>CM042168.1:46689966-46729966 GCA_023376005.1 Doryteuthis pealeii
CATTGTGACCATATTCACCGGCAAGTCACCTTTTCCATAATGCACACACACATTATATATATATATATATATATATATATATATATATATATATATATATTATCGATTTAATATTCCGTTACTAAAGTTTGATGGAACTTTAGTAACGGGATATTAAATTCATAATATCTAATATTTGATTATAAATCTGCTCTAGTATTTTAGCATTGAACACCTTCATATGCCAATACTTTTCTTATTCATTCATTCTCTATTGAATATATATATATACGTATATATATAAATCTATATTTTATCATAAAGGTAAACGGTAATAACCTACTCGTGTTTCACCATAAGGATCTTCAGGGTTAAATCCACTGGATTAATCAAGATATCGCGAAAAAATACACACGTGAAATCGACTGCAATTAATCAATATCTTGATTAATCCAGTGGATTTAATCCTGAAGATCCTTATGGTGAAACTCAAGTAGGTTATTACCGTGTACCTTTATGATAATAAATTTGCTCTACTAACGTATTGAGCACTTTATATTTGTTATATCGCTGTCTTATCATTGTGAAACTTGCATCAACTAACCATTATGACCATTTTAACCGGTGCAGAGGGGTAAGACTCCCACAATGGGGCCACCTGTTGGCCGTGGGTGGCGACCCGTGATGTTTAAGGATAGAGCCCAGGTGGATGAACAGTTCGTGACATGCAATACTCCACTTTGGCCCTATCTTGTGCTAGACGGGCAGTCGGAGAGCCCCCCTCCGATCAATCGGCTGGTCACGACAAGCCCTAGCACCTATATGATTTTCCCAACCCTATTGCCCTTATGGCAAGCCACAAGCCCTTTTTATCATATGGGTGCTAGAAGGCGGTGGCTGTGGGTCTACATGTCCTGGGAATGACGTTAAACTCTACCTGATGGTGAGGTTCCAGTTTTGGAGGTTTGGGGAATGTGGAGCACCCCTTCATCACCATTGCTCCCTGGTCCACTCTGACCCGGAGTGGTAGTACCTGTTAGGGTCCCATCTATGGGTTAAATTTGAAAAAGGTATTTATAAAAAGAAATTGTGCGTCCATTAAGAATGAATTTATTTCAAAACTTTATCGGCATTAAATGACCCACTGAGGTTGATATGCCGTAAAACAAAACAAACAAACAAACCAAATCAATTAACAATGACAGTCTTTAAATTTTACTTTGAATATATTAAATTCTACAAACAACCATTTCTGCTAAAGCAAAATACATCAATATGTTAAAGAAATATAAACACTGAATATATTCTTGAAGATGACCAGTATTTCACCAATGACAAATTGAAAAGGCACAAATAATCTTTCATAATTCTAATCTTATTATAATGGAGATTGTATGCTTTTCTGTCTGTAACCGAAACTATATCACTACTTAAGTCACAATTCCCTTTGTTATTTACGTCACATTCTCCATGATTTTATTTTTTATCTAAACCTCAATTTCTAATAAAATTGTTTTACCTTATTGATACTGTTAATCATATCTACAAATGAATAATATGCAATTGTATTTATATATGCACTAAAATAGCAGTTTACAGTGTGAACAGGAAGACTAATTTGCATATTGAAATTAAAGATTTGATCTTAATAAATATGGGCTTAGTATTATTGATTTTTAATCGTATGGTTTTATCTTAATGAATATGATAAAAAATCTCTTCAAGAAATCTTAAAAGAAATCGATTAACGAGAAGAAATAATTCTGATTTTATTCTTTACTTCCTATTTTAACTAAGTTATTAAATTAGGAAAATTTAGTAATGTAAGACGAGAGTGATAGAAGTGTAAGTTTCAGTTGTTCTATTTTTCGATTATACACCCCTCTGTTTCAAATCATTTTATCTGCATTCTTATTTAGTTTCATTAGCCTTTCTAATATAATATATTCTATTACATTAAAACTTAAATACTTGCACCCGGAGGGTGCATATATTTGCTAGTCTTAATAATACTTCTAAAAAAATAGTTAAACTTCTATGTATATGCAATTTTCATTTCAGAGAATGTTTCAAATATTTATCAAATATCCTGTCTCCATGAAAAGAAAACGTTCAAAAGGAATAATACTTAAATAAGGATGTAAGATTCAAAGTTAATAATTGAACAACAGTTTATTTTTTCAACAATCTATAGCTCTGACATCTGATAAATAACATGTTAGTATTTTGTAAGCGAACAGTTGGTAAATATTTGTTGTTTAATTTGGTCTTATAAACTGGTATAAATAAGTTTCCTTAGCTCAATGTGTATCAATATATTAGTACAAAGTATTTTATGTTGGTTTTATTTAACTTCATGTGAATAAAAAAAAAATGGTAGAAATATTTTTCATTAACTTCATATATATTAATAAACAAATAGAAATTATTTTTATGTTAGGTTTTTCATTAAATTTATGCACATCAATAAACTGCTAGAAATTATTACATTAAATTGCAAACATATCTATTTCATCCATAGATGGGACTCTCCGGGTCAGAGTGTACTCTGGAGTCATGACAATGAAGGCGTACTCCGCACTCACCAGAGCTCCAAATTGGAACCTCACCTCTAGATGCAGCTTAGTGTCATACCCACGGCAATAAATTGTTAGAAATTTGTGAGACAAAACATTTAATAGGTGTACAGCACATGGTAATTATAAGATACATAAAGTACATAGATACATAAGATACACATAAGATATAAGAGTAGAGATAAAAGGACACATTCATGAATGGTAAATACAAGATACAATATTTAGGTATAAACGAGATACCCAAATGTACATGAAATATAAATGTTACAGACATGGAACTAAAGGATAGTCCATGCTGTATAAAAGACTTACAGTAATGTAAGGGGGTGGCAAAGCCCCACCGAGAAGGAGGTAGACATAAGTCTATCTCATGTGCTCATTCAGAGGCAGTAAGGAAGGAGAGAGAGAAGCATTTGAATCAGCCGCTTATATACCCGAGGTCCCCTGGTGGCCACAAATGGCAACACAGCGGGAAGATAACTCTTCCAGGCAAAGGGAAGATAATCCCCTACAAAGAAGTTGTTAAAACATTTTGAACAGTGTGACTAGAATTAAGTGCAAAATCTTTCTTCGGTGTTCGTTTTTATATAGATTAGAGCTGCTACAATGAAGATGCTCTTAAATATCAACTAAAAAAAAATTAAGATTTTAGAGGAGATTTGTGAAAATAGTCTTGAAGTGAAAGAATCTATTGATTTATAAGTAGTAAAAGGAAACCCCAACCGTGGCGTCGGGGCTAAGCATTCTCCGACTGCACACTCCGCAGAGTAGAGTGGACATGGAAATAAGGGCAACTTAAGAGATGACATTATACTCCCCATGTTGCATAGCGCCTTCTTCACTGGCACTAAATAATTATAATGTTGCATACCTCTTTCTTTAATTCTATTTCTTGGCCGTCTTTAGTATTCTGATCGTCTTTGGTATTTCTATCATCTATCTTGACTTGGTCTGGCATCTTCTAAGATCTTGGATATCTTCTAAGGCCTAGCGTCTGGAGTTGACTTGGGGACTTCGGTCTGGTTTTCTGTTAGGGATTTCTCGTTATCAGAAGCCCTGTGTCATTGTTAGTTTTTAGATAATAAACACAAGACTTCGATTTACTTTGATGTTATTTTATTTAGTAAATCCCCAACCCAGACATCTGCTGACTAACATAGCGCGCGTGAGTTCCAGTTTTAGGCAGGACCTAAAATGGCCGACTTCTCTGCCTGACGTCTAACTGCAAACTGGGGACCGAACAGGTCCCACGTGACTTCACGTATTTTGGCGGGCTTCTGTAATTTTCCATGGAAGGACCCGGCCATGGTATGAAAAGGGTCATCCCCTCAGAATTACAGGGGATTGACAATAATCTTATGCAACCGCATAGATTATGTAACACCCAGACTTCAGTACTGGAGCCTCACTATTAGATGCGGTTTAATGTCATACCCAGGGCACCCCAAGGGGGAGTCCCCGTGTCCCCGTGTCGTTCTGGCTAACGTGCTGGACTGTGACACTGTCGTAAGCGAGTTCGAACTCCAATCACGCTATTACGTTCACTTTCGGACTAATACCCTAGGGAAAGGTAAGTAAGTAAAGTCGTCGGTGCGGCCTAATGTGGGTATCAGCCAGACAGCGAGGGAGTCTATCCCATTTTCCCTACTGCTAGACCAAGGAGATTATCTGAGGTGTGCGCCATCAGCTTCTCACTTTACCGCACAGATTCCTGTGTTACTCATACGCTGAGTTGGCGAGGGTTGGTATCGAACCAGGAACCTGGAATTCCTAACCGAACGCTCTATCGACTGAGCTAAACCGGTATGAATCCCATTAACCCTCCATTTAGGGGTTCAATAGTACTACTACTACTGTTCTCCTACAAGGATGGCTTTGACATTAAATAATCCACGAAGGTTGATATACTATTAAACAAAAAAAAAACAAAAAAATAAAACAAAGAAGGACATTTTTTTAGGGTGTCATACCTCTTTGTAGAGGATACTCTCTGCGTGCTTCCAAGTTCAACCGACGGAATGTATAAAAATAGTGTTTTGTAACTGAAAACTTGCCCTATGCAACGGTATTATAGTAATTGCTGTATATGTTGTAGCTTTAGCGGAAATAAATAGACCCTCATTTTCGGATCGTTCGTCGTATTAAATTTCGCCTGTGTTCCTTCTTGACAATTAGTGGTCTGAAATTTAAGAAGGTGTTTGTCACTTACTGTATTTATTACTTGCCAGTCAGTACGGCATCACTTTTTTGGGCGCCCTTTACTCCTACCAACTTCGCGCCAGGAAATAGTAGCACTTTCTAAATTGCATTCAGTTGAAATCCAAAACGGAGATACGGACACTTCAATTGGGACTGGAAATGAGGTTTGGTCAAACATCCCTTTAGAACAGTGCTTCTCAACCTTTTATTTACCTACTAGAAGTGGCTACCCGGCGTTGCCTTTGGGTGATAAAAAAAAGCTAGTCTCGCAGATCCATTGGAAGTTTTTGTCTTCCATAATTGATTTGTTTATGTTTTAACCATGAATGCACGCAAGACACGTGTATGCCTACTTCGCCTCAATTCATTTCTCCTACAAAAAAGAAAGATACATACAAATCAATTTACAAATCAACTTTTTTTCTGCTCATAAATAGTCCCCTTTTAAAAACGACACACCAACAAATACGCTGTTCCCAATCTTAAAAACAATGAACTGTCCCTGTAAGTTAATAAATGTTATCGAGAGGTTAATGTTTATGGTCTCTTGGTGGCTATTGCTCATACTACAAATGTAGACAAGCCCGCCCCTCGTGGTGGGGGTCCAGTGGCCTCGGCCCTATATCTTTACAGGTTAATAGCGTCGATCCCAGGGAGCTATCCCCCCAAGGCAATACCTTCCCCCTTGATTTAAAGTGGCAGGGCTGGGTTTATTGCCCAGTACCTGAGGCGCCCCCCCCCTTGAGGGGGAATGCCGACGGGATCGACGCAATTTTTCACCCGCCACCCATGAGCTTCGGTTTGTGGGTGGTCACACGTTAATAGGGCCTTGTGCCTAACCCGTACTAGTGGGGTACGAGGTAAATACAATATAGACAAGGGCGTCCTATACTGGTGCAATGGTTAGCAAGCTAGTCTCGCAGATCCTTTACTACGTGTCTTGCGTGCAGGTAGTATGATAAATATTACCGTGATTACATTATGGGCCGGGTTAGCTCAGTCGGTAGAGCGTTCGGTTAGTAAACCACAAGGTTCCTAGTTCGATAGCGGCTCTCGTCAACGCAGCGTATGAATAGCATAGGGACCTGTGCGGTAAAGTAAGGCACTGATGATGACGCAAAAAAAATCTCCTTGGTCGAGCGTTTGTGAAAAGGGGATACACTCCCTCGCTGTTTGGTTGATACTGACTTTAGGCTACCCCAACGACTTTTATATATATTTAGTCATTAATTGTTTTATTTTTGTAGTTTCCTCTGGACATACATACATACATACATACAACTGCCCTTTATATATGTATAGATGGTCCCATTGATTCTTATTTCACTACTAGAAGCGGTTACCCAGCTACGCCTGGGTAGAGGGGGCAACCCTGATGTATTGATTTATTTACTTATGATATTTATAATCGCTGGATATTTCTAAGTAGAATTTCAATGCTATTTCAACATATATTTTAATTTTTGAATATCTTCAAATATAAATAAAATCTTCATAATTTTTGCACAAAAAGCAAGACCTGTTGATATTTAATGTGTATATATATATGTACTTTGTTGTTAATTGTTTTATTTTCGTAGTTTCATCCGGACGTACAAACATACACACCAACTGTCGTTTATACATGTATAGTTGGTAGACCCCCCCCCCACTCAGCCATTCGATGTTTAAAAACCCTTTTGTATCTTATTATAATAGAAATTATGTGTGTGTGTCTGTTTGTAATCGAAACTATATCACTACTCAAGTCACAATTCCCTTTATTATTTACGTCATATTCTCCATGATTTTATTTTTATTTAAACATCAATTAACAAAAACCGCTATTTTGTTGTATATATAAATACGATTGCTTGTTATAAGACCAACTGTACTGATATAACAGAAATACTGGGGTGAAATAGTATCCCTGTCGTAAAAGAAAGGAGGCAAGGTAATTATAGAGTTTATAATTGGGTTAACAGCTTATTGGGTTAGGTATTAAATGTGTAAGTATACAATTGTATAAATGTCTATAAGAAGTTGCCAGAGGATTTCTCCTGGCGGGGATATATTTAGGTAATGCATAGAGGTTCAAGTACACTTATCTTAGTTGTATTTGTCTTAGCAATGTCTCGAAGTTGTCCGGTGAGGTCGCTGTGGTTCTGTTGTCCGGTAAGGTCGCTGTGGTTCTGTTGTCTGTTGTCGATAAGGTCGCTGTGGTTCTGTTGTCCGGTAGGGTCGCTGTGGTTCTGTTGTCCGATAAGGTCGCTGTGGTTCTGTTGTCCGGTGAGGTCGCTGTGGTTCTGTTGTCCGATAAGGTCGCTGTGGTTCTGTTGTCTGGTCCGAGGTCGCTGTGGTTCTGTGTCTCGCTGTGTTCTGTTGTCCGATAAGGTCGCTGTGGTTCTGTTGTTCCGCTGTGGTTCTGTGTCCGGTAGGGTCGCTGTGGTTCTGTTGTCCGGTGAGGTTGCTGTGGTTCTGTTGTCCGGTAAGGTCGCTGTGGTTCTGTTGTCCGATAAGGTCGCTGTGGTTCTGTTGTCCGGTAGGGTCGCTGTGGTTCTGTTGTCCGGTGAGGTTGCTGTGGTTCTGTTGTCCGATAAGGTCGCTGTGGTTCTGTTGTCTGGTAAGGTCGCTGTGGTTCTGTTGTCCGGTGAGGTCGCTGTGGTTCTGTTATGTCTGCATGTCGGAGTTGAAGTGTTTTTCGCACGGGTGCCGACTCTGGTCTTTTGCTAGTGCCTGCCGTTTCTGTTCTGCTGAATCAGGGTTCAGTGTCTCTGCCCTTATTCTCCGGACTTCCGGGTGAGGGCAGGTAACCCAATTTCCAATAGATAATATAAGTAAAAATTGACTGACATTATCAGTACAGTTTGTCTTATAACATGCAAGCGTATTTATATATACAACAAAATAGCGGTTTATATTGTGAACGGGAAGACTAATTTGCATATTGATATTAAAAATTTGATTTTAATAAATATCTGCTCGGTATCATTGATTTCTAATTGTTTGGTTTTATCTTAATGAATATGAGCAAAAATCTTGGGTATAAATCTGAAACGAAATCCATTACGAAGAAGAAATAACTGTAATTTTATTCTTTACTTTCTGTTTTAACTATATAGTTGAATTAGGAAAATATAGCAATGAATGACGGGAGAGATGGAAGAGCAAGTTTCAGTTGTTCTATTTTTCGATTGTACCCACCTCCGTTTCAAATCTTTTTATCGGCATTATTTAGTTTCATTAGCCTTTCTAATTTAATATATTTTATTACATTAAAAAAACTTAAATACTTGCTTTATGTATTAGCTAGTTTTTTATAATTAAATATTTTTGCGTGCCTGGAGCCCCCTTCCTTGAATAAAAAGAAAATGTATATGGTTCCCGGGGGGCCCTAGGGACTTTGGTTGAGAACTACTCCTTTAGAAGATGCGTTATGAATGATCAATTTAGAATATAAAACATCCGATCCTTTCCAGTTTTTATTGATCGATTTTAACGGCATGCCAACCCGTCTTGAGTTATTTTACGATTAGAGATTATAAAATACGAAAGACGTGATCTCTGGAGTTCAGGTAAGACAGCCAAATTGCAAATGGCCGCCTCCGCGGCTTTTATTTATACTCTCTCTGACAAGAGCAGATAACTCTGTTCAGACTAAACACAGGGGCAGATCACTATTCTAACACATCACTCAATAAGTCCAGGGCCTAACTAATAAAACAACAAGTACTTTCAGCATGACTTTACTGTAAGACCCCAAAATGAGGCGTAGCTTAAGAGTTGAAGCAAAAAACCGCAAGACCTATCTTTTATTATCACGTTTCCCCGAACTACGCTTGTTGTACATGACATTTTTCATATAATTATTTCGGTCCTATACTTGCCGAGGGCCGGTAGAAAACCTGGAACTTTGTGATTCCTCGGCTGACGCTATACCGACTGAGCTAAACCGGCCCAACCCCGGTGAAATATTTGGTTTAGTCCTTCTAGACATATTTGTGGGACAGCTTGCTGGAATGTAAACGCCGGCAAGTTTATCTCGCAAAAGACTTTAAAGGAACAAATAAACAGTAACCAATAATGGACATCTTGCTTTGTAAGTGATAATTTTTTAAAAATGTCTGTCTTTTTCTTGTGTCCGTACATTAGGTACCACCAATTTTCTCTGTGAAATTTACCCCCCCCCCCTATATTCAACGCAATGAAACTTGCATAAAGGTTAATATTATCTTGAAAAATTTATTATTTTTTTATTATTAATTTTTTTTTTTTTTTCAATTTTTTCTTAATTTCTGTCTTTTTTTCTTGTGTTCGTGCATTAGGTACCACCAATTTTCCCTGTTAAATTTACCCCCCCCCCATATTCAACACAATGAAACTTGCATAAAGGTTAATATTATCTTGAAAATTTTTTTGTCCATTCGAAAGAAGAAACATTGAAATAACTCCTGATGATTTGAAAAAAAAAAAAATTCAGCTCATGAAAATATTGAACGAAAAACAATGTTTACTTTTTCGTACCGTCAAATCAATTGAAATTTAACGTAGCCAAAAAACGAGTTATTACTAGAGGCTTTTTAAAAAAATTCTATGAAAAATCAATTAATGGTCCGATTTTCACGAAAATTTCCATAATTACTTACCTTATGTATGAAATAGTCTTTTCCTAAAATATTTTTACGAGGTCTACCCCTCCTATTTTATGAACCGACAAAAAACGATTTTTGATTTTATAATTATATCAGCAGATTTTTACAAGTTTTGATGCGAGAGCTTTTTTAGTAAAAGAACCATGAATACAGAATTCTACTAAAAAATATCAAAGAAATTTAACCTGTTGAAAAAAACCCCCCAAAACGGACTGTTTTACTTATTTTTCCAGATAACGGATAGTAATTTTTCCCCAATCGGATAAGATGATTTTTGAATTAACTGTTTTTCTTTGTAACAACTCTTTATGTTGGTTGTTTCTTTTTTGCGAGATTTTTAAAAAAAAGTTCAAAAATATTTACGTTCCTTCCTTCAATATGGCCTAAACTGATCACGTGCCGTATTTTGGTGGTACCTACTGTACATAAAATACAATGGTAACTTGACTTACGTATGTCCCGACTTACGAGCTTTCACTCGATCGATATTTAGTGTTCTAGGTTGTGAAATTGATTCGTCCAATTTCTTTCTTCCACTGCAAAGTTCGACGACAAACTTTCTCGTGCCATAAGAATCTCCTCGCAGTCCTCCGTCCACGTTAATTCGCCGCACCCCCCTTTTCAGTTGTCTCTCGTTTTATGCACGGCGATCTGAGAGAATTTTGCAAACTTGCAGATTTACTATCGCCACGTCCCCCTGTTTAGAAATAACGTATTCAAATTGTAGTGCCGTTGCCACCTGGGCTTAAGTAGGACTACATTCATAGAGTGCCAGTGAATTTTTTGGTAAAAGCAGTTATGGAACGGATTAATGGCATTTCAATTTGTTTCAGTGGGGAAAATTGATTTGATATACGAGCAAATTAAGTTATGAACGGAACGAATTAAACTCTTAAGTCAAGGTGCCACTGTACTTAATAACGCCTTTCACTCATTTTGTTTTAGCTCTATCATATAAATAATATAAAATATAGTTGATGGTTGAGTTAGAAAGATGGACGACTGTATTTATTGGTATGGATCGGTCGGCGAATGAGACTAGCTAAGATAGAAATACAAGTTTAACAGCATGACCAGGTTTATACACCGTTCTCCCCCCCCCAAAAAAAAAAATAAAAATAAAACTTCGGGCCTTGTGCCCAGGTGTGTGTTCGACTGTATCCGTGTCCCGATTTCTTGTGAATAAATAATGGCACAAGCTGTGTTTCTTTCGTGGAGTCGGATGCAGGGATGCAGCCGACACACATCAAATACCCTCCCTGTCGGCTGGGGCGTTAGAATGCACCGACTGCACCTCTGCAGAGGGGTAAGACTCCCTCAATGGGGCCACCTGTTGGCCGTGGGTAGCGACCCGTGAGGCTTAAGGATAGAGCCCAGGTGGATGAGCAGTTCATGACTTGCAATACTCCACTTCGGCCCTATCAATCGGCTGGTCACGTCAAGCCCCAGCACCTATATGATTTTCCCAACCCTATTGCCTTTATGGCAAGCCCCAACCCCTTTTTATCATATGGGTGCTAGAAGGCGGTGACTGATGGTCTACATGTCATGGGAATGACGTTAAACTATCTGATGGTGAGGTTCCAGTTTTGGAGGTTTGGGGAATGTGGAGCACCCCTTCATCATCATTGCTCCCTGGTCCACTCCGACCCGGAGTGGTAGTACCTGTTAGGGTCCCATCTATGGGTTAAATAGAAAAACATGAGTTTATAAACAAAATTGTATTATCCATTAAGAATTTATTTATTTCAAAACTAATTAATTATTATTCTGATAACTGTATCTATTACAATCTATTAGATATCCATATGCAACAGTTGAATGGGCTGGATATCTTTATTAAATTATAAAATAACTTGATTAGTTAAGTTAAACGTTAAAGTTAATAGAAACGATGACTAGTATTATTAGAGTTATTCGGACTACTGTCCCCATCTTCATTGCTATTTGTACAACGTTTCGGCCGATATACCCTCCGGCCTTCTTCAGGTATTTCTTGTCGGACTCGGGAACCTTCTCGGACTCGGGAACCTTCTTTTCGGACTCGGGAACTTTCTTGTCGTATTCGGGAGCCATCACGGAACTTTGAACCTAACCCTTTATTTATTCCACGGGGGTATCCTGTTCTCATTCCGCTAACCATAGCTGGGGTATAGTGGAATAATTAAAGGTTAGGTTCAAAGTTCCGTGATGGCTCCCGAATACGAAAGAAAGTTCCGAGAGTTCCTGACCGAAAGAAATACCTGAAGAAGGCCGGAGGGTATATCGGCCGAAACGTTGTACAAATAGCAATGAAGATGGGGACAGTAGTCCGAATAACTCTAATAATACTAATCTTCAAGCCTCATCTCAAACATTCAGAGAAATAGAAACGATGTCATTCATAAAAAAAAACACTCGAAATAATCTAAAATAGATTATTTTAATTTTTTATCTAGATATATAAATGAATTATTTATATTATATCAACATCTAGATAATGTTATTCATAAGTAATAGTTACCAGGTAATTATCTCAATTTTTTAATTATTAAGGGACTCCCCTTTTCGGCATACATGTCCGGTACAAAACTTTGCCCCCCCCCCCTGGTATGAGCGAGCTTCAGATACACTTATGTTAATAAGTTCAATACAAACATTTAAATTTCTAAATTCATTACGCCAAAGAAAAAATATTTATAAAAAAAACTGAACATATCACAGCAGATAATTCATTATATTTCATTTCATTGTGTTTTTATACAATACAGTGTTATTTCTTATTTTTTAAAAAGTACCAAAAATTAGGATGTTTTTTTGTGGGGGGTCTGGAACGGATTAATGGCATTTCAGTTTGTTTCAGTGGGGAAAATTGATTTGATATACGAGCAAATTGAGTTATGTGCGGAACGAATTAAACTCGTAAGTCAAGGTGCCACTGTACTTAATAACTCCTTTCGCCCATTTTGTTTTAGCCCTATCATATAAATAATATAAAATATTGTTGATGGTTGAGTTAGAAAGATATTTTCAAATTTAATCCAATGATTAATATTTACAGCCTTTTATAATTCTAGGATAAGCAACAATTACATCTAAAGAGGAAATGGACTCGTCGATCAGAGTTCAAATTCCTGGACGAAGCTGTTAGCATTTCACATGTCGCTAATACTCTTGGGAAAGGTATGAATTCAATTCTCCCACCAGCTATGGGCAAATAGAAGGGCAGACTGGGCTCTTTAACCATGGCTAGGTGACCAGTCTAGGAGAAGGAACTCTGAATTCAAAACCTGTTAAACACCGTTTAAGTATTCAACCTTTGTGTGATATCCTGCTCATGCGGAGGTGTTGGTATATATATATATATATATATATATATGGTGATTGCCGCTTCTTCACAGAATAAGGCCATTTCTACAAGTAGTTCAGTTGTGAGCACACAGATGGCCCACAGATCCAGCTTGTTTTTATGTACCCTGTCACACATATGAAACCCTCGACATACATGCCCTGCCACACAGGTCAGACTTCAATGTAGGAAATGTTTCCATGGCGTCCGTCGTGTGTCGCTTCAGGATGGAGGGCTCGAGTCACCTTTCTTCAAACTTCTTACAGCTACCATCAGCCTGTCTTTCCATGAGGATGTGTATCCAGCCCACCCCCTTCTGTCAATTGGTCGTTATCGCTGAAACTGACTTCCGCAAGGGCATCGATGTCGGCCCCATATCGAGATGCTCCCCTGTCACGATACAGTACATAGTTTGGGGGTTGGGAGTGGAGTGTTGCACGTCATGTATTATCTATCCACCAGTATTCCGTCTTTAAGCATCATGGGTCGCCAGCCGACAGGGGGCGCTGTTTGTTGTATTTTGGGTATCTCGCATTATACTTAAACATTTTCTTCCTTCTTTTTTTAACTTCTCGCGGTTCTTCTAGTAGTCAATTCTAAATCTAGATTTGCAATTAGCAATTCTTTAACAACATCCCACAAGGAAGCAGTGTATGGCCACCTGCCCCCTATCATGCATGCACTTGTCCCTATCCCTAACCCTGCACACCCAGTATTGATTTAGCACCACTTGGACAATAACATAGCGCCTAGAGAATAAGCTACATCGCAACTGCACAAGAATGCAGTATGTCATTTTAAACAAGTTGTGGAAGCAACACCCCACGAGAAAGCAGCTGTATAGACACTTGTCATCTCTCACAAACCATCCGAGTAATACGGACAAGACCTGCTGGAGAAGCAAGGACGAACTTCTAAGCGACATTCTCCTGTGGAAGCCAACACATGGATATGCTAATGTGGCCGCCCAGCAAGGACATACATTGACCAACTTTGCGCGGATACTGGATGCTGCGCAGAGGACCTCCCTGAGACAATGAATGATAGAGAATGTTGGCGAGAGATTGTCATTGGATTGATTGGATATCCGTGCTAATTGGGCGACATGATGATGATGATGATGATGATAAAACACATCTAAGTGCTGACATGATGATGATAAACACATCTAACTGCCAACTGATGCCTTTCATCTTCTTCTGTTACGAGAGGCGTGTCTTTCTCTTCACGTCTCCAGATGCTCGGCTTCCCGTCCTCATATATTTTTATCCAAACTTTCTAAGAGTCGGAAGCAAATTTGGCGCTTAAACCCCCCCCCCAAAAAAAAAAAAAACTCTGTCTGTCCCCATAATTCTCGAGTCGAAATACGATGAACCCACCCAAATTATTCATTCGTGCTTGAAAAATGCGTTAACAGTTACTCGCTCCTCCAGCCGCCCCTCCCCTCTCCAAAAAAAAAAAAATTGTTTGGGTGGAGAGAAAAAGCATTCTAATTTGTGACAGAGAAACATTGCGGAAGGGAAGTGCATTCTTTGAAAATATATTTACCTATCCTCTCAGAGATGTAACTGAAAGCGTCTTACTTTATTCAATTTTTTTATTAAGGCCACGATGTACGTGGGATTAGGGTCAACCTTTTTTTTCTTCTTCAGTATTTCCCCTTTCGACCCCTCCCTCCACCACATCAGGGATTGACTTAACTTGCAATGGAAGAGGTGCGGCCTGGCAACGCCCCTTTTAAACTAGGCATCGAGCTTAAACTGTCCAATCCCTGATTACCATATTTTCCAGAATCATTAAAAACGCTCTAATCACAGAACATTCTGAAGACACTCACCCTATATATATATATATATAGAGAGAGAGAGAGAGAGAAGTAAATATACAAGCGATGTGTTTATGATATGGCTTTTTTTTTTTTAGCCGACAATTTTTGGGAGAATATGTGCTTAATTGAAGTCGTGCCTAATTTTGAAAGTTAATTAATAATTAATCAATTAGGCGGGCATACCTATTTAAATGTAAGGCTAAACAAATCGAGAAAAATCAATCTCTGTATGTACATTTCGGCCTATTAGGCCTCATCAGCATATATATATATAAATAAAGTTGTCGGGACGGCCTTAAGTCGGTATCAGCCAATCAGCGAGGGTCTAGCGCAAGTGAAAAGGGGATTATTTTAGCGTCTGAGGTGGAGCGCCACACCTACCATCAGCTCCTTACTTTACCGCACAGGGTTGGCGAGTACCGGTATCGAACTAGGAACCTTGTGGTTTCTAGCCGAACGCTCTACCGACTGAGCTAACCCGGTCCCTACACCAGTTTCACTGAAAAACGAATGGTTCGGTTTTCAATCCAGTTAGTAATTTGAAAATAATAATAGTATATAGGTTTTTTTATTAGGCTTGCAAATCGGTCAGAAAATTAAAACATATGACAGGGTGACCCAGAAAAAACAGAACCCAAATCATTTATTTATTTTCCCATCAAACTAACCCTAAACCCTAACCCTAAAACTCCCTAGTTAAAATTAAGTTTTATTACAAAATTTGTGGGTTCTGTTTTTTCTGGGTCACCCTAACTTTCCGACCGATTTGCAAGTTTAGCCTTTTTATATCCACTTTTCTTAATCGCTAAGGATTTACGATTTTTTTTTTGTTTACAATATTGTTTTTAATAATTAAAAAAGTAACTTGTGATTGTTTTAAATGATTTTTTTCTAAAACTTTTTCATACGTAAGACAATTTTAAATTCAGTTTTTAAATGCTTGTTGAGTTAGGGGAGAGAGAGATAAATAAATAGATGTTTTAGTTTATATCTATTTGCATTGGAACAATTTTGCTACCATTGGTTTCTTGCTCTGTGGCAGTCATCAGGCAACGAAAGTATTTTGAAAATGATTCAAATAATATAAATATGGTCAAATGTTTGCGTTTGGTTAACTGTATTCGTGTCATTTGTTTGTTTACGTGTTTAATGCCGGATGCACCTCTTCTGTTCGTACGTGTGCCAGCCATACACATTGATGTGTGTGTATATATATATATATATATATATATTTGGAGGATATGTGCTTAATTGAAGTCCTACCTAATTCTGAAGATTAATTAGTTAATAACTAATGAATTTAGGCGGGCATATATGTTCAAATGTAAGGCTAAACAAATCGAGAAAATGTCAATCCCTGAATGTACATTTCGACCTATTAGGTCTCATCAGAACGGTTATAAACATGGGAGACTGCTCCGTGTGTGACTCGAAACCCCGACTGCCAAGCTAGCGAGGTTTCGAGTTACACACGGAGCAGTCTCCCATGTCTATAACCTTGCTGATGAGACCTAATAGGTCGAAATGTACATTCAGGGATTGACATTTTCTCGGTTTGTTTAGCCTTACATTTGAACATATATGCCCGCCTAAATTCATTAATTATTAACTAATTAATTTTCAGAATTAGGTATGACTTCAATTAAGCACATATCCTCCAAAAACTGTCGGCTAAAAGCTATATCTGCACCTCTGCAGAGGAGTAAGACCCCCCCCCCCCCCCAATAAGGCCACCTGTTGGCAGCGAGTTTAAGATATTCTTTCTTTGCATACGGTCTTATCGAATACAGATCATTTTTAAAATTTAAAGATCTAAGGAACACGAGTATCAATATATTGATAAAAGGAAAAAAAGCTTCGGCATTAGATATCCCACAATGTTTAATATGCCAATAAAACGATCAACCAACCAATCAACCAACCAGATCCCCAAAGTTAAGCAACAATGATCCTGATCAGTACTTAGATGGGATACCACTGATATCCTTAAAAAAAATATGTCGGCTAGAAGGAAAAAATGCTTTCTTACGTTTTCGTGGATCGTTTTTGATAAATCGCCATTATGCAAGACTAGCAGCGGCGCCTGGGTAGAGGGGATTTTTTAAAGTTAGTCCTGCAGATCCATTATTACTGAATCATGAGTTGAATCCTCATGGGATGCCCCATTTAAATACCTATGTAAAAAAAAAAATAGACCTTGCATTGATCCAGCTAAGAAATGTTAATGTCTACTATCTAAAATATTAAATGAAAAACAAAAAATCCATGCTGTTATCATTTAAATTTTATTTTTTAATTATCTTCACAAATATAAATCAAATCTCTATTATTTTTGCTCAAAAACCAAGCCCTGGTGATATTTAATGTGTATATATATTTACTTTGTCGTTAATTGATTTATTTTCGAAGTTTCCTTCGGACATACACATACACACAACTGCTTTTTATATATGGATAAATTAAATTTATCTTTTTTTTTTTTTTTTTTTTTTTTTTTTTCAGCGCTTTTGTCCTCGTAAATTTGACGGGATATACGTCCAGTTCTTCACAGGTAAGACTTTTTATATACTTTCTTGTATTATATAGGGAACACTGGTTATGATGGGGGTGGTGAGTCGTAATTGGCCATCTTCCGGCGCTTTGGTTTGGTTCGTTTTGTTTTACGGCATATCAACCTCAGTGGGTCATTTAATGCCGACAAAGTTTTGAAATAAATTCATTCTGAATGGATAATCACATTTTGTTTATAAACTCATGTTTTTCTATTTAACCCATAGATGGGACCCTAACAGGTACCACCAATCCGGGCCATAGTGGACCAGGGAGCAATGATGATGAAGGGGTGCTCCACATTCCCCAAAACTGGAACCTCACCATCAGATAGTTTAACGTCATTCCCAGGACATGTAGACCCTCAGTCACCGCCTTCTAGCACCCATATGATAAAAAGGGTTGGGGCTTGCCATAAAGGCAATAGGGTTGGGACAATCATACATTTGCTAGGGCTTGACGTGACCAGCCAATTGATCGGAGGGGGCCTCTCTGACCGGCCGTCTAGCCTAAGTAAGGTTCTAAGTGGAGTGTTGTAGGTCATGGACTGCTCATCCACCAAGACTCCATCACGGGTCGCCACCCACGGCCAACAGGTGGCCTCATTTGAGAGAGTCTCACCCCTGTGTAGTCGGTGCATTCTAACGCCCCACCCGACAAGACGGTCTTCCGGCAGTCAACGCATGACAAAATCTCCATTCAATGGCACAAAATTACCATACGAAACTTTTGAATAAGTTTTATTTCTATTTGTAGTTTATTAATTTGAGGGAATGTCGTTGGAACAACAGGTATTCACTCAACCCGTTTACCACGGGTAGGATGTGACACAAGGCCGCAAGTATGGGGCGTCCAACGAAGATTGAATTTGCTATTCAATAGTAATGGATCTGCTGTCGCTAGAACAGTATTTAATAAAAGTTAGGTTTTAAAAATGTTATTTAGAATCGTATACTAATAACATCTTTAAAGTTACGTAAACTATTTCCCGATAAGATTAATAAAATATGGTCGTAAATTACTTAATTTTTTGCCATTTTAATGGTGCTCTTCCAATATGTGATTTATTGAAGGTTTGTGATCTACTATTCATGGCATGTGGTCTACTAGGAAAAAAGACAGGGTTAGGGTTTAGGGTTAGTTTAATGGGAAAATAATGGGTAGTTAATGGGTAGATCACATATTCGAATGTATACAACTCGGTAGATCACAATTGGATTAGAAACCATTCGGTAGATTCCATATTAGAAGAGCACCATTTTAATTTAACCAATTTTTGAAAATTATTGTTTTTAATTTTATTTAATTTTTTTTTTAATATGGTTTTATTCTATTTTTTTTACTTTTCATTTTGAGATTTAAAAAATTATTTTTTAAGTTTTAGACTTTTTTTTTCTTTTAGATTTTTCATTTAAAAAAGTTTTTTTTTTTTTTTAATTAAAAAAACAGGATTAAAAAACATGGCCCCGAATTACTTAAATGTTCACCCAACTTAAATTAAACAATTAAAAAAAATCATTTTTTCATTTTTCTTTTTACTATTTTTATTTTTGGGGATTTGAAAAGAAATTATTGTTTTTAGTTTTTTTTTTTTTAGTTTTTTCATTTAACTATTTTTTTTCATCTCTTTTTAAATTAAAGATCTTTTAACTTAAAGAAATTAAATAAATGATTTTTTTTTTTTCCATTTAAAAAAAAAATTCTTTTGTTTTTGTCGTCGTCATCCTCAGTCCATTAGGTGTGGTTGTCTAGACCGAGTAGATTCTATTTCACGTATTCATCCCGTAATTCAACACACTTGCCAGATCATTTCTCATCTAAATGTTGCTTTAACAGGATTCGCCATTTAATCTTCTGTGTTGACAGTCGAGAGTGTCTGTGGTTGGGGGGGGGGGTCAGAAAAAATGTACAGGGTGTCTAAATAAAACAATAGTTTGAAAATTTTACTTTAAAAATAGTGTCCACAAAGTTTAAAGAATTTAAAACTTTAAAGTGCAAATAGACTTTATGGGGTGCTCTTCCAATATGTGATCTACCGAATGGTTTCTAATCCAATATGTGATCTACCGAGTTGTTTACATTCCAATATGTGATCTACCCATTATTTTCCCATTAAACTAACCCTAAACCCTAACCCTAACTTCTTTTTTCCTAGTAGATCACATGCCATGAATAGTAGATCAATAGTAGATCACATATTGGAAGAGCACCGTACGTAGCAGAAATAACCATAGTTCTTGTTTCTATAACTTGCAGTATCTTCCCAACGTTACGAGGTAGTGGGGGGGGGGTCAGTATTTAACCGAATAAACCAACCATGAAAATTGGCGTCAATTGTTTTAACTAGTAAATATATGCACCCTCCGGGTGCAAGTATTTAAGTTTTAATATAATAAAGTATCATATTAAATTAGAAAGGCTAATAAAACTGAATAAAAATGCAGATAAAACGATTTGGAACAGAGGGGGTATGATTGAAAAATAGAACAACTTTGAAACTAACTCTTCCATCATTTTCCCTTACTCCCGTCTTTCATTGGTAAATTTTCCTAATTTAACTATTTAGTTAAAATAGGAAGTAAAGAATAATATTACAGTTATTTCTTCTTGTTAATGGATTTCTTTTAAGATTTATCCCCGAGATTTTTGCTCATACTCATTAAGATAACACCAAAAAATCAGAAATCAATAATACTAAGCACATATTTATTAAAATCAAATTTTTAATATCAATATGCAAATTAGACTTCCCATTAACACTGTAAACCGCTATTTTGTTGTATATATAAGTACAACTGCGTGTTATTAGCATGTAGATATGGTCAACAGTGGCTTCGGCCTCTGGACCATTGATATAATTAACAGCGTCGATCCCAGGGGGCCATCGCCCCAGGCAACACCCGCCCCCTCGATTTAAAGGGGCAGGACTGGGTTTATTGCCCAGTGCCTGAGGCGCCCCCCTTGAGGGGGAATGCCGACGGGATCGACGCAATTTTTTCACCTGCCACTCCATGAGCTTCGGCTTGTGGGTGGTCCCACGTTAATAGGGACTTTGTGCCTGACCCGTACAAGTGGGGTACGCGGTAAATACTATGTAGATGTGGTCAACAGTCTTAATGATGTAAAACAATTTTGTTAGTAATTGAGGTTTGAATAAAAATAAAAGCATCGAGAATGTGACATAAATAACAAAGGGAATTGTGACTTGTATAGTAATATAGCTTCGGTTACAGACAGAAAAACCCACAATCTCCATTATAATAAGATGTATATAAACTATTATATAGGAATGTAATACTTAATTACACAAATCTTATGGTCAAGCCATACTGAAAGCACCGGTTCTTGCTAGGCCACTGAAGTTGAGCAGTGACTACGCAATTCAATACTCGGTAGGGCGACTATTGTAAAGTAAGCAAAGTCGGCAGGGTGGCCTAAAGTCAGTATCAGCCAGACAGCGACGGAGTCTCACATTTTCTCTAGCACTATACCAAGTAGATTATTTGGGTGTCTGAGGTGGAGCGCCACACCAACCATCAGCTCCTCACTCTACAGCACAGATATGTGTTACTCATACGCTGAGCTGGCGAGAGCCGGTGTAGAATCCGGAATATTGTGGTCCTGATATATATATATATATATATATATATATATATCTCGAGATATAGATAGAGATGGATATATAGTGATAGAGATGGATATATAGTGATAGAGATGGATATATAGAGATGGATATATAGTGATAGAGATGGATAGATAGTGATATATAGTGATAGAGATGGATAGATAGTGATATATAACGATAGAGATGGATAGATAGAGATGGATAGATAGTGATAGAGAAGGATATATAGTGATAGAGATGGATAGAGATGGATATATAGTGATAGAGATGGATAGATAGTGATATATAACGATAGAGATGGATATATAGTGATAGAGATGGATAGATAGTGATAGAGAAGGATATATAGTGATAGATATGGATAGAGATGGATATATAGTGATAGAGATGGATATAATAGAGATGATATATAGTGATAGAGATGGATAGATAGTGATTATATAGTGATAGAGATGGATAGATAGTGATATATAGTGATAGAGATGGATAGATAGTGATATATAGTGATAGAGATGATAGATAGTGATATATAGTGATAGAGATGGATAGATAGTGATATATAGATAGAGATGGATAGATAGTGATATATAGATAGAGATGGATAGATAGTGATATAGATAGAGATGGATAGATAGTGATATATAACGATAGAGATGGATAGATAGTGATATATGATAGAGATGGATAGATAGTGATAGAGATGGATAGATAGTGATATATAACGATAGAGATGGATAGATAGTGATAGAGATGGATAGAGAGTGATATATAACGATAGAGATGGATAGATAGTGATAGAGATGGATAGATAGTGATATATAACGATAGAGATAGATAGTGATAGAGATGGATATATAACGATATATATATATATATGAGAGAGAGAGATTGAATGAATATTGTTTCTTAATAGTTTTTTTCTTTCTTTTTTTAACCCATAGATAGGACCCGAATAGATAATAGCACTCGATACGGTCCGTATGCAAAAAAAAAAAATCTTCCCTTAGTGCAACCCGATAATGATTTCCATCCATATAAAAAAAAAATGGCTGTATCACCCGCAGTGGAGTAAGACCCCCACAATAGGGGGTGTCCTGAGTATGACGTTAAATGGCTACATCTGATGGTGAGGCTCCACTTTTAGAGATCTGGAATACTCATTTATTGCCGTTACTCCCAGCTCCACTCAGACGTTGATAGAGCAAGCCGGTACTTCGTTAGCACTCTACAGGGTGTCCACAAAGTCTTGAAACAGTTTTAAAATTAGACATTTAATAACTCACATAGTACAAATGATAAAATCTTTTCATAAAAAAACAAAAGTTAAACTCTTAAAGATTTAATATTAATGTATTTTTTTTACTATTGCACTTCAACATGACCGCCATCTTTGATACATCTTCAATCTGTAGCTGGACTTTATGGACACCCTGTAGTTTGATCACCGAAGTTAAGCAGCGAAGAGTGTATTAAATATTTCAATAGACTCTTTTCATATTAGGACATTTCACTTATACAACTTTACAGCGTGTCCACAAAGTCTTGAAACAGTTTTAAAATTGAAGATTTTAATAACTCACATTGTACAAATGATAAAATCTTTTCGTAAAAAACTTATAAAAGTTCAACTCTTAAAGGTTTAATATTAATGTATTTTTTTAATTTTTATTATTGTACTTCAACATGACCGCCATCTTTGTTGATACATTTTCAACCTGTAGCGGGGGTGAGGTTCCAGTTTTGGAGGTTAGGGGAATGTGGAGCACCCCTTCATCACCATTGCTCCCTGGTTCACTCTGACCCAGAGTGGTAGTACCTGTTAGGGTCCCATCTATGGGTTAAATAGAAAAATGTATTTATAAAAAAAAAATTGTGTATCTATTAAGAACGACTTTATTTCAAAACTTTATCGGCATTAAATGACCCAATGAGGTTGATATGCCGTAAAACAAACCAAAGTTTATTCGGCATGAAATAACCCAACAAGGGTTGACATACCGTAAAATCTAACCAACCAACTCCGAATAAATAAATAATATACGTATATTTTTGTCCAGTCATATTTTTTTTATTACTGATATTTAGATTTCAATCGGCTGGTCATGTCAAGCCCTAGCACCTATATGATTGCCCCAACCCTATTGCCCTTATGGCAAGCCCCAACCCCTTTTTATCATATGGGTGACTGAGGGTCTACATGTCCTGGGAATGACGTTAAACTCTATCTGATGGTGAGGTTCCAGTTCTGGAGGTTTGAAAAATGTATTTATAAAAAAATTGTATTATCCATTAAGAATTGATTTATTTCACAACTTTGTCAGCATTAAATGACCCACTGAGGTTGATATGCCGTAAAATAAAACCAAACCAAACCTGTAGCAGGAACTTATGGACACCCTGTATATATTATGATGGCAGCAAACTCGTATTCAAGTATTGCCATTGCTATTATTAATAATAATAATACATCATTAATACTGTTAACCACATCTACGTACGAATGATATGCAATTGTATTTATATATACAACAAAATAGCAGTTTACAGTGTGAACGGGAAGGTTAATTTGCATATTGATATTAAAAATGTGATTTTAATAAATATGTGCTTAGTATTATTGATTTCTAACTGTTTGGTTTTATTTTAATGAATATAAGCAAAAATCTCTTCAATGAATCTTAAAGAAATCCATTAACAAGAAAAAATAACTGTCATTTTATTCTTTACTTTCTCTTTTAACTAAATACTTAAATTAGAAAAAATAACAATGAAAGACGAGAGTGATGGAAGAGTAAGTTTCAGTTGTTCTATTTTTCGATTATACCCCCTTCTGTTTCAAATCTTTTTAACTGCATTCTTATTTAGTTTCATTAGCCTTTCTAATTTAATATTATATTTTATTACATTAAAACTTAAATACTTGCACACGGAGGGTGCATATATTTGCTAGTTGTATAAATGATGAAATCTTTTCATAAAAAACTTATAAAAGTTCAACTCTTAAAGGTTTAATATTAATGGATTTTTTAAATTTTTATTATTGTACTTCAACATGACCGCCATCTTTGTTGATACATTTTCAACCTGTAGCGGGACTTTATGAACACCCTGTATATTCGGTGCAGACCATTGCGCTTATAGGATTTATTAAACTTGTCGGCAATTTATGAGGAAGTGCGTCCCGGTCTCCCGCCTCAAAAACCGCTACCCGGTGACTATCAAAATAACAACCCCAGCTCGTCGTAATTCTTGTTTATTTATCGTAATTTGTCGTAATTCTTGTTTAGATATGAAGATGGTATATAGTTTTGAATAGACTGAGATAGATAAACAAACAAATAACATAATATAGATAAATACGAACAAATGGAGATAGATAGATATTTTCGACAAGTAAATGTATTTGGGGGGGGGGAGTTGCTTCTTTTTTTGTCGTAATTCTTGTTTATTTAAACTAAAAACAAGACATTAAACAAACATGAATAAAAAAAATCTTAGTATTTAAAGTAATATAGATAATATGAACAAATTGAGATAGATGGATAGTTTTGAATAGACTGAGCTGGGTTGTTATTTTAATAGTCACCGGGCAGCAACTCTTTAGGCAGGAGACGGGACGCACTTCCTCATAAATTACCGTGATATGTAATGAGATATCTCTAAACGCGTATGGTTTGCAAAAGAAGAAATGGACGAAAGTTTGGATTAAATCGTTTATTTTAGAATAAACAAAAACTGGAATCGTTAGTATTGTCGTCGGCAGTAATAGTAGTAATTCCTTTTCGCTGCTTGGTGAAATGAGGGTAGGCGTGGGGTTAAAAGTCAGTTCTGGCTCTGCGGATATTGTGAACTAAGGATTGTGACTCATAAGAGATATCTATTTCGGTTATAACAGTAGGGTTTATTATTAGTGATCTTTGATACATTTTCAACATGTAGCGGGGCTTTATGGACACCCTGTATAAATATATTTATACGATTCATAAATAAATCTCAATGCTTTCTGTAAACAATGTTTTAATTCTATGAAAAGTAGAAGAATTAAAACATTGTTTACGGAAGGCATTGAAATTTATTTATGAATCGCATAGATATATTTATAGAGTGCTAACGAAGTACCGGCTTGCTCTATCCACGGAGATGCGTTTTTTTTTTTTTTTCCTTTAAAATTTTGAAGCTAAATTCGGAAAGTCCTTTCAGGCGTAGACATGTTAACGCCCTGTTGGCTTTGTTGTAATTTTAAAGAGTTAAAAAAAAAAAAACAAATAAAAAACCAAAAAAAAAAAAACAACTTGAATTAGTTTATGTCGCGTAACTACTGCAAGAATAACATATTCTCCAAATTGCCGAGTCAAATCAGGAATCTGACACTAGAATAATTCAAAGCCTTACTAAGATGTCGGCAAAATGTGGACATGTGACCTTTTTACTTCATCTTTATGGCCAGTCAGACGATATAGTTTTATAGTGTAGCGTTTGTTTGTATTCGCCTGGTGGAGTTGTCTGCCCCTTTTAGTTTGATGATGCCCGCTAGGGCACCAGTATAAAAGCGCCGGTTTCAAAACCTTCGCACTCTCTTTATAGTTTTCAGCAACTACGAGCCACATGGGGTAGATTCTATCTAAACCCTCTTGTGGGGCTCCGCCCCCTTACATTACTGTAAGTTCTTTACAGCATGGACTATCGCTAGTCTCATGTCTGTACTCTTTTATGTTATACTTTGTACCTTTCATGAATGTGTCTATCTTTATTTGTGTAACTCTGTTTACCTTATTATGACCGTTGTATTCTACTGTTATCCAGTGCTGTTGTATTAAATGTTTGTCTATTAACCTTTGTCGGAGTTATTTGTATTTAAAGCATGTTGAACTTTAAACCATCCTTACAATAGTAAACAATTTGCAATACTTTTTTCTTTTATATGAAGTATTCATTAACTAGCAGTGGCTACCCAGCATCGCCTGGGTAGAGGAGGATTTTTTAAAAGTTAGTCCCGCAGATCCATTATTACTTAATCGTGAGTTGAATCCTCGTGGAATGCCCCATTTAAATCCCTATGTAAAAGAAATAGACCTTGCATTCATCCAACTACTCTAAAAAGAAATGTTAATGTCTACTATCTAAAATATTAAATGAAAAACGAATCCTATGCTGTTATCATTTAAATTTTATTTTTAATTATCTGCACGAATATAAATCAAATCTCTATTATTTATGCTCAAAAACCAAGCCCTGGTGATATTTAATGTGTATATATATATTTACTTTGTTGTTAATTGTTTTATTTTCGAAGTTTCCTCCGGACATACATATACACACAACTGCCCTTTATATATGTATAGAAAACCAAGCCCTGGTTATATTTAATGTGTATATATATTTACTTTGTTGTTAATTGTTTTATTTTCGAAGTTTCCTCCGGACATACATGTACACACAACTGCCCTTTATATATGTATAGAAAACAAAGCCCTGGTGATATTTAATGTGTATATATATTTACTTTGTCGTTAATTGTTTTATTTTCGAAGTTTCCTCCGGACATACACATACACACAACTGCCCTTTATATATGTATAGATAGATTATCCTAAATAAAAGTGACTCTACATTCTTTATTTTTAATAATGACCATCTTACAATCCGTATGTAATAGGGTAAGTACAGCTAGTTTGACTTCTTTAAATACAAATAGCAAAGTAAAGTCAACGGAGTGGGCCATTGTCGGCATCAGCCAGACAGCAAGGGAGTCTATCCTTTTTTTACTAGTGCTAGACCAGAGAGATATAGATGTCTAGCGTTCCTTTCATCGTATTTCTGCTGCTATTTTTCTTTCTTTTTCTTTTTTTTTTTAATCGCAAATTTGACATTGTTATATACAGACTGTTAAGTAAGCACCATGAGTTTGTAACGATAATGTCTGCTTCATCTTTCATCTTTGAAATTCGTTCACTCTTATATCTAAATATCAGTAATGTCAATTTAAAAAAAATATATAGACTGGACAAAAATATACGTATATTATTTATTTATTTATTCGGAGTTGGTTGGTTAGATTTTACGGTATGTCAACCCTTGTTGGGTTATTTCATGCCGAATAAACTTTGGTTTGTTTTACGGCATATCAACCTCATTGGGTCATTTAATGCCGATAAAGTTTTGAAATAAAGTCATTCTTAATAGATACACAATTTTTTTTTTATAAATACATTTTTCTATTTAACCCATAGATGGGACCCTAACAGGTACTACCACTCCGGGTCAGAGTGGACAAGGGAGTAATGGTGATGAAGGGGTGCTCCACATTCCCCAAACCTCCAGAACTGGAACCTCACCATCAGATAGAGTTTAACGTCATTCACAGAGCATGTAGACCCTCAGTCACCGCCTTCTAGCACCCATATGATAAAGAGGGTTGGGGCTTGCCATAAGGGCAATAGGGTTGGGGCAATCATATAGGTGCTAGGGCTTGACGTGACCAGCCGATTGATCGGAGGGGCCTCTCTGACCGCCCGTCTAGCCTAAGTAAGGGTCTAAGTGGAATATTGCAGGTCGTGAACTGCTCATCCACCAAGATTCCGCCCTTAAGCATCACGGGTCGCCACCCACGACCAACAGGTGGCCCCATTTGGCAGTCTTACCCCTCTACAGGACGACGAATACACTTTGTTTTATTCCTTCTAGATGAGTACTCAATTTTTTAAACTCAGTTTTTCTATTTAATCCATAAATGGAACCCGAACATATACTACCACTCAGGGTCAGAGTGGAGTAATGACGATGATGGTGTACTTCTCACTCCCCAAAGCTCCAGAATTGGAACTCCACCACCGGATAGTTTAACGTCATACCCAGGACACTAAAACCCCCACTCACAGCCTTTTAGCACATATATGATAAAAAGGGAAGCGCGTGGTGTAATGGTTAAAGTCATGGGAAATGGACTCGTCGCTCCGAGTTCAAATCCTGGACGTGGTAATTGTATTTCACTTAGCATTTCACTAATACCCTTGGGAAAAGTATGAATCCTACTCTCCCTCCAGCTATGGAGAAATAGTAGGGCAGACTGGGCTCTTTAACCTTGGTTAGGCAACCGGTCTAGAAGGAAAACTCTGAATTAAAACCTGTTGAACTCCGCTTAAGAAATTGACCTTGTGTCACATCCTGCTTGTGCGGAGTGGTTGGTTATATATATATAGAATAAAAAGGGTTTGGGGTTGCCATAAGGGCAATAAATTTGGAAAAATCTCATAGGTGCTAGGGCTCTCGCACGTGTCACTTGTTTAGAATGAAAAATTCCTACGTGAACACCCCTGCCTTCTTTTGTTTTGTCTGAGGTGAATAAATACCTTTTTACTGAGATTTGTGAAACTGAAGTTTGCCTTTCAAGATATCGTCAATGTTTGGTTTGGAATTGCTACATCCAATTAAGAGAAATGCTTTCAAATGTTTATCAGTCAATTTCGTTCGATGGGTTGATTTCACATATTTCAATTTTAAAAAGTAACAAAGGAATTCGAGTACCGTCGGCGGGTCTGATAAAAATGCCTTCGCGGGCCGGAGTTTCGTGACCTGTTCTAGACCGATCAATTTATGATTATATGATAAATAATTAAATAATACTTCGGCCACTGGACCGGTCAGTTATGTTAAATTAATAACGTCGATCCCAGGGGGCTGTCCCCCCAGGCAATACCTGCCCCCTTGGGGGCAGGGCTGGGTTTATTGCCCAGCGCCTGAGGGGGAATGCCGAAGGGATCGACGCAATTTTTGTTCTTTCCCACCCATGAGCTTCGGCTTGTGGGTGGGTCCACATTAAAACGAGGCCTTGTGCCTAGCCCATACAAGTGGGGTATGAGGCAAATACCCCCCCCCATTATCCCAGCCAGGAGACCAAACCTAGTATTGATTAACAAAAAAAAAAAGAACTTGTCAACTGGTAGACTTCGCAGTTCCAGCAGATCACAGGGTGAAGATGAAGAAAAATGAAAAGATAGACAAATACCTGGACATTGCCAGAGGATTGAAAAAAACTGGAATATGAGGGTTAAAGTGATACCATTTGTAGTTGGTGTACTTGGAAAGGTCCCGAAAACCTTGGAAAAAAGACTGGAGATCAGAGGAAGACTTGACACTATCCAAACAACTGCATTACTGCAATCGGCCAGAATACTCAGAAGAGTCCTGGAGACCTGAGGAGACTTGTTGTCACTCAGACTCCAGTAAAAGACCACCAAGAGAGTGTGTGAGTGAATTTTGTAGGTCTATGGACTTACATCCTTGATAAGAGGCCGGTTCTTTTCCAAAAAGTTTAATATCCTCTTGGGATCTATTTTTCCAAATAGTTTGTCCATGCTGTCAACATTGTAGAACTTTCTTCGACTGTGGGAGAGGCGTGTGCATTCAATCAGAATATGTTTTTATTGTGTATCGGTTTCCACATGAACATTTAGGTGGAGGTTCTTCTTTTAGAATGAAGGAGTGGGTTAATCTAGTGTGGCCGATGCGTAGCCGGGCGATAGTGGTTTCTTCTCTTCTGATATTACTAGGATCAGGTGTCCTTTCTTTTAAGTTGGGCTGTAGTTTGTAGAGTTTGTATTTATTTTTACCTAACTACGAGTAGTCATTCAACCGTTACTAGCTGACGTCTCATCTTCACTAGAGGAAATTTACTCTGACCTGACTCACTCAAGGGTCAATTTTCAAAATTTTCTATCCCGACTCTCTGTCTCCGAAAACATTCTTTTCTTTCATTCTTTCTTTTTTTTTTTTTAATTTTTTTTTTTTTAAATCTTTCTCTTTGCCCTGAAATTAGCTCCCGCCCTTTTTAAAAAAAAAATTTCTGTTTAATTCAAATTTACTTTATGCTATTCATCATATTGCATAATGAATGATCTAACAATTTTGTTCCCATTTATATTTTTTTATCTTCAGTGTCCTCGCAAATACCATGGGATCCATGCACATACCGCATGCGCACCCACTAGTACCAAATTTCTGGATTCTGGTAAGCAGTGATCTTGTTAAATCTTATTATAATGGAGATTGTGTGTTTTTCTGTCTGTAACCGAAACTATACTACTACACAAGTCACAATTCCCTTCGTTATTTACATCACATTCTCCATGATTTTATTTATATTTAAACCTCAATTATTAATAAAATTGCTTCACCTTTTTATTAGTGTTGTCCATATCTACATACAAAGAACATGCAATTGTATTTATATATACAACAAATAGCGGTTTACAGTGTGAATGGGAAGGCTAATTTGCATATTGATATTAAAAATGTGATTTTATTAAATATGTGCTTAGTATTATTGATTTCTAATTGTTTGGTTTTATTTTAATGAATATAAGCAAAAATCTCTTCAATGAATCTTAAATGAAATCCATTAACAAGAAAAAATAACTGTAATTTTATTCTTTATTTCCTAATTTAACTAAATAGTTAAATAAGTAAAATTCAGCAATGAAAGACGGGAGTGATGGAAGAGTAAGTTTCATTTCTATTTTTCTATTATACCCCCACTCTGTTACATATTTTTTTTATCTGCCTTCTTATTAGACTTTCTAATTTAATACGATATTTCATTACATTAAAACTTAAATACTTGCACCCGGAGGGTGCATATATTTGCTAGTACTTTTTATAACAATCGGAAGCATGTTTCCTTGATTCTATACGATAATTGCTTAGAAAGTGTAAGGGAGAGTTATCTCCCCTAGCGATTCGCACAGGATATACTCTCCTACAAACAGTGAGACAGAAACAGATGTAACGTAGGTGCAAAGTTATTAGATACTTTGCATACACAAAACTCCGACGAAGGTTAACAGACAAAACATTTAATATATACAGCACATGGATATGAAGATACAAAGTACCTGGTAAACAGAGTTACATATATAAAGAGTACACAAATAAAGATGAAGACACATTCATGAATGGTACAAGATAACATATAAAAGTACAGACATGAGACTAGCGATAGTCCATGCTGTAAAGAACTTAGTAATGTAAGGGGGGCGGAGCCCCAACGAGAGGGGTTAGATAAAATCTACCCCATGTGGCTCGTAGTTGCTGAAACAGGAAAAGAGACCGAAAGGGTTTGAACCCGGCGCTTAAATACTATGGTGCCCTAGCGGGCACCAGCAAACTAAATCGGGCAGACAACTCCACCAGGCAAATACAAACTAACACTACACAGATAAAGACTTGGCCCCATGTGATGAACACACACATGACACAGTTGAATTCTATCCAAACTCATCCCAATGTATTTCTGGTCAGTGAGAATAAATAAAACAAATATTGTTATATGTTAAACATATTTCACTGTTTTGTTACAATTTGTTATCCCTACATCTTGGGATATAACAGAAAGTAATGCCTTTTACTCACTTCGGACCAAATAACCAATAAGCACCCCAGCTGGGAGCTGTTTTGAAAAGAACACCTTGTAGGGACCGTGGTTGTTTGGCGAGTGTGTAGTTGAAGAGTTGAAGAAGATCCGAGTTATGGGCCCCCACAATTTATATGTATAAGACTACGGAAATTAAGTTTCCATAGAAAACAAAAGAAGACAAAATTGATAAAGGAAACAAACTTTATATACATTAATTTACAATTGGTATATTCAATTGTTCTTTCAGTGGTGTTGCAGACTGTATGTGTCTGTACATAGTTGTGTGTGACATGTATTGTTTATATTTGTGCGATTGTAGCAGTTTTGTCTGAGATTGAAACTTGTGATTAAAATTTGTTTTGTTGAGCCAGATAGAGAGAAAATAAAAAACGAAAAAATAGACGGACCTATTGAGTCATATTTTATGTTTTCGGACAGCGTATTTTCCCCATTGTGTCGAGTTGGGAGCATCAGCTCCAACTCTGTCGAGTCGGGAAGAGCGTAAGCTCCCACTGTCTGTCTTTCAGCTAAATGGTTTTTTTTTATAATTCTCTTTTTTAATTGTCTACGTGATCATTAAGCTAAAATATTCATCAAATATCAGGTGATTTGCAATGATGCAATATCGAATGATTTTGGTATCTGTGGAATTCTGGTGACATAAATTATCGGATGAATTGAGACCATTGTTTCTAAAATATTTCCAAACTAATATTATTTCGATTCTCTTTTGTTTACCTAATTCTAAATTCATGACATACAATTGTAAAACTAGTTGTTTAAGAAAACTTAATTATTTTAATTCGGTCAATTCCACATGCCGTAAAAATATAGGGGCCAAATCCCCATAACCTTTTGCTTTTCACCGTAAACTCCCTGTTGTTTGTTTACAAACAACAGACGATTTTTTTTGCATTAGAATTTCACTGTAAGATTTTTTTTAAAGTTTGTTCATGTACATTTACAACCCAAATGCACGTTTTTATACTAAAATAGTTTTCGATTTTAATAATAAATCTTACAGTGAAATTGGGCTAGAAACCACAATGTTCTAGTTCGATACCGGCCCTCGCCAACTCAGCATGTGAGTAGCACAGGGATCTGTGCGGTAAAGTGAGGAGCTGATAGTAGGTTTGGCGCTCCACCTCAGACGCAAAAACAATCTCCTTGGTCTAGTGCTAGTGAAAAGGGCATAGACTCCCTCGCTGATTAGCTGATACCGACTTTAGGCCACCCCGACGACTTTACATAATTGATACATTGCCTATAAATTATATACGGTAGTGTAGAAATGAAAAACAATGGTAAGTCTGAATAATGGAAAAATGTATAAGTAATTGACAGTACTTAACCTTTTACTAACATTTGAGTTGGTCTCTGATGGGCCAGAGTGAAGTGTGAGAACAGAAAGATAGAAAGTCAGTTTTGGCTGGGTGACTGAACAGAATAGATGCAAGTGGCGTCTGCTGCCCGTAGGCCATTTCTCCACACGTGTTGTTCTTACTTGGGTTGAATAAAAATACATGCATCATATCTCCAGAACTGGAGTCTCACCATCTGATACAGTGTCATACCCAGGACATCTATTTTTGGGGACAGAATAGAAAGTTTAGAATTTTAAAGTTAGCTTGGTAAAAAAAGATGTTATATCATTTTTAATATAGAAACTTTACAGGACAAATGTTACATAATTGCTAGGTGTCCTATAAATTATGTACGGTAGTGTAGAAATTTTTAAAAGATGGTAATTCTGAATAATGGAAAAAAGATGTATAAGTGATCGACAGGACTTAACCTTTTACTAACCTTGTAGTTAGTCTCTGATTGTCGAGAGCCAAGCGTGAGGACAGAAAGATAGAAAGCCATTTTTGTCTGGGTGACTGAACGGAACAGATGCAAATAGCGTCTGTCGTGGACGAAGGGAGCTAGTGTGTAGAGCAGATTCTCAGCCCCCACGAACGAAATGAGTCCGGATATGTTTGGCCTGTGCGAGGGGGAGGAGTGTGGCGAGTGACCACGGAAATTGAACTCGTCACCTCTTCGTTGCTGAAATGCTGGTGAAATTCTGCACGAGCAGTGCAGAGTGGCCCGGATGTGGAGTGTCGTCGTGAGAATTGACGCGTGCTGATGAGTGTCGAACGTGCAATTCAGAGTGAGGAGCCCGGACAAAACACAGCAACTCTCTCTCTCTCTCTCTCTCTCTCTCTATCTATCTATCTATATATATATATATATATATATTCTAGCTCACAAAACCGCATACAGCTAGTAAAATAACAAACTGCAGATTGTGCCCTGAAGAAAAAAAAAACTGTATATTTGAAAACTCGGAACCAATTGCTGAATAATAAGAAAACCAGATAGATATTCAAATGAAGAAACCTGGATGAATTTCCTATGTGTTATATATGGGATATTTAGGGACCTGCCCTCCCAGATCGGGGGGAAAAGTCTGCAGTAGCATTTTGGCTGTCGAAACCAGTGGAAGAGAGGATATAGTTGGATTGTGCTAGTGAGAAAACTAGAACTGCTGGGAGAGCAAAGCAATTACTACGACTATGACTGTCTGATAATCTGAAGGTCCCTGGTTCATTCCTGGGTTTCGGCACCACTGATAACCTGAAGGAAGCAGTTTGCTAAACAGTGTTCACTTTAATTTAAACCTGATAACAGGAATTGTTTTTAAATAATTGGTTAGTTGGTCGCTATTTAGTAGTAATGGATTTGCGAGACTAGCTTGCAACTATGGGAGAGCCTAATGCACATGCAATGCTTTTTGAAATGTTAATTCTCTTATGTGCAGATACATACTAATATATAAATCTTAGAGTTCGTATTGTCTTTTGTATCAAGTAATTCTGAATGTATGGAAGCCGAACGTTGATATTATTGTCTTATTTATACAGGGATTACAGAGGAGGAAAAGCAAATAATTGTGGATGCTCATAACAATTATCGGACAATGGTTCGCCCGCCTGCTTGTTCAATGTTTAAACTGGTAAGTTTTAAAAAAATTATTTACTTCGAGCAAAGCTACCCGGCGTTACCCGGGATTTAAAAAAAAAACAACAAATAAATAAATAAATAAAATGAAAATAAACTAAAATAGAAAATAAATCTCTTATTTTGTCGCAATCGGGACCCTTCATGGAACTTCGAACCGAACCCTTTATTCAATCCACCGGGATAGACTGTTCTCATTTCGTTAACAATAATCGGGTACAAGTCTTGTAGGGGCTAGAACTCTCCTGTATCCAGGGGACAGGAAGTAGGGAGAGTAACGTCCCTTGTCCAGTTGAGAGAAGGGCCTCTTAATTGGTTTTCGGTACGAACGTGTGAGGCTCGTAGAATCAAGCTCTGGGCTCTCAGTCAACTGTGACTGAAAACCCTCATCAGTGAGGGAGAAATAGCTGAATACACCACTTGAGCACCCCCTCAGCGAGAGAGATAAATAACTGTAAGTACTTCCTTTAAGTACTCGTTATATTGTTGTCTGGTTGTGTTTTACATGTTAATAAAATTGGTTAAAGGTACGTGTGCTTTTCCCTCGTTAGTTTAATCTGTGTACCTGCCTATTATTAATCATAGTCCGGATACAGCTATTCTTACACTGTTAAGTATTCTGTTATGGCCAGGATTGAACCTGCAACCTACAGATGATTTTCACTTAAAACTGTATTAACCTAACCCTTATATCAGTTGCACTATGTATCCAGCTGTACAAGACCTGTTAGGGGTCACATCTATGGGTTAAATAGAAAAATGTATTTATAAAAAAATTGTATTATCCATTAAGAATTGATTTATTTCAAAACTTTGCTGGCATTAAATGACCCACTGAGGTTGATATGCCGTAAAACCAAACCAAACCAACTGGACAACAGTCCGAATAATACAAATACCATGGGATCCATGCACATACCGCATGTGCACCCACTAGTGCCAACTTTCTGGATTCTGGTAAGCAGTGATCTTGTTAAATCTTATTATAATGGAGATTGTGTGTTTTTCTGTCTGTAACCGAAACTATACTACTACACAAGTTTGTCTAGATTCTTTTTAGATGAGGCTTTATGCCTCATCTAAAAAGAATCTAGACAAACGAATGGATAATTTGTATTATTAGTCCGAAAAATCTAAATAATAAAACCGAATTCCATTCTCTACGTGGATATTTCTTGAAACAATTCCAATATTATTTATCCTAGCTAATCCTCTTTCATAATAACCGCATACCATCTCGTTCATATTGGTCATTGGTCTTTTAACTATTTCATTCATTTTTTTGTGATCTGGGATTTTTGAAACGACCGCATTCTATATTTTTTCTAGCAATCCAAATAATTCGCCTTTGATCTTTTTTTAAAACAATCTCTTATTCGCTTAACCTGTCCACTTCTCCGCTTATCTATTTCGTTTGTATTGTTTTGTTGACCTTTCAACACAATTACCAAAAACATGGCGACTATTTTCTGCGTTAATGTCAATCAAATGAGCCTTTTTGGTAAATTTAGCTCAGACATTTGGGAAAGAACTGTATCTTAGTGTAAAACTATATGTGCACACACCACATGTGATACCATGCATGCATGGCCATGTGATACCATGGGCCACGGTACCAAATGTGATACCATGCATACAAATGTGATACCATGCATCTTGGCCACGGTACCAAATGTGATACCATGCATCTTGGCCACGGTACCAAATGTGATACCATGCATCTTGGCCACGGTACCAAATGTGATACCATGCATCTTGGCCACGGTACCAAATGTGATACCATGCATCTTGGCCACGGTACCAAATGTGATACCATGCATCTTGGCCACGGTACCAAATGTGATACCATGCATCCTGGCCACGGTACCAAATGTGATACCATGCATCTGGCCACGGTACCAAATGTGATACCAATACCATGCATCCTGGCCACGGTACCAAATGTGATACGTGTCACATACGCACATTGACATCGCTAATTGATGTGTGTGAGAGTTCTTTGATAAAAAAAAAGTCCTTCGGGGAAAGAGATATTGGAGACAGATTAGTAGGTGAGGAGATCTTACTTGCTTCTTGCTGATTCTTCTAACATCTCCGGCTGCCATCTTGTTGTCTAGTTGGGTTGACTTCTAACTAAAGGATTTGAGTTCTTCTAAGATCTGTTTCTTCTGACTAAGGGCTGATTTGGTCATTGCAATTGAATTAACAAAGACATCTTTTTTGTTACTTGATCAAGTAGTTTTTATTTTATCTTTATATCCATGATCACCGCGCGGGGTAGGAGTAGACCATGCCCCAGCCTGTCTTTACCCGTCGACGGCCAGACTCAATCTCTCCAAACTATAACCTCTCACTCTTCCTTTCTCCCCATTGCCACGTCATTCTTCTTCCTAACAAAAACAATTGCCACGCGTCTTTTCTGACATCATTCTTCAAAATTTCCGTTACCTATCAAACTTTTCCCTAACTAATGACTCAAACCACCATCATAGTTCCACGTCATTAGTTATTGTGTCACATTAGGCCAGATTTCTAGCTTTAATTATCCCTTTCTTTTTTCGCCCTCCTTCAAAGTGACCATTCTGTTACATAATCAAACTCATGTTGAGTTTCTATAACTGGATACATGGCGTAGTGGATATAGGTGTTGTGTTGTGACAGTTATCTCTAGGCTACAGGTTCAATCCTGGTCAAGCGCGACAGTAACATAGAATAATAATTAGCATAACTTAACACTTGTATTCAGTCATGGTTAGCGGAATAAAAACAGTATACCCCCGTTGATTAAACAAAGGGTTCGGTTCAGAATTCCGCGAAGGTTCCCGAGTTTGAGAAGGTTCCCGAGTCCAACAAGAAATGAATGAATACATAAAAATGAGGACAATAGTCCGAATAATCCAAATAATCGATATTGAATTGATAACTTAGAAAAGTTGCTTTTCTTTATTAATGACTGACACAAGTTTACATATTTATTTACAATTGAACAAAATAATATGAACCAATCCTGTCAAGGACACCCCTATATATATATATATATATATAAAGGAAAAGTTGACTTACCGGTGAATTTGGTCACGATGGTTAGTAACTGTGGAATTCAGAGGGGTAAGTCAGCGATATAACAAATACAAAGTGCTCAATACTAAGTAGAGCAAATTTATTATAAAATGGGTACAAGAGATAACCTCTCGAGTTTCACCATAAGGATCTTCAGGGTTAAATCCACTGAATCGAGACACCGATTAATTTCAACATAGAGAGGGAGAGAGAAGCATTTGAAAATTGCGTGTTCGATCGATTAAGAAAATATTTAAAATATAACAAACACAGGATGTTATAATCAGGGGAAACAATTTTATGTGTCAATACTTAAGCATTTCGGTATATTGTACCATCTTCAGGACACTGTTAAGTAATGTTTATGTGAGGGACAAAATGAAAGATGTTAAGTGTATAGTGAATGTGTGAATATGATGTTATTAACCGTTAATTTTTATATGCGCGTTAATAACATCATATTCACTATACACTTAACATCTTTCATTTTGTCCCTCACATAAACATTACTTAACGGTGTCCTGAAGATGGTACAATATACCGAAATGCTTAAGTATTGACACATAAAATTGTTTCCCCTGATCATAACACCCTGTGTTTGTTATATTCTTAAAATATTTTCTTCTCATATTGTCGGATTAATTTCCTCACCGTATTTCCACACACACACACACACACACACACACACACATATATATATATATGGACTCTCTCGTCGATTTTCGACGCATGAGTATTCATTCAGTGAACAACCAACGCAGTGATTTGTTTATAGTGGTGAAGGCTTGTGTTGGACCATTCCGCACTTTTTGGCACAGTCGATAGGAGAGACAGACAGACAGAGTTGTGTGTGTTGTGACCCACTTGCTTCATTCTCCTTTCAATCTTCTTTGTCTAGTGGCTGTTTCCTTTACATCTTTGGCCAGATGTCATCTTGTCGTCTCTTCTATTTTCTTACTTAGTTCTTGTTTGGTTGCTGTCTATAACTAAGGGCTTCTTTTTAAGGGCATGCAATTAATTAACTATAAGACATTTTTCCTTGATCAAGGATTTATTTCTGCATTGCCCATTTCTTATTATTCACCGTGCGGTTGAATTCAACCCCAGCAGTCGGACGTCTGATCTGCGTCCCATTTAGGTTGAAACTAACTTCCTAACTAAAACACATAACGTGCGAGATTCCCGCCTTTGGGATCAAGATTCCCAAACGGTCTGGTATTTTTCCACTTGGGCCCTTTGCATTCTCGCTACAGGGTATTGTCAAAAAACCCATGCCACCACACAATTATACAACATATCTCTTTATCTACCCTGACCCAGAGTGGTTGTGCCAGTTAGGGTCCCAACTATGGATTAAATAGATCAGAAATGAGTTTTTAAAAATGTGTTTTAAAAAATGAATAAAACAATGTCTTCGGTATGAAACTAACTCAACAGGGGTTGACATGCCGTAAAATCCAATCTACCATATAATTGTGTATAGATTATTAGTATTAGATAGGGACGTTCGGGACCATATATATATATTTACCAACCCCTCCGCACGAGCAGGATGTGACACAAGGTCAATTTCTTAAGCGGAGTTCAACAGGTTTGAATTCAGAGTTTTCCTTCTCCTAGACTGGTTGCCTAACCAAGGTTAAAGAGCCCAGTTTGCCCTACTATTTATCCATAGCTGGAGGGAGAGTAGGATTCATACCTTTTCCAAGGGTATTAGCGCAAAGTTAAATGCAATTATCACATCCAGGATTTGAACTCGGGGCGACGAGTCCATTTCCCATGACTTTTTAACCATCGCACCACGCGCTTCCTACGTTCGGAACCATATAACTACATGCAAATTATTTGTATTAAATTTCGGCATTGAATAGCCCACAAGGGATTAATATGCCGTTAATAAATCAAAATATGAGGCATGTATTACAACAGAATATCAAATTCCACCCCGTATTTGATCAATGTCTTTGTCGGTGGGCTGTATAATAAAAAATTTTAAAAAGTAGGAACGATTTTTTATAAAATAAATAAAATTCTTGACCTCCCACCAAGCCGGATTAACACAAAGTCTTTTCAACGTGGGAGTTTTTGTTTTTTGCGGTATACATTGAGGATCAAACTCGTTAAATGAAGTCCGTATTTTCTTTAAAATTATTTATTCATTCATTTCAGGGAGAGAAAAAAATCATAATCAGGCACAAAGTTATCAATATGAAAAAAACTTTGTTCAGAAATTGAATCGTATGGGGGGGGGGGGTGTTAGAAAAAAGGAGATTATAAAATGTGGGTGGGGGAGGATTGAAATAAACTGAAAATGCCATTAATCCGTTCCACCCCCCATCCACCACCCAAAAAACACTAATTATTTTTATTCCGTTTTTTTACACAAGAAAAATATCACTGTATTGTATTAAAAAAAAAGGTAATTTATGAGGAAGTGCGTCCCGGTCTCCTGCCTCAAAAATTGCTACCCGGTGACTATTAAAATAACGACCCAGCTCAGTCTATTCAAAACTATCCATCTTCATATCTATCTATCTATCTATCTATCTATCTCAATTTGTTCATATTTATCTATATTACTTTAAATACTAAGATTTTTTTTAATTCATGTTTGTTTGATGTCTTGTTTTTAGTTTAAATAAACAAGAATTACGACAAAAAAAGATGCGACCCCACCCCCAATACATTTACTTGTCGAAAATATCTATCTATCTCCATTTGTTCATATCTATCTATATTATTTTGTTTGTTTATCTATCTATCTCAGTCTATTCCAAACTATATATCCATCTTCATATCTAAACAAG
>CM042168.1:46737466-46748529 GCA_023376005.1 Doryteuthis pealeii
TATACACACAACAACCCTGTATATATATATATAGATTTCATCTGGACATACATACACACAACTGCCCTTTATATATGTATAGATAGATAGATAGATAAAAGATAGATGACAATAACATGAGATTTCTCTTTTTGATATGTAAATATGTATCCTTTATGCCTTATTTTTATTCTGATTATTCAGGGAAGTACAATGTCGGACAAAACTTGGCTTACGGATACCTGTCCTGGGAAGTTGCCGTGAAGGCACGTGTCTATGCAAAATCATCATCATTTAAACTTTTCCGTTCTCCTCTAACTTAAAATTCTTGCTTAAAAACTTTCCCTGCTAATTTACATATCAGGTTACTCTCATGGCAGCCCATTACGTAAGACCTTCAGTCCTTGTATTGTCCCCTCTACGCAATCGTCAATTTGGTGAGCCCTCTTCTCCTTTCTTTTGTATCCTTTATAAATACTAGCAACAGAAAACACCCTCCGGGCGTCGTAAAAATAAATTTTTGAAAGACATTGCCTGAGAGGATGGGAGTTAAAAATTCAATGTCAGAGGGTTTGTATCATAAGACAAATCCTCATATTTATTAAAGGAGTAAAAAAAAAAAATAAAACAATTTGAAATGAAAACTGAGCCCCATCCCTCTCAAATAAAATGTTGCGTGCATGTAATAATCAAACAATTATTTTGAATATTTTCCTCATCAATTCTACACAAAATCGTAGGTATTTATTTATTTGTAAACTTTTTAGTTAACTTCTTGTTACTGTAAAAAAAAAAAAAAAAAAAAAAAAGGACGAGAGTAAAAAAACAATTTTTAAAATTGCTTACTCAAATTTTGGGTGTATATAGCATAAGAATATTGTGACGTAAACTGTGACGTAGAGTTATGACGTAGTTTTTGTTACAAAAACCGGAAGCGAATCTCCATTATTAATAGATGTATCTTTTATGCCTTGTTTTCATTCTGATTATTCAGGGAAGTACAATGTCGGACAAAACCTGGCTTTCGGATACCTATCCTGGGAAGCTGCCATGAAGGCGTGGTATGATGAATACAAAGATTACAATTACGGAAAACTGAGACATAGAGGCGTCGTCGGCCATTACACACAGGTATGTAAAAACGAAAATAAAAATTACGGATATGCCAGACCAATTAGTATTTTAACTTTAAACCATCTTATATATTAGTACATCAATATACCGTTTTTATCTTAAATTCAAAAGTATACATTGTTGCAATTTTTACCGGAAGTAGGACATATGACATAATTTTTTTTTTTTGAATTGAATTATTTCTCAACATAGCTTCGCAGAGGTAAGACACATTTTATCTTCTCCAATATTTTATATAATGATTATATTAATTCAATGCAGTAATATTGAAATTGTTCCTCGTAAATTCCTACCATAAAATAAACTGAACCCTCATTTTATGTCCGTGTTTTTGCAATAAATGTTTTATTTTTCTTGCACCCGTTATTTTACAATACTAAATATATTCTATTTATTTTAATGTTCACTTCAATGTGTATATTCTAAAAGTTTTTATTTTGTGAGAATGGTTAGTTTTAAAGTGGGGGTTCGTTTTACACTTCAACTTTTTACTCGTAAATTCCTACTATAAAATTAGGCTTGGCTCAGATAATGCCCAAGCCTAATTTTATGGTAGGAATTTACGAGTAAAAAGTTGAAGATTACCTTTTATTATTTATTTTCTTTTTTTTTTTTTTTTTGCTTTGGTACTCTAAAATAGAAACGTCAGATTTTAATTATCGTCGACGAAAAAACAAAATTACGGTCATAAAAGGAGGATCCAATTTATGCCTAAATTGTAAAACGAACCCCCACTTTAAAACTAACCATTCTCACAAAATAAAAACTTTTAGAATATACACATTGAAATGAATATATAAATAAATAAATAAAATATATTTAGTATTGTAAAATAACTGGTGCAAGAAAAATAAAACATTTATTGCAAAAACACGGACATAAAATGAGGGTTCAGTTTATTTTATGATAGGAATTTACGAGGAACAAGTTATGGATTACCTTCAATGCTTCAATAGAGAGTTCTGTGGATGTGTGGAAGGCTTTTCCATTAAGGTCCTCTCTTTAAAAAAAAATTTCTTTTAGGAGAGGTTCTTTTTGGAAAAGATCTTTGGTAATTTATGAGGAAGTGCATCCCGGTCTCCTGCCTCAAAAATTGCTACCCGGTGACTATTAAAATAACGACCCAGCTCAGTCTATTCAAAACTATCCATCTTCATATCTATCTATCTCAATTTGTTCATATTTATCTATATTACTTTAAATACTAAGATTTTTTTTATTCGTGTTTGTTTAATGTATTGTTTTTAGTTTAAATAAACAAGAATTACGACAAAAAAAGAAGCGACCCCCCCCCCCAAATACATTTACTTGTTGAAAATATCTATCTCCATTTGTTTGTTTATCTATCTATCTCGGTCTATTCCAAACTATATATCCATTTTCATATCTAAACAAGAATTACGACAAATTACGATAGATAAACAAGAATTACGACGAGCTGGGGTTGTTATTTTGATAGTCACCGGGTAGCAATTTTTGAGGCAGGAGACCGGGACGCACTTCCTCATATATTACCAGATCTTTTTCATCTATTCATTTCATTGATTTTTTTTTTATGGACGGAAAGCGTCCATAAAAAAAAATCAATGAAATGAATAGATGAAAAAGATCTGGTAATATATGAGGAAGTGCGTCCCGGTCTCCTGCCTCAAAAATTGCTACCCGGTGACTATCAAAATAAAAATCAATTCATTTTTACATTAATTCTTAACTAAATAATTTAAAAGCATACGCGAAGACTCGTATTGTAATACATCAACATATTAATAGTAGAAGCGCATGGTGTACAGGTTAAATTCGTGGTAAATGGACTCGTCGACCCGAGTTCAACTCCTGGACGAGGCTGTTTACATTTTACACATCGCTAATACCCTTGGGAAAAGTATGCATCCAACTATTCTCCTTCCAAGTATGGGTAAATAGTAGGACAGACTAAGCTCTTCAGTATTTGTTAGGCGACCAGTCTAGGAGAAGGAAAACTCTGAATTCAAACCTGGTAAATATGTATATATTAATACTAGTGTCCCTTAAAAGTATGACCGTTATCGTCTTGCAACACCCTCTGGTTAAAACGGATACCGTCTAAATCGTCCAAGATGAAATGCAAAAATGTAAATCCTGATTATCTGGTAGTGCTTATCCAACGAATTCTTATTTCTTATGAGTGTCGTTGCCTCACCTAAATAATAGACCATTTTATTTTTATCATGAAGAAAGAAAGGGAAGAAATAGGACATACTATATGGAAAAATATAATAAGAGAGTAGGGAAAAGACAAAGATAGAGAAAGGGGGTGAGTGCGCGTAAGTGATAACTCTAATCTGTTTCAATCAAACATAATGAACAGATGGAAAATAAGAAAGAAAAATGAGTGAGGTAAATCAAGATTATTATAGTTTTTATATATTGAACTATTTGGTAATAGTTCTTTAAGTATAAACCTATCAAACGTTGTAATAATTAAATGACCATACTGTGGTATATGTGAAGAAAAAGTGGAAGTGAATCCGACAGTATGTAATATTATGAAAAATTGAAAAAACACAAGTTGATAAACGAGTAATGTTTATTTCGCCTACGCTGCAGTGTTTCGATCTGTTTCAATAGATCTTCATCAGGACTTTCGCTAGTTTGAGGAAAAATAAATGTATCACTGAAAATAAGAAATCTGCGAGACTCTTTTGCTTTGTCGGTCAGTCTATTCAAAAATTGTCGAATGAAAAGCGAGCGTTCTTGGATGTTTAAAACATATACCCACAGGTCTTGCTAGTGTGAGACGACCTGTTCTGCGCTCTGCACATTCAATGCACGATGTCTAGACCCTCAAACGTTGTGATATTCTGTGCTGGCCGATTTGAAGGCACGAGTCAGAGACAGGCTCACAAGGATTAAAAACAAACAACAACTACAAGTGTTTGTAAACAAGACGCAGATGGAAGAAGGATGTGTGTGATACTTCGCTCTCTATCCAACTGGCTGGCTACTGACTTCCTTGTTGTGGATTCGGGGGTAACTACTGCTACCGACGTTAACACCTCTAGGGCCCGGGGTTGACTGCCTCAGTGCTGGAGTTTAGCTGTATTTATGTCAAACTCTCATTCCCCACCCATCTTCTCTGGACCACACAGATGGCCAGTACTTAAATCCAATTGCCGACTTCTAGTCATTAACCCTTAAAATTAAAGCAATTAAATCTTTTTCCAGACTTAGTGTCTTCAACACTTCGAAAATTAATTTTTTTCAAAAGAGATTTCCTCATAAAAATAGCCTCTCTGCTTGTAATACCTGGGTGCATAAGATATTATCAGTAAGTGGCCTAACTTCATGGTGATCGTACAAGTCTCTTAAACTTTACGGTCTAATCTTTGGATTTGTAAAAAGGTCAACCACCCACCCCTTTTACTTATGCCTGGCTTTAACCTATTCTCTTTTCTATTTATTTATTTATTTATTTATTTATTTTTGACCATGTTCGTCTTCAATCATAGTATCACACTTGTTTATTTAATCATAATAGTGTATATGCATTTTCTTTTCAGATGGTTTGGGCCACAACCTCAAGGATTGGATGTTATATGGCAAACTGTAAAAATATGAACAGATTTTATGTATGTGATTATGCGCCAGGGTGAGTAGATGATTCAGAAACAGTAAATACTTTTTTCTGCTTAACTTTTTTGTTGGTTGGTTGTTTAGTTTTACGGCATGTCAACCCTTTTCGGTTCATTTAATGCCGAATCAAATTTTGATAAGCAAAGGACTCTGGTTGCGTACAGTACGTAGTATTGCTTAAGTGGTCACCAAATTAAGTATTGAACAAGGTCATTGCTACTTAACTTCAGTTTTAAGTTTTGGTTGTTTTGTTTTACAGCATATCGACCCTCTTTCGGATCATTTAATGCCGAATCAAGTCATTTTGATAAGGGGGGGGGCTCGGGTTGCTTACAGTACCTGCTATTGCTTAAGTGGTCACCTAAGTATTGAACAGGCTCATCACTTCTTAATTTTGATTTACAACATATCAGTCCTTTTTCGGGTGATCCTGAACAAGACGTGGAAACAATACCCACGAGAAAACAGCTGTACGGTCACCTGCCACATATCACCCAAACCATCCGAGTAAGACGGACAAGACACACGGGACACTGCTGGAGAAGCAAGGACGAACTCATAAGTGACGTGCGGATACAGGATGCTGCATAGAGGACCTCCCGAGAATGATGAGCGATAGGGACAGATGGAGAGAGATTGTCATGGATATCCGTGCTGACAGCGCGACATGATGATGATGATGAATGCTGAATCAAGTCATTTTGATAAAAATGGGACCCAGATTACTTACAGTACCTACTGTTGCTTAATTTGTCACTAAATTAAGTATTGAACATCACTGCTTAACTTCGGTGATCTAGCGGGAAGCGGTGCTTTCGGCATGACTTGACCGTAATAATGTCTGAAAAACTAAGTACAGAGGAACCTTGACTTACGAGTTTAATTCGTTCCACTCCCAACTCGATTTACTTGTAGATCAAATCAATTTCCCCTTTTGAAATAAACTGAAATGCCATTAATCCGTTCCAGTCCTCCCAGTAGAACCTTGACTTACGAGTTTAATTCGTTCCACTCCCAACTCAATTTACTCGTAGATCAAATCAATTTCCCCTTTTGAAATACACTGAAATGCCATTAATCCGTCCCAGTCCTCCCAGTGGAACCTTGACTTACGAGTTTAATTCGTTCCACTCCCAACTCAATTTACTCGTAGATCAAATCAATTTCCCTTTTGAAACACACTGAAATGCCATTAATCCGTCCCAGTCCTCCCAGTGGAACCTTGACTTACGAGTTTAATTCGTTCCACTCCCAACTCAATTTACTCGTAGATCAAATCAATTTGCCATTTTGAAATAAACTGAAATGCCATTAATCCGTTCCAGTCCTCCCAATGGAACCTTGACTTACGAGTTTAATTCGTTCCACTCCCAACTCGATCTACTCGTAGATCAAATCAATTTGCCCTTTGAAATAAGCTGAAATGTTATTAATCCGTTCCAGCCTTCTGCCCCCCCCCCAAAAAAAGAACCTTTTTTTTTACAAAAATCTCGGGGATAAATAATGTAATATTTATAGTATTGTATAAAACATAATAAAATAGAATATAATGAATTATGTGCTGTAATATGTTTTAATGTTTTTTGGGTTTTAAAAAAATTTTTTCTTTGGCATAATAAATTTGGGAACTTAAACGTATTTTGTGAACTTGTTAACATAAGTGTATCTGAAGCTCGATCGTACCTAAGATTTTAGCTCTTAACACAAAGCATAAAAATCAACCGAGTAACAGTTCGTAACTCGGAAAACTCGTAAGTAGGGGCACCGTGAGTCAAGGTACCACTGTATTGCAAAACTTTTGACTCGCCCTAGTAATATTTTGAATTGCCTTGAATTAGATATTTTAGTTAACTTTTCGTGCGTCCGGACACCTGAATCAAGCCACGCGTCCGCATCACTCCTAAGTCGTGATTATTTTTTTTTTCGCAAGTTGGATCCAGGCAGGCAAGACACAACCGGATTCTCTTACGCTATTGTACCGGGGAGGGGGGGTCAAAGTTTAGGTACCGGGCGTGTATGCCGAGAAAGGAAAAATCGTGATATTGTAAAAAGTACCTAGTACCTATTATTTAAGCATATCATTTATTATCTAGACTAGCAAATAAAAAAACACCCTCTGGGCGACGTAAAATAAATATTGCCTGAGGGGATGGGAGTTGAAAATTTAATATCAGAGAGTTTGTGTCATAAATAAAGTAAAAGCATCAAATTTATTAAAGGAGCAAAAAATAAAACAAATTTATTAAAGGAGTAAAAAATAAAAAATTGAAATGGAAACTTAGTTCTGATAACTTTAAATATATATTAAAATAAAAATAAAAACTATATATAGTAGATAATACCAGGTATGTATTTATTAAAACTTGTTTTAAAAAACCAATGAGGACTGTCTAACATTGCATGCTCAAATTTTGAGTGTATTCTATTCTGTTATGACGATTTTAGATAGTGTGACGTAACCAGTGACGTAGTTTTTGTTACAGACAAAAACCGGAAGCGAATCTCCATTATTAATAGAGATGTAGATGTAATATAAACAATTCATATTTATATCTCTATCATAAATTAAAATATTCAAATTTTGTCATGACAATTTTTCTATTAAATTTAACTTTTAACTTAACTAACCCAGTTATAAGACGTAAAGTTTTATATTAAAATTGGAAGGCTTAAAGTAACTTTCCATTGTGGGTACATCTTATTATAATGGAGATTGTGTGTTTTTCTGTCTGTAACCGAAACTAAATCACTACTCAAGTCACAATTCCCTTAGTGATTGACGTCACATTCACCATGAATTTATCCTTATTTTAACCTCAATTATTAATAAAATTGTTTTACATTATTAATACTGTTAACCATATCTACATGATATTTACCGCGTACCCCACTTGTACGGGTCAGGCACAAAGTCCCTATTAACGTGGGACCACCCACAAACCGAAGCTCATGGAGTGGCAGGTGAAAAAATTGCGTCGATCCCGTCGGCATTCCCCCTCAAGGGGGGCGCCTCAGGCACTGGGCAATAAACCCAGCCCTGCCCCTTTAAATCAAGGGGGCAGGTGTTGCCTGGGGGGATGGCCCCCGGGATCGACGCTGTTAATCATATCAACGGTCCAGAGGCCGAAGCCACCCGTTGACCATATCTACATACTAATAACATGCAATTGTATTTATATATACAACAAAATAGCGGTTTACAGTGTGAACGGGAAGGCTAATTTGCATTTGATATTAAAAATGTAATTTAAAAAATATATGCTTAGTATTATTGGTTTCTAACTGTTTGGTTTTATTTTAATGAATATAAGCAAAAATCTCTTCAATTAATCTTAAATGAATCCATTAACAAGAAAAGATAAGTGTCATTTTATTCTTTACTTCCTCTTTAACTAAATACTTAAATTAGAAAAAATAACAATAAAGACGAGAGTGATGGAAGAGTAAATTTCAGTTGTTCTATTTTTCGATTATACCCTCCTCTGTTTCAAATCTTTTTATCTGCATTCTTATTTAGTTTCATTAGCGTTTCTAATTTAATACGATATTTCATTACATTAAAACTTAAATACTTGCACCCGGAGGGTGCATATATTTGCTAGTACAAGTAAAAGAAATATTCCGACAAAGTTATAAGATAAAACAGACTTTATTCCGTGAGCACATAGAAAATACATTCAGGACAAATATATAAACATGCATAAAGAATGTCACTTACTGCAAAGTGTAGTATCTGTTCCAGATTCTATGCTTTGAGACTTACCTTCTATACCCGGCCTCGGCTGGGGGTCCAGTGTGCTTCGGCCTCTGGACCGGTGAAGTACAGTTAATGGCATCGATCCAGGGGGCCATCCCCCCAGATCCTTGCAATTTTTATGTGCCCACGTAAAAACGAGACCTTGTGTCCAGCCCTCATAAGTGGGATGAGCAGGCAAATACCTTACCTTCCCCACCGGGGGGTCCAGTGTGCTTCGGCCACTTGATCAGGTTAAATAATAAATAATAGCGTCGATCCCAGGGGGCTTCCCCCCGCCCCCGGGCAATACACCTGCCCCAAGGGGGCGGGGCTGGGTTTATTACTCAGTGCCTGAGGCGCCCCCTTGGGGAATGCCGAAGGGATCGACGCAATTTTTTCTTTCCCACCCATGAGCTTCGGCTTGTGGGTGGGCCCACGTTAAAACGAGGCCTTGTGCCCAGCCCATACAAGTGGGGTATGAGGCAAATACCCTTACTGATAGTTAAGTGTGTGTGTGTGGCTTAAACTCTCACTTAAGGGCTAGAGGCACAAACGCCTAAGCCTCGTGAAGTGGTTGCCGGCCCGAGAGAAAAAGAATTAAGAATTCCCGGGTTGCTGGCTAAATACTAACGCCATCTATCGGTGAACTACTGCAACAAGGGAAGATAACCCTATTCGACTTATGTCCTCCTGGAATTACCATTTTACAGACCCAACAAAGTCATACTAGAATCTAATAACAGATAGACAGTTCATTCAATTGTGGCATTTGGAAATCTAATTGATAGCAATGGAGTTATCAGAATAATAATTAATTAGAAGGATTCTATTCATTTTACTATTGTCAAAAGAGGTACAATGGTTAAATTCCCAAAATACTAATAGTACCGGGAACTTAGTTGGTTACCTTATTTTAGGAATGACCCGACCCTCTTTAGAGGTACCGCATATTTTTTTAAAATAATATCCCAATTTTTCCTAAAGGGGAGGACCTCCTCTTCGGCACCTGCCCGGAACCTAAACTTTGATCCCTCCCTAAATCAACGAGAATGATCTATCTAGATACTTTTTACTATTTCTCTGAATTTTATGAGATGAGGCTACAATTAGTATTATTTGTATTTTTCGGACTACTGTTCTCATCTTCATTGTTATCTGTACAACGTTTCAGCCGATGTGCCCTCCAGCCTTCTTCAGGTATTTCTTGTCGGACTCGGAACCTTCTTGTTGTAATCGGGAGCCACCATGGAACTTGAACCTAACCCTTTATTCGGTCCACAAGGTATCCTGTTCTCATTCCACTAACCATAGCTGGGGTTCAGGTGTTAAGCTGTGTTAATTATTATTCTATGTTACTGCTGCCCCTGACCAGGATTGAACCTGCAGTCTAGAGATGTCACTTAGAACTATCTTAACCTAACTCCTTTATCCACTAGACTGAGTCCAATTGGCTCTCGATTACGACAAGATTGATTCCCCAAGTCCGACAAGAAATACCTGAAGAAGGCCGGAGGGCACATCGGCCGAAACGTTGTACAGATAACAAGGAAGATGATGACAATAGTCCGAATAATACAAATGATACTAGATACATTTTCTTGTAATCTGATCATATAATATTCCGGGCCAAAATAAAGCGCCAAGTCAGATTTATAGGATAGTACCGAAATGTTTCATTTACTCCTTTTTTTTTCTCCTTTCAGAGGCAATTTTGCTGGTCATCCTCCTTATGATAGATGTTCAAAAGGTGGATATCTAAACGGTAAGCGATTCAACATTATTTCTAATAGACATTTTAACAACGTTACAAATGAGGATAAAAGTTGTTTTTATACAATTACTACACAGTATGTGTTTTATTTTTGGTGGATTTTTCTTTCCATGATTATATTTTTGTTTGTTTTATGTGGTTTTTTTCCTTCCCTTTTCTTTTCTCCATGTGTATTGCCTGTGTTTTTTTTTTTCATCCTTTCTCTGTATATGTCTCTCTCTCTCTTCTCTCTCTCATCCTCTCTCTCTCTCTCTCTCTGCTCTCTCTCTCTCTCTCTGTGTATTTCTGGTGTGGTTATATATATATATATATATATGTGTATTTCTTCTCCTCGTCTTGTGTGTGTGTATTTCCCCTCTCTCTCTCTTTTCTCTCTCTCTGTGTATTCCTCTGTGTGTGTGTGTGGTGGTGTGTATTTCCCTCTGTGTGTGTGTTGTAATTTCCTCTCTTCTCTCTCTCTCTCTCTCTGTGTATTTCCCTCTGTGTGTGGTGTATTTCCTCTCTCTTCCTCTCTCTCTCTCTGTTATCTTCCCTCTGTGGTGTGTGTGTGTAATTTCCTCTCTCTCTCTCTCTCTCTCTCTGTATTTCCCTCTGTGTGGGTTGTGTGTATTTCTCCTCTCAGTCTCTTTCTCTCTCTCTCTCTCTCTTGTATTTCCCTCTGTGGTGTGTGTGTGTATTTCTCTCTCTTCTCATCTGTGTATTACCCTCTGTGGTGTGTGTGTATTTCCTCTCTCTCTCTCTCTCCTCGTCTGTGTTATTTCCCTCTGTGTGTGTGTGGTGTGTATTCTCTCTCTCTCGTCTCTCCCTCTCCTCTCTGTGGTGTATTTCTCC
>CM042168.1:46748629-46940394 GCA_023376005.1 Doryteuthis pealeii
TTTTTTTTTCTCTTTCTCTCTCTTCTTTTTTTTTTCTCTTCTCTCTCTCTTTTTTTTCTCTTCTCTCTCTTCCTTTTTTTTCTCTTTCTTTCTTGTTTTTGACTCTGCCTCTCTTTCTTTTCTCTCTCCCTCTCTCTCTTTCTTTATTCTCTTTCTATCCCTCTTTCTTTTTATCTCTGTCTTTCTTTCTCTTTCTTTTTTTTAACTCTCTTCTCTCTCTCTCTCTCTCTCTCTCTCTCTCTCTTTCGTTCTCCCGTTTCCCAGCGACAGGAAGTTGGGATCAACTCAATGTCATCGAGTGTCAATCATCTAACTCTACAGATTTTGAATTTCAACGACTTTTAATTCAAAACCCAATTACACTAACCATCCCAAAACAACGGTTTATCAACATAGAACAATAGTTTGAAATAAAGAGTTAATTTTCAATCACCCTGTATATGTAATACGGATAGGTACTGCAAGTAATGATTATTCTGCTTCTCTGATATCTTATCATAATGGAGATTGTGTGTTTGTCTGTCTTTAGCCGAAATAATTCACAATTCCCTTAACTATTTACGTCACATTCTCCATTATTATTTTTTATTCAACCCCAATTATCAATAAAATTGTCTTACATTATTAATATTGTTGTCCTTATCTACATATTAATATGCAATTGTATTGATATATACAACATAACAGCGGTTTACATTGTGAACGGGAAGGCTAATTTGCATATTGATATTGAAAATTTTATTTTAATAAATATGCATTTGGTATTATTGATTTCTAATTGTTTGGTTTTTATCTTAATGAATATGAAAACATCTCGGATATTTCTTGAAAGAAATCCATTAACAAGAAGAAATAACTGATTTTATTATTTACTTCCTATTTAACTAAATAGTTAAATTAGGAAAATTTAGCAATGAAAGACGGGAGTGATTGTATAGTAAGTTTCAGTTGTTTTATTTTTCGATATTTCAAGTCTTTATCTGCATTCTTATTTAATTTCATTAGTGTAACGAGAATGAAAGTAAATTCTGGTGGCAGTCAAGTCCGACGTATAGGCTCTCCCAACTGACAGTCTTCAGTCTTGCAACAATCTCTCATTAAAGTACTACTCTCTTATCCAAATACACTTTTCTGTTCCCCCCTCGCACAGGCCAAACATATCTGTACGCGCTTTGTTCGTGGGGGTTGGGAATCTGCTCGTCCACAGTTCTGCCTTTCAATTTCGCTACAATTAGTCTTTCTAATTTTATAGTACATTAAACCATAAACCATTCATTGGCAATTCAGTCTCGAAAGACTATGATAAAAGTTTTGTTGTGCCCCTGAAGTTGCAGCGCCTCCTGTGACTATGAAGTCCGATGTTTGAGAAACATTCTCGACCACAGATTTTGCATTTGTAGGTTGTCCCTGTAGATGATGATGTTCCGATGCCGTTGCTTCTTATGCTTAGCTTCAGATGTTGTATCAGGGTGACTTCTGACATGAACAGTCCTCTATGGAGATTCTGCCGCTACCGAGGGCAGTCTTGAGTCAAATTTTCCCAGCTGGAAGGGACAATGCCAAAGCACCTGAGATCATTTTTTGCAGACATCCTTGAACCGCAGCAGGGGGGGGGCGACCAATCTGTCTTTTACCAGACGTAAGCTCTGCATAAAGAATGTCTTTCGGGATTCGTCCATCATCCATCCGACGTACATGACCCAACCATCGGAGACGACGTTGTCTCAGTAGAGAGTACAGGCTGGGGAGTTGAGCTCTCTCTCTAGGACTGTTGTGTTAGTGATCCTGTCCCTCCAGGTGATGTCCAGTACACGTCTAAGGCAGCGAAGGTAGAAGTTATTTAGCCGCCATAAATAAATAAATAAACCATAAATACTTGCATTATATTTGGTAGTTGAAATAAAGTTTTAAATGTTCGTTTTTGCTTTTTTTTCTGTTTCTAGTGAATTGCTCTGGAACACGCGACAGTCAATTTTGCAATATGAGAAAAAGTTTGTGCAGAATCTACAGTAACATTCCTGATAGCTGTCCATGGTTATGCAATATATGTCCTTGTAAGTATAAACTTTTTTCTATCGTTTAAATCATTTAAATCCGGGTCTGGCAACCTTGTTCTACATAAGGGCTTAGAGTCCATGTCTGTGAGAGGTTTGTATTTTCCCAGTACCCCACTCGTACCAGATCAGGCAAAAAGGCCCTATTAACGTGGGATCCACCCACAAACCGAAGTTCACGGGATGGCGGGTGAAAAATTGCGTGTATCCCGTCGGCATTCCCCCTCAAGGGGGGCGCCTCAGGCACTGGGCAACAAACCCAGTCCTGCCCCTTTAAATCGAGGGGGCAGGTGTTGCCTGGGGGGATGGCCCCCTGGGATCGACGCTATTATTACAATATACCGGTCCAGCGGCCGAAGCTCACTGGACCCCCGACCCGAAGGCCGGGTGAGAGGTTGGTTGGTTGGATTTTACGGCATGTCAACCCTTGGGTTATTTTATGCCGAAGACGTTTTTATTTTATTCATTCTAGTTGGGTATTAAAATTTATTTAAACTGTTTGTTTAAAGACATTTTTTAAAACCTTATTTTTTTTAATCAATTTAACGCATATTTTAGATGGTGCCCTAACAGGGACTACCAATTTATGAAATCTATTAATAATGGAGATTCGCTTCCGGTTTTTGTCTGTAACAAAAACTACGTCACTGCTTACGTCACTATACCCGAAATCGTCATAACATAGAATAAATAGACTCAAAATTTGAGCATGCAACATTAGACAGTCCTCATTGTTTTTTAAAACAAGTTTTAATAGATACATCCCCAGTATTATATATTTATATATAGTTTGTTTTATTTTAATAGATATTCAAAGTTAATAGAACTTAGTTTCGATTTCAAATTGTTTTTTTGTTTTTTTACTCCTTTAATAAATTTGATGATTTTCATGATTTATGGTTCAAACTCTCTGACATTTAATTTTTAATTTCCACCTCCTCAAGCAATATCTTTCAAAAAATTATTTTTACATCGCCCGGAGGGTGTTTTTTATTTTGCTAGTGAATAAAATGTCATTAAACATAATTTCGGGGTGACTGTGTGTTGTCTGTCTTTAACCGAAATAAGTCACAGTTCCCTTAGCTATTTAAGCCCCATTCTCCATTATTTTATTTTTAATTCAAATCGCAATTATTAATAAAAATGTTTTACATTTTACACAACGATCGAAACATTGAAAGCGAGTAAAGTACGCAGATGAGGCCTATTGTCGGTATCAGCCTGACAGCGAGTGAGTCTATCCCCTTTTTGCCAGCGCTCGACTAGGAAGATTGTTAAAAACAAATAACAATTAATATGCAGAGTCCATTGAGATTGACTATCAGATAAATAAATAAATTCATATTTACCAACCCCTCCGCACGAGAAGGATGTGACGCAAGGTCAATTTCTTAAGCAGAGTTCAACAGGTTTGAATTCAGAGTTTTCCTTCTCCTAGACCGGTTGCCTAACCAAGGTTAAAGAACCCAGTCTGTCCTACCATTTATCCATAGCTGGAGGGAGAGTAGGATTCATACCTTTCCCAAGGGTGTTAATACTTTGGTCAACTCCACAAATTTTCCTTTTTACTGAGAATGATTGTAAGGATTGTAATTGTGTGAGTATTAAAATACAATTTGATATTAAAATAAGTGAACATTTTTTTTCTTTTTAAACACCAGATAGTTACTTCATGGACAATGTTGCTGTTTATTTATCTATCTGATTGAAGCGCATGGTGTAATGGTTAAAGTCACGGGAAATGGACTCGTCGCCCAGAGTTCAAATCCTGGATGCGGTAATTGCATTTTCACTTAGCAAACAGTGAAGGAGTCTATCCCCTTTTCACTAGTGCTAGACCTGGGTGATAGTTTTTTTGTTTTTGTTTTTTTATTTATTTATTTATTTATTTTTTTGCTATTTTAAAATCAATAAATTGTAAAGAAAAAAAAAGTAAAGTCTGCGAAGTGGCCTATTGTCGGTATCAGTCGAACAGCGAGGGAGTCTATCACCCTTTCGCTAGCACTAGACCAGTGAGATTGTTTTGCTGAGGCGGGGCGCCACATTTACCTCACAGATCAGAGTACCCAAACTTAGCTACTCATTTGGCGCTGAGTTAGCGGCATAGAATCCGGAACCTTGCGATTCTTAGGCGACTGCTCTACCGACTGAGCTTAGGATTAGATTTGGGGGTAATTTATGAGGAAGTGCATCCCGGTCTCCTGCCTCAAAAATTGCTACCCGGTGACTATCAAAATAACAACCCCAACTCGTCGTAATTCTTGTTTATCTATCGTATTTGTCGTAATTCTTGTTTAGATATGAAGATGGATATATAGTTTGGAACAAAATAATATTGATAGATATGAACAAATGGAGATAGATATTTTCGACGAGTAAATGTATTGGGGGGGTCGTTTCTTTTTTTTGTCGTAATTCTTGTTTATTTAAACTAAAAACAAGACATTAAACAAACATGAATAAAAAAATCTTAGTATTTAAAGTAATATAGATAAATATGAACAAATGAAGATGGATAGTTTTTAATAGACTGAGCTGGGTCGTTATTTTAATAGTCAGCGGGTAGCAATTTTTGAGGCAGGAGACGGGACGCACTTCCTCATAAATTACCGATTTGGGATTTTAAACATTTTTTTTCAAGTGTTGGCGGGGGGGGGAATTATCATGAAACCTTTTTTAGTTAATCTACAAACTTTCTCTTCATTTGATTTGAACTAATTGCAATCTTTTCCTTTTCGTTACAGATGCTGGTTATGAAGGTATGTGTGTGTGTTTTTTTTCTTTGTTTTTTTGTTTTGTTTAATTATTTTTTTTTTTTTAATTAACTTTTCTTATTAAAATTGTCTATTTCTTGACCTTTCCTCTACCGAAATATTTCCCTCTGATACCGCGCGTATATAAAAAAGGGCCGGCTAAACTTGAAAAACGGTCGGAAAATTAGGGTGACCCAGAAAAAACAGAACCCACAAATTTTGTAATAAAACTGTTAATTTTAACTAGGGGGGTTAGGGGTTGGGGTTTAGGGTTAGTTTAATGCGAAAATAAATAATTTGGGTCCTGTTTTTTTTTCTGGGTCACCCTGTAATATGTTTTTTAAATTTCCGACCAATTTGCAAGTTTAGCCCTTTCCCTCTAATTATATATATATATATATATATATATATAAGGGGGGCGAAATTGTCTCGCATTTAAGACGCAAAAATCCACCACGGATTATTATGTACTAGAAGCGGCTACCCGTCGTCGCCTGGGTAGAGGGTCTTTTTTAAATTAGTCCTGCAGGTCCATTATTACTTAATCGTGAGTTGTATCCTCGTGGGATGCCTCATTTAAATCCCCATGTAAATTTTTTTTTTTAAATAGACCTTGCATTGATCCAGCTACTCTGAAAAAGAAATGCTAATGTCTCCTATCTAAAATATTAAATGAAAAAAAAAATCCATGCTGTTAACATCTAAATTTTATTTTTTTAATCATCTTCACGAATATAAATCAAATCTCTTTTATTTTTGCTCAAAAACCAAGACCTGGTGATATTTAATGTGTGTATATATATTTCCTTTGTCATTGATTGTTTTATTTTCGAAGTTTCCTCCGGACATACAGATTCACACAACTGCCCGTTATATATGTATAGATAGAAGATAGATAGAGAAAGACACCAATCGCCGTGCCAGTAGTACAAAATCCCAGTTAATCGTTAGAATTAAGGTAGTTTTTGAGACCCTTCCCAGGGAAACGGTAATATCAGCTTGCTCCATGTTCCGGAGCAGGATTAAAGCTGTAATCGACGCTAATTGCGGTTATTTTCAGTGAAACTTGTTGACAGTAGTGTAATTTCAGTGCCTGATGAATTTCTTTACATTAAGACAGAAAGCAGAATGGACGATCACTAACAACAGCTTCAGTTACAGAAATTTTCTGTCGAAGAAATTTTATCTCGAAATATTAAGAATAGATTAAAGATCAACAAATAATATAGCATAGTTACATTATTTTTCTTTACACTTGCATTGTGATAGCCTTCAAAACAAACCACACACACACACACACCTCTCTCTCTCTCTCTCTCTCTCTCTCTCTCTCTCTCTCTCTCTCTCTCTCTCTCTTTTATTATATATATAATATATTATATATATATATAAAAGAAAGTGTTTTCTGGTTCCTACGGGAGAAAATTCAATATTTTATAAAAAAGGTTTGCATAATGGATTATGTTTTCAGAAAATTGTTTTAATTATTTTTATCTTACATACATAAGATATATATAAAGATAAATCTAATGAGTCAGACAAACCTACTAAAAGTTTCGCTCAATGCTCTTCAGGGCTAAGATCTTAAGAGTCAGATCTTAGCCCTTATTAGTGAATTCGTTTCTTATTGTACATCCCATATTTCTGGCCACAATTAAAGCGAGCTTAGTAAATTAACAGAAACATATGGACATGAGAATCTACGAGAAATAACAACGTGACCGTAGAGCGAGTCTTTGCTTTTTGACTATGAACAGTTACGTGTGAACTTGAAGGCACTTGCATAAGTAAAATTTAATATAAGTTGTATATATTTTTTAAGGTTAGGAAATGAGATTTACATGCCAAGGGAGGTAGACGGATATTTAAGGACTTAAGCGGGACCACCAACTACCATATCCGCGGGGACGATTCATAAGAGAGCCTCTTCTCCGGTTACATAGCCTCTTTATTATTGTCTTCGTCTTCTTCGTCATCGTTTTCGGCTTATTATTATCTTAACACCGGGAAAAAACACCTAATCAATCGTTTCGTTCACTCTGTCTAACTATAAGTTTCTTTTTTTTTCCCTCACAGATATCAAATACCACGTGACACCATCAACAAATCAGCATGCTACACAAAAAGATGAACAAAGGGTTAAAGGTTATCAAACTACTGTTATTTTCTATAACTACCAAACGAATTATCAGTTAACTTTCGAATTCAAATACTTCTACACCTCATAACAAAATGAATAGGCTACCCGTTCATTATATAACATGTCTTATCCTCCTTATTTTCACATTCATAACCGTATATTTATGAATTTATTTTTACTTGCTTCTCCATTCGAACCTCTAGCCTCTTCTTGTAGTAAAGTCGACAGTACGCAGAGTGGCCTATTGTTTGTATTACCTGGACGTAATCACGAACAATGCTATGTGCATTATTTTTACCCTCTGTGAATTTTTCCGACTCTTTGTACCACGATTGAATTGCCGCTTTCCAGGACGCAAAGCCAACAGCTATGTTCTGTCCAGCTCCAAATTTGCCTTTAAACAACAAAAAAGAAAAAAAAACACTTCATATCAAAATGAATAGGCTACCCATTATTTATGAAACCTGTCTTATCTTTCTTATTTTCACATTCCTAACCGTATAATTATTAATTTGTTTTACTTGCTTCTCCATTCGAACATCTAGCCTCTTCTTGTAGTAAAGTCGACAGTACGCGGAGTGACCTATTGTTGGTATCAGCGAGGGAGTCTATCACTAGGCCAGGGAGTTTGTTTTTGTTTGAGTATCAGTTTGTCTGAGCTGGAGCGCCCACCTACCATCAGCTCCCCACTTTACCGCTCATACTTCTGGGCTAACCATGCGCTGAGCTTGTAATTATCTAAAATGAGATTTGTTTTACCTTCCTGTCCGCGCGGTTGGTCAATTCCCACATGCGTGCATTATAATTACAAAATACAAATAATTTTCATTTAAAAAAAGAATCACAAGGCTATTTGCAATAATTTGTTCAAAAAAATACACATACTAGGACCAACACCTTAGTCCTAACATCCTGGTCACGGCACCAAATCGAAGTGTCTGTTGCTTCACATTGACTTCTCTTTCTGGTATCGGGACTGAGTCTTCTATCTGTGTTGTGATATCTCGTCTTCTGGGTCGTCTTTGGGTTCGTTTGAGTGTTTCTGGAGTTGCTGAGCGTCTGTGCTAATTTCTTTCTCTTAACAAATACAAAGACTGTTTAAACTTAACACCTTTTATTTACCCCAAGACCAACACTTTCTATTTTTTTAATTCATTTAAAAAAAAGAATCACAAGGCTATTTGTAATAATGTGTACAAAAATACACACACCAGGACCAACACCTGAGTCCTAACATCCTGGTCACGGCACCAAATCGAAGTGTCTGTTGCTTCATCTTAACGTATGTTTCTGCTATCGGGGCTGTGTCTTTAGCTGTGTTGAGTTCTCTCGTCTTCAGTGTCGTCTTTAGGTTCGTTTGGGTGTTTCTGGAGTTGCTGAGCCCCTGTGTCCATTTATTTCTCTTATTAACGAATACAAAGACTCCTTTTAAGCTTGACGCCTTCTATTGGCCCAAAATTTCCTACGAGACAAAAGAAACTCTCTGGAGACAAGCCAATCGCGTCTGACTCCTTCAATCATTTCGTTCACTCTCTAACTAAAGCTTATTTTTCCTTACAGATATCAGATATCACACGACACCCTCAACAAATCAGCATGCTACACAAAAAGATGAACAAGGGGTTGAAGGTTATCAAACTACTGTTATTTTTCTATCATTACCGGTTAACTTTCGAATTCAAACACTTCTACACTTCATTAGAAAAGGAATACCTAATTCATTATATAACACTCCATTAACTAAACAAAAAATACCTCAGATCTTTTTGTTTGAGACCAGTTAAAAAAACTTGTAACATACCAGGAAAACGTGAATGGAGTTTTGTAACGTGTTTACCTGTCCTTTTGTCAACGACTGACAACCACTTCGTCTTGTAGAGGGAGCTATAGTACCGACGCGTGAGAATAGGAATTGTACGAATGTAGACGTCTTAGGGTAACATAATTTGCGCTTAGCGGAAAAATACTAAAAATCAAGGAATTGACCGAATTTAATGAATTTTCTGTGTTGATATATTAATGAATAGACAATATAATGCACCAGTTATTTTTATTTTCTTACATTTTTTTTCAGGTCAGTTAACTTTGAACCACGTATTTTTGAGGCGTAACACAGATTCACAAACATACGTGGTTCAAAGTTAATTGACCTGAAAAAATGTAAAAGTTTTATCAACACTGAAAATTTCATTAAATTCGGTTGACTCCTTGATTTTTAGTAATTTTTTTTTCTTTCGGCGGGGTGACATACGATGGTGGAATTTATGTCCATTAAGTAGGAGTTAACCATAATTGTTATTCCATTTTTAATTCCAAGGTGGGCCTTAATGGAAATCAGTACTGACTCCTAACATATTTTTTTTCTTTTTTAGATATCACTCACAATATATCTCGTATGATAAGCAATCTATACGTACTGCATTTGACTACATATAAGACGCACGGGTATATAAGACGCACCCTCATTTCAGCTGGTCAGATTCAGGAAAAAGAGTGTTTTAGTGTATTTTAGCATATATTGTGGAAAACAGTCTAGCTGTGCATTACACAAGCAGAAACATAGCTGTATAAAAGCAATTTGACAGTACAGGCAAGCAATAAGCATACACAAAACATCTCAATAGCAGGAAATAATAATAATAATAATAATAGTAATAATAATATGGGCCTTTCGGGGCTTGTGTTTGTTAATGTAAATTAACAGCGTTGATCCCAGGGGGCTATCCCCAGGCAACACCTGCCCCCTTGATTTAAAGTGGCAGGACTTGGTTTATTGCCCAGCGCCTGAGGCGTCCCCTTGAGGGGGAATGCCGACGGATCAACGCATTTTTTGTGCCTACCAGCCATGAGCTTCGGCTGGTGGCTGGGCCCACATAAAAATGTCCTTTGTGTCACGCCCTCATAAGCGGGATGAGTCAAATACTAATAATAATAATAATAATAATGATGATGATAATGATAATAAAATTCAAACTAAAACTTCACCTACGATGTATAAGACGCAGGACAATTTTTTTAACCAAAATTTTGGAAAAAAAGTGCGTCCTATATGCCGTCAATATATATATAATATATATATATATATATATATATATATATATATATATATATATACCTTCGCTGTCATCCTATATATAATTAACATAACTTTGATTACGTATGAAATTTTATTATTTAATCCAACTAAATCGGTTATAGATACAAAATCACATGAACCACTTAGGCTTGCGGTCAGTCTATATCATTATCATTAATGTATTCACTGGTATTATTATTATTTATATTCTGTTTTCACTTGTTGATTATCTAGACAGTTTTTTTTTATTTAAAATATAATTAATATTTTTCTAATCACTTCTTGGTTTACATTTATATATATAACCAAAATTTTCCTTTTTAATTATTTTTTAAAAATTTAAAAATTCTATAATGTTATAATGGGGCTCGATTAGTTCTGAGGCACTATGTAATTTCCGTGACCATGCATGGCAACAGGCAACCGTGTGCCTCTTATATCAGAGAGAGAGAGAGAGAGAGGCCATGACTACTATCGTTTTTTTTGTTTTGTTTTTTTGTTTTGTTGTTTTTTAAATAAGAAAATCGTTAAAAATTAAGACAGAAATTATAAAAGGTTAGTTTGGTACTGGAAGAAAGTAAACAAAATCTTATTGGAAGCAAAAGTCTCAAAATACTAAAGACGATGGCGTAGTGTCCACTTTTTAAAAAAATCTGCAACTGCGTGAGTGGCTGAACAGACCAATTTTTGAATGGCAATCTCTGGTGCAGTGACTGCAAACAAATAGTGATGCTTGCTGGAGTTGCTGTTGTCTCTCCTTTCTTTGGCTTTCTAAAGACAATGGCGTAGTGTCCACTGTTTTTTTCTTTTTTCTTTTCTTATCTGCAACTGCGTGATTGGCTGAACAAACCAATTTTTGAATGGCAATCTCTGGTGCAGTGACTGCAAACAAACAGTGATGCTTGCTGGAGTTGCTGTTGTCTCTCCTCCCTTTTGGCTTTCTAAAGACAATGGCGTAGTGTCACTTTTTTAAAAAAATCTGCAACTACGTGAGTGGCTGAACAGACCAATTTTTGAATGGCAATCTCTGGTGTAGTGACTGCAAACAAACAGTGATGCTTGCTGGAGTTGCTGTTGTCTCTCCTCCCTTTTGGCTTTCTAAAGACAATGGCATAGTGTCCACTTTTTTTTTCTTTTTTCTTTTCTTATCTGCAACTGCGTTATTGGCTGAACAGACCAATTTTTGAATGGCAATCTCTGGTGCAGTGACTGCAAACAAATAGTGATGCTTGCTGGAGTTGCTGTTGTCTCTCCTTTCTTTTGGCTCTCTTTTCGGCGGCGGCTTCTTTCCTCTCCTTTTCACTCCTTTTCGTTCCTTGTTTGACGAGGAGGCGTCGGGTCGCACGGTCTTCTGGACAAGCCTCCCATGTGTTGGTGTTGATGTGGCATGTCTCCGTGTCCCTCTTGCAGACATCTTTGAAGCGCGGGTGTTGTCTCCCAACTGATTGGGTGCCCTCTACTAATTCCCCATACAGTAGATCTTTGGGGATGCAGCCTTTGTCCATCATCCTGACGTGACCAAGCCAACGCTGGCGTCTCTCGCAGGTGATATCGGGCATGCTGTTCATACTCGTTCCAGCACGTCTGTGTTGGGCACTTTGTCCTGCCAGCGTATGTAACATTAATGAGATGAGATATTATGAGGACTCATTTTTCTTTTTTAAATATTTTTAATCCTCATCATTTTTATCAAAGTGTTTAATTTCATGTTGTTGGGTAAGTAAAACGGTAATTCTGGGTGGACCTAAGTCCAAATGGGTTATCGTCCCTTGCTGCAGTTGTTCGCCGATAGGTGGCGTTAAGATTTAGCCAGAAAACCAGGAATTCTGAATTCTCTCTCTTTTCTCTCGGGCCGGCAACGACTACACATGGCATCAACACGTGTCGTCTATATCCATTGAGTGGGGGAGCCTTGTCCTCCAACCAACTATCAGTAAGTGACAGTCCTTTCGACGCAAGTCCTACACCTATTTCCTCCAAAATACGTTTATGTATCTTTTTGTTAATATATTTGCCTTGAATGTATTTCTCACGTTGCTCACGGAATAAAGTATGTTATTATCTTATAACCTTGTCGGAATATTTTATGTACACACATGTACCCTCGTTGGAAAGTTACTCTAAGCCTTCCAACTTTGATATATATATATTTACCCCCCCCCCCGCATGAGCAAGATGCGACACAGGGTCCATTTCTTAAGCGGAGTTTAACAGGTTTGAATTCAGAGTTTTCCTTCTCCTACACTGGTTACCTAGCCATGGTTAAAGAGTCCAGTCTGCCCTGATATTTACCCATATCTGGAGGGAGAGTTGGAGTCATACCTTTCCCAAGGGTATTAGCGCCATGTGAAATGCCAACAGCTTCGTCCAGGAATTGAACTCGCGTTGACGAGTCCATTTCCTCCGACTCTAACCATTAGACCACGCGCCTCCATACTTTAATTTAAGAACTTTACATCTTATAATGTGTATTATGAATATTTTCTGTGTAACATAGTTTAAATGACTTCGAGTCTCGCTAGACAGGAAACCAAATAGACACAGACAAAAAAATCGATACATATTGTTAATGTCATTTTTATACAAATATCCAGTTAGGAAGGTGAGTGATATCTTTGTTCTTTGTTTATTTGAACTAGCAAATATATGCACCCTCCGGGTGCAAGTATTCAAGTTTTAATGAAATAAAATATCATGTTAACTTAGAAAGGGTAATGGAACTAAATAAGATGCCGATAAAAAGATTTGACATAGAAGGGGGAACAACTAAAACTTGCTGTTTCTTCCCTCCCGTCTTTCATTGCTAAATTTTCATAATTTAACCATTTAGTTAAATTAGGAAGTAAAGAATAGAATTGCTGTTAATATTGTTAATGTATTTATTGGAGAGATTTTTGCTCATATTCATTAAGATAAAACCAAACAATTAGAAATCAATAATACTGAGCACATATTTATTAAAATCAAATTTTTAATATCAATATGCAAATTAGCCTTTCCCTTCACACTGCAAACCACTATATTTTGTATATATAAATACGATTGCATGTTAATAATATGTTGATATGGTCAACAGTGGCTTCGGCCTCTGGACCATTGATATAATTAACGGCGTCGATCCCAGGGGGCCATCCCCCCAGGCAACACCTGCCCCCTCGATTTAAAGGGACAGGGCTGGGTTTATTGCCCAGTGCCTGAGGCGCCCCCTTGAGGGGGAATGCCGACGGGATCGACGCAATTTTTCACCTGCCACTCCATGAGTCTCGGCTTGTGGGTGGTCCCACGTTAATAGGGACTTTGTGCCTGACCCGTACAAGTGGGGTACGCGGTAAATATCATGTAGATATGGTCAACAGTATTAATAATGTAAAACTATTTTATTAATAATTGAGGTTTGAATAAAAATCAAATCCTGCAGAATGTGACGTAAATAACAAAGGGAATTGTGACTCGATTAGTAATATAGTTTCGGTTACAGACAGAAAAACACACAATCTCCATTATAATAATATTTCAAATCTCTTCTATCTATTTCTTCATGTTTATTTTACTATGCTAAAAAAAAAACAATAATCCAAGCGAATTTAACCAGAAGATCGTTTTCACTGAACAAATGGACTTGTCACTTTTACCAGAGAGATTGGAGAATGTGAGAGGTGTTGCATAGCGCCTTCTTCACTGGCACTAAATAATTATGTTATATATCTCTTTCTTTCTTCTATATCTGGTTGTATTTTCTTCTGGCCGGCTTTGCTTCTGATCGTCTTTGGTATTTCTATCATCTATCTTGACTTGGTCTGGCATCTTCTAAGATCTTGCGTCTGGTGTTGACTTGGGGACTTCGGTCTGGTTTTCTGTTAGGGATTTCTCGTTATCAGAAGCCCTGTGTCATTGTTAGTTTTTAGATAATAAACACAAGACTTCGATTTATTTTGATGTTACTTTATTTTCAATCCCCAACCCAGACATATGCTAACTAACATTGCACGCGTGAGTTCCAGTTTAGGCAGGACCTAAAATGGCCGACTACTCTGCCTGACGTCTAACTGCAAACTGGGGACTCAAAAGGTCCCACGTGACTTCACATATTTGGCGGGCTTCTGTAATTTTCCATGGAAGGACCCGGCCATGATATGAAAAGGGTCATCCCCTCAGAAATACAGGGGATTTACAATAATCTTATGCAACCGCATAGATTATGTAACAGAGGGAGAACTTCCCACTTTATTTGTATGTTAATTTACATCAGCAGCCAGAAGCTAAGGGCTGGCTTATATATAACATAGAAATAAAGTGGGAAGTTCAATCTCCCTCTTTACTCTCGCAGAGAAACTAACACATATAAGTAGTAGTTAATCAAGATTATATATATATATATATATATATATATATATATATATATATATATATATATATATATATATAAAGTCATACCTAATTTTTAATTAATTATAATTAAATGAATTAGGCATGCATATCGGTTTAAATATAAAGCGTAAACAAATCGAGAAAAAGTCGATCTCTGTATGTACATTTCAGCCCATTATGCCTCATCAGCAGAGCTATAGACAGGGCAGTGCTTTGTGCGCGATTTGAACCCTACCTGTCAGGCTGACAGGCGGACATTCTAACCACTACACTAGCTGGCTTCCACAGAATCTCTCGTTTATTTCACACAACCGCACACAAAGCACTGCCCTGTCTATAGCTCTGCTGATGAGGCCTAATGGGCTGAAATGTACATACAGTGATCGACTTTTTCTCGATTTGTTTACGCTTTACATTTAAACCGATATGCACGCCTAATTCATTTAATTATAATTAACAAATTAGGTAGGACTTTAATTAAGCACATAATCTCCCTAATATATATATATATATATATATATATATATATATAGAGAGAGAGAGAGAGGGGGGGAGTGATAGCTTGAATGTGAAGAGACGGTTCAGTTTTCGACTTAATTGCAAATTTTAGTAAAATGTTTTTTTTTTTTTTGTTTTTTTAATTCTTCAGCTGTATTTATTTATTTTTAAATTAATTCGCTTTGCAAACTCACTTTTTTACTGATCACAAATATCTACCCATATCTAAATGGGTGTCCCAACAGGTCGCGTTTTTTCTTTCTTTTCTTGATGTTGCTTATAATTCAGAATTTTTCTTTTTTCTTTTCCAGACGCCGGAAACAGTCTACAGTCATCGAGATGGCTCCTCCTCCTACTGCCGTTCATCTATCTACTCTCCCTTCAGTTTTGTTGATTTTTGCCTTTTAAAGATCTAAACCAATCCTCGACGATCTTCTATTCATCTCACAAAAAAAATTCATTGACCTGGATTTTTTTATTTATTTTTCTTCAAACTCTAAAAAATAATTTAATACTGTTGATATGGAATGGTTTAAACCTGTTGAATGACTGGGCCCACAACCTGTTGATATGGAATGGTTTAGTCAACTATTAGTAAAAATGAGAACACAAGATGTATTTTAACGGAGGTAATGGACACACGTGCTTACACGTTGGTTTACTCCACTGAACTAGAGGTACAAGGAGGAACAAAGAAAGACAACGGGAAGAACGAAATTACGTGCCAACTCCTGATGGCGCCGACAGCCGTCGCGTAGTAATTTACCACGTAGTTCTGGAAACGCGACTTACAGGCAGTAGCCTCATATGCTCAAGGGAGTTGGTAAAACTCAGCAAATACTCGATTTTATTTTTATTATTACTTTTTTAATTTTTATATTTTTCTAAAATAAAAAAAAATATTTGTTATTTTCCTGAAGAGACCGGCCGCCACTGCATTGTGGACTCTTATTTTATCTGTTAAAATAACTCTTTTTCAACTACAGCCCTTTCTTCAAAATAGTGTATCTCGTGAGACTAAATTCCGGTAATGGCACAAGGGGGGGAATAGGGAAAATGGTACAACTACAGTGTGGTCCGAAAGTCTTGTCACCTACTACCTTAATATAACTCCTAATTAATCAACTATAATTACATGAAATAATACACATTAAATGAACATTAAAACTTAAATACTTGCGCTCGGAGGGTGCATATTCTGGCTAGTAAGTATTATTAACTTTTATTAATTATAAAATATTGACATTTTTTGTATATTTACTGTAATTATTTTGTACTTTGATAGCATACGTGGTAAATTCATCGCAGGTAAATTATTAGTCAAAATTCAAGATTTGATCATTACCTTTTAGGAATTCAATAAAAAAGATCTAAAGGCTTAGGGAAACCCTATATTTTAAGAGAAATTAATCTGATACGATGAATTTACCATAATGGTAATCGTGAGCCTTCATGGAACCTCTACCCCAATGGATTAAATAAAGGGGTTGCTTCGAAGTTCCGTGAAAGCTCGTGATTACGACAAGAAGGTTTCCGAGTACGACTAGAAGCGTTTTGAAGAAAGCCGGAGGTCAATAGGCTGATACGTTGTGTATATAACAAGATGATGACCACTGTCCGAAAAATCTAAATAATACAAATAAAAAAGACAGACTTTGGCATTGAGTAACCCAACACTGGTTGACATGCCATAAAACCAACAAACCAACCATATTAAAGACACAAATAACTTGTATATCAGAATGTTTCTCAATCTTCCTCACTACTGACACAAAGATAATTAAAATTAATTTTTATACAAGATTTAGGCATTTCTTTTTTGTGGTGTTTTTTTGTGTTCTTTTGTTGTTTTTTTTTTTTTTGTTTTGTTGGTTTTTTTTTGGGGGGGGGGCGTATTACGTCTATAAAATACGATATACCAACGACGTGGTCTGTGGTGTTCAGGCGTCAAGAGCCAAATTGCAAATGGCCGCTTCTATGATTGTTTATTTATTCTCTGTCCTGGTCAAAGGCATATCACCCTGTTCAGCCTATTCACAGTGGCAGATCACTCTAATGTACTTATACAAACACCTTCCTCAAAAGTTGCGTTACCTGTTCATCAGTGACTCGTTCGTTTCATATCAAAAACTTTACCGTTTCATGAGTGTGGATAAATATATCCACACCAGTGCTCAGTGCTCAGGAGTTGAGTACTCAAATTGATATAATTTATAGTATTGTAGGATTCACGAAAATAGAAATTTTCTCCACCTCCATAGATTAATTGAATATTGTCGACATTTTTTTTTTTCGTTTTAGAGGAGGTCATGATGAGAGGGTTGATTTTTTAAAAAATGGTTTTTGGTACCAAGATTTGTTCTCTATCTGAAGACCTAGCTAGGACCTATATTGACCAACTATGTGAGGATACTGGATGTTGCGCAGAAGAACTCCTAGAGGCAATGAATGATAGGGACGGTTGGCGAGAGATTGTCATGGATATCCGTGCTACTTGCGCGACATGATGATGATGATGATGGGGAATGTTATGTAATAGAATGCACAAAATTGAGCATACAAATGCGTATGAGGTGGAGCGCCACACCTACCGTCAGCTCCTTACTTTACCGCACAGATCCCTGTGCCACTCAAGGTCATTATCACGGAATGTTTTAATCCTATGAATGATTTTATGTAGAAATCAATTAAAATATAATTAAAATAAGTCTAATCTTTTTATATGCGTTCTTATTTAATTTCGTTAGACTTTTTAATTTAAAATATTTCATTACATTAAAAACTTAATACTTACGACCGGAGGGCGCATATTCTTGCTAACTCTTGGAAGGTATGTTTGCATTATAGTTCCATGTTTTTTTTTCTCATACTGCTGCCCTGTCGGTTGGGGCGTTAGAAATATACCGACTGCACCTCTGCCAATGGGACCACCTGTTGGCCGTGGGTGGCGACCCGTGATGCTTAAGGATGATACACTGGTGGCTGAGCAGTCCATAACCTGCAACATTCCACTTAGAACCTTACTTGGGCTAGACGGGCGGTCGGAGAGGCCCGCTCCCATCAATCGGCTGGTCACGTCAAGCCCTAGCACCTATATGATTGCCCCGACCCTATTGCCCTTATGGCAAGCCCCAATCCTCTTTATCATATGGGTGCTATAACGCAGTGGCTGAGGGTCTACATGTCCTGGGAATTACGTTAAACTCTATCTGAATGTGAGGTTCCAGTTTTGGAGGTTTGGGGAATGTAGAGCACCCCTTCATCACCATTGCTCCCTGGTCCACTGATCCGGAGTGGTAGTACCTGTTAGGGTCCCATCTATGGGTTAAATAGAAAAGTGTGTTTATAAAAAAACATTGAGTATCCAATTAAGAATGAATACATTTCAAAACTTCGTCCGCATTAAATGACCCACTGAGGTTGATATGCCGTAAACCAAACCAACCCATCTTCTCATACTGAAATAATGCACTTTGGAGATTAACATATATTATATACTGATATATCCGGGTTAAGGGATATATTCTGAAGTTCGTATTTAGTATATTATCGCAGTAGTAATTGGTACATCCGTTGGTCGTGGGTCGTCTAGCAAGTGAGTTAGCTGGTCAGGCATAAGGTCTGGTCAATCGTGGGTCGTCGGTGTAGAATCAACACAGTGTCGACTATTTATACATGACACTGTCCAATCAGATTATAGTAAGGGGGTACCCAGGTATTTACATATTCATAATATCATATACATTTTAGATATTTAAAGAACTTCTGCAATATTTTAATTTGACAACATTAAACCTGATAAAATAAGATAGAAAAACACCCACTGTGTTATCCAGTGGAATCTTTGGACCATATGACCTTAAGGCACCCCTTCCGCGATCCCGACTCGCGGGGATATTTTTCTCATTCTAAAAAATGTTAATGATGTCCAATGATTTGCTAATTGGTATCTAAAACCTTTTTCTCGGAGTCATTTCTTAATTATGTATTTCAATGTCTACCTTAAAATCTTAAATTACCTTAAAGGTCACCGATACTTTATAGGGATTGAAATCTTTAGCGCCCCCAAAATATTTTGAGATATTTTCAGATTTCATAAAATTTAATAAAAGAAATCGTATTTACGTAATAAAAAAACACCCTTTTCATTTAATCCTTCATCGTATTTAGATCGAAAAATTAGAAGTTTTTTTTTTAATAATTTAGATCTTTTATAAGGGGTATATAACTATACCCCTTATATACATCGTACGTCGAACATCGGGTATTCTTGCTCGCTCTTATATTGGCATATGGTAGGGCACCTCACGTGGTGTAATGGTTAGCAAGCTAGATTTGCAGACCATTGTTAGTGAGTTCGATTCTCACTGGGCGCCCTATACTTCTGACCTCGTGCCACATCTAAGCAAAGCTTAGTAAATAACTATATTGGCATGTGGTAGGGCACCTCACGTGGTGTAATGGTTAGCAAGCTAGATTAGCAGACCATTGTTAGTGAGTTCGATTCTCACTGGGCCCTATACTTCTGACCTCGTGCCGCATCTAAGCAAAGCTTAGTAAATAACTATATTGCATGTGTAGGGCACCTCACGTGGTGTAATGGTTAGCAAGCTAGATAGCAGACCATTGTTAGTGAGTTCGATTCTCACTGGGCGCCCCATACTTCTGGCCTCGTGCCGCATCTAAGCTACGCTTAGTAAATAACTATATTGGCATGTGTAGGGCACTCACGTGGTGTAATGGTTAGCAAGTAGATTTGCAGACCATTGTTAGTGAGTTCGATTCTCACTGGGCGCCCCATACTTCTGGCCTCGTGCGCATCTAAGCTACGCTTAGTAAATAACTATATTGGCATGTGTAGGGCACCTCACGTGGTGTAATGTTAGCAAGTAGATTTGCAGACCATTGTTAGTGAGTTCGATTCTCACTGGGCGCCCCATACTTCTGGCCTTGTGCCGCATCGCTTAGTAAATAACTATATTGGCATATGGTTCCATGCTTTCATCGCGTACTGAAATAATGCACTTTGGAAACTAACATATATTGTATACACTTTAGATATTTAAAGAATTTCTGCAATATTCTAATTTGACAACATTAAACCTGATAAAATAAAATAGAAAAACACCCACTGAATGGAATTTTTAAATCCTGCGATCAATTTCTCTCTTTTTTTTTTTTTTTCTTTTTAAAAAGATTTCTATAATCTTGACAATAACAAGCTGTGTCATAAAATCCTTCGCGCCCCTCTTGGAAGAAAATGTTTCGTGTAACACAGATTGCTACATAGAAGAAAAAAAGTGTGATATTTGATTTTGAAAGGGTCCAAAAGATTCAAGGTAATATCAATCCTTTGCAAGTCTCTCCAGCAAACGAAATGCAATTCCTTTCCCAACCGAACACGCCACTCTCACTTCAAATAGCAGTCGTCAGATTTCACTTGCCGTCCAAACACTTTCTTCCTCACTCGCCCTGTCAGCGACAGTCCGTCTTTATTTCTGCTCGTTTGGATGCGCTTATGCAAATTCGGATATACTTGAAAATTGTCCACCAGCTTCTCTTTCTCTTTCTCTTTCTCTTTCTCTTCTTCTCTCTCGACACTGTTACTGAAGAACAAAAATGCAGTCTCCAGTTCAGGCCAAAATAGGTCGCTTTTATAGTAAAATAAAAGTTGCGATGCACTATGAGTAGTCACTCATAATTCCTCGCAACCTCTATAAAAAGTGTATTCTGCCCCCTCCAATTTCTTGACACTTCTTACCAGAGTGGGCATAATGGCGTACCACATTCCTTCTTCCCCCGACCACATTCCTTTCCTTGTGAGGGACAGTTTCGCAGGCCAGGCATCTAGGACACTTTGAGTCAGGTAAGTTCGACTCGTTACAACAATATTTTAATATCTTTTGGGGATACTAGATTCTTGGTCTTGTAACTGATTAGGTCTCTTCGCACAAAAAATATCCGCATTTTCAGCAATTGTCTCCAGGTTAAAAGTTATATTCTTCATCGTCATCAAGGCGTGCCGACAGCACGAATTCCCTTGATTCTCTCTCGCCATCCATCCCTATCGGCCATCGCTCTCGGTAAGTCCCTGTAGGAATAGCTGTATTCAGACTATGAGGAACACAGGTACACAAACTAAAGTAACAAGAGAAAAGCATAGTATAGTAATTTGGGTTTTTTGCTGTTTATTTTTTTTAAAGCAATACGTAATTCAAAACAACCCTAATCCCCTAAAACCGTAACCCAATTCGCAAAATGTTAATTCATTGACTGTAGTTAAACTGTCATTGGGGACCACCAAAAAACTTTCCGTTTTAATTTTCCGACCGTCTTCAGAAGTCAGCCCTCTCTTTTCTGTGGCGGCTTTCTTTCCTTTTTTACTCCTTTTCGTTCCTTGTTTGACCAGGAGGCGCCAGGTCGCTCGGACTTCTGCACAAGCCTCCCATGTGTTTATGTCGATGTGGCATGTCTTCATGTCTCTCTAGCATAAGTAATGGACAAAGTGGCGTGTTGCATGCCATGAACTGCTTAGCCACCAGGCTTCTGTCATTAAGCATCACGATTCGCCACCCACGGACAAAAGGTGGTCTCATTGGGGGGATTTAATCCTTCTGCAGAGGTGCAGTCCGCGTATTCAACTGTCTCAGCCGACAGAGGGAAAAAACATCTTTGCCATAGAATGACAAAACAACAAAATGTGGTAGCATAAATTGTTGACAGACCTTGTAGCGAGAATTCAAAGGGGCCAGTGGAAAAATACCAGGACTATTGGTAACCCCAACTGATCCCTAGAGGCGCGAATCTCGCCCGTCACGTGATTAATTAGTTAGAGAATTAGATACAACCTGAATTTCGAGCAGAGATGATGCCGCCCCTCTATCTCTCTCTCTCTCTCTCTCTCTCTTTCTCTCTCTCTGTGTCGAGGTTGATACCTTCCCGCGCGGAAGAACATGGGCGAAATAAAATCTTGATCAAGGAAATAAAAGTCTTGTGGTTTAATTAATTGCATGACTAAAAGAGTTAGCCCTTAGAATAAGCAGTTGTAAGACTAGACGACAAGATGACAGCCAGACAAGAAGAAGAGGAAACATGGCGACTAGAAGTAGTAAAGAAGACATAAAGCAACAAGTAAGTCTCGCTCGCTCGCTCTCTCGCTCTCTCACCAGAGTTTCCTCTCTCTCTCTCTCTCTCTCTCTCTCTCTCTCTCCTCTCCTCTCTCTCTCTCTCTCATGTATATACCCGATGTAGGAAGCGTGTGGTGTAATGGTTAAAGTCATAGGAAATGGACTCGTCGCCCCGAGTTCAAATTCTGGACGTGGTAATTGCATTTCACTTAGTAATAATACTCTGGGCAAAAGGTATGAATTCTATTTGGCTTCCCTCCAGCTATGGGTAAATAGTAGGGCAGACTGGGCTCTTTAATCTTGGTTAGGCCACCGGTCTATGAGAAGGAAAACTCTGAATTCAAACCTATTGAACTCCACTTAAGAATTGACCTTGTGTCACATCCTGCTCGTGCGGAGGGGTTGGTAAATATATATACCCGATGTTCGACGTACCATGTTATAAGGGTATATAACAAAAGATCTAAATTCTAAAAACCCTGCTAATTTTTTTTTATCTAAATACGATCAATGATTAAATGAAAAGGGTGTTTTGTTATATAAATCCGATCTCTTTTATTAAATTTCATGAAATCTCAAAATATCTTTCGGGCGCTAAAGATTTCAATCTCTATAAGGTATCGGTGACCTTTAAGGTAATTTAAGATTTTAAGGTAGACATTGAAATACATAATTAAGAAATGACTCCGAAAAAAAAAGCTTTAGTTGTTAATTAGCAAATCATTTGGACATCATTAACATTTTTTAGCTAAAAATATTCTCAGTAATTGAAGGTTATTTTTTAATTTTCCACACCGTGCGCGCGCCCGCGTGTGCATGTGTGGTGTGTGTGTGTGTGTGTGTATGTAGGTTAGTTTTATTTTTCCCTATATATATGTATATGTTATATACATCTATATATATGTATATACATGTGTATATATGTTTATGTATATACATCTATATATATATTTAAGAAAGTTTGGTATGTACGTGTCGACTTATAACTCCGAAAAGAAACGTCACTCAGATTTGAATCTTGCGCACACCATGATATGCTTATAACTAAGAACACACAAAATTTTGCTTTTTTTTATTTTTTACTAATTAAGCGATATAATTCAATAATTAAAAAGATTTTTTTTTTAAATATCGTATACAGACCCCTCCGATCCACCCCACTCCCTACCCTGTCGACGTGAGTTTAGTTCTGAACTTCCAAGACACTTACTCTGTGAAATAAATACAAATGTTCTTTTTTTTTTTTTTAATTAAAAAGAAAAAACCTACTGACCTTCCCCTACCTCCCGTCGGCACAACTCGAGCTTTGAACTGGCGACAGCCAGCCGAGTTCTTCAAAGTAATAAAAAAAGACAAGTTTTAAAATAAAGAAAACAAAAAACTTTATGATCCAGACAGCCTTTTCAGCATGACCACCAAAATATATGGGGTTAAAAGCAAACCTAGAACACACACCCAGAATACAAACAAGCCACCTTTAAACTTAAAATACAAACCCCTTGTAACCCATAAACCCTATGGCACAATGCATATAAGTCCTTATATGACCCAAAATTGCAGTTCTGAATTGTCTGTTGAGTTACAATGAAAAAAAATGTATTCGTTTTTACAAAGAAGCTAAGTATTAAAAATGTGTCTTTATTTATAATGGAATAATCCAGTATTCCTTTATTCTAAGAATAGTTTATTTCTTTTGTGAAAATAAGCTAAAGAATTTGTGTATTATAGTATTTGTTTATTTTAGGAATTGTTTTTTAAAATTTACATTAAAAATATTATTGTAAAAAATCTAATCCGAAACTCATGAGTCGTTTGAAACATAATTTTATTTTTCTAAAGTCTAGTTTGTTATGTTACATAATTATTAGATACCTAATATTTATGGCAATAGTGTAGAAATCAAAATGCCCGTTGTAAGCTACAGCCCACGCCTTGAAGGATGAGTGACAAGGCTTGACCTCACTCTCACCTTGCCTTCCGGGGATAAATCGTGAGAACCGGAAGGCATAGAAGACCTGTCTTCCGGTTTAATTAGTAAGTAAGTCTCACTCAGTTAGCAGGTAGGCGCCCGATAGGATGTAAGGATCTGCGTAGACGTCTGGTGGGGATTTAACAATAAAATAACATCAAAGTAAAATCGAAGTCTTGTGTTTATTACCTAAAAACTAACAATGACACAGGGCTTCTGATAAAGGAGAAATCCCTAACAGAAACCAGACCCGAAGTCCCCAAGAAAGTCCAGACCTTAGAAGAGACCAGACCAAGATAGACGATCAGAATAGCAAAGCCGGCCAGAAGAAAAGACGACTAGAAGTAAGAAAGGGTATACAACACTATTTCCGGTCTAATAGATATAAAATATTCGCTCACATTAGACTGATTACACTGGTCAACAAACCTTTTTCCTACTGAAAAGAAAACGTCTGTTTTAGACTGTATCGAATGTGCTGATTTCAAATCCGCACTTAAAATTGTGCTGTCCTGTAAAATGTATCGGGTGGTCTGAAAGTCTTTGTCACTCCTTGTATTTTTTTAAAACACAAAACAATCAACCAACTATAATAATAAATGAACACACACGGCTAGGCTTGAGAACGATTTATTCTACTTAGAATACAGTTGCAGTTTCTTGGGAGTTTATATACTTTCAGAAAGTTAAAGATTTACACAAAGGGTAGGTAATAATAAAACAGGGGAAGTAACTCTCAATTACTTATTACACCAACATGTACATTATCATAGACATTTCCTCGATAGAGTACCTGGATAAATACCTGATTTTTTGTGATTTTTCAAAAATAAGTATTTTCTTTAAATTATTTTAAGTGATTCCGATCTCGCTGAGAAATTAAAGACGTAGTTGTATCAGTGCTACTGTATGACAGCACCACTTGGACCCTAACGAAGCTCATAGAAAATAAGTTAGATGGGAGTTGCACAGGAATGCTAGACCAGACGCAAGATGTTAGAAGATAGAACCAAAGCTGGCCAGAAGAAAAGACGACTAGAAGGTAAGGGTATTTGCCTGCTCATCCCACTTATGAGGGCTGGACACAAGGTCTCGTTTTTACGTGGGCACATAAAAATTGCGTCAATCCAGGGGGATGGTCCCCTGGATCGACGCTATTAATTGTACTTTACCGGTCCAGAGGCCGAAGCACACTGGACCCCCATCCGAGGCCGGGTATAGAAGGTAAGGGTATTTGCCTGCTCATCCCACTTATGAGGGCTGGACACAAGGTCTCGTTTTTACGTGGGCACATAAAAATTGCAACGATCTGGGGGGCATGGCCCCCTGGGATCGATGCTATTAATTGTACTTTACCGGTCCAGAGGCCGAAGCACACTGGACCCCCAGCCGTGGCCGGGTATAGAAGGTAAGGGTCAAAGCATAGAATCTGGAACAGATACTACACTTTGATCCTCCCTTAGTTCAGACGACTAGAAGTAAGAAGTTAGAAGTAAGAAAGGGCATACAACAGTTAATTACCTGTATAAAAAGACTTTTTTTTCTAATTTCTAAAATTTATTCCAAGTATATGGCTGTACGAAGGCAAATTATTTTTTTACATCTCTTATTATAATGGAGATTGTGGGTTTGTCTGTCTGTAACCGAAACTATATTACTATACAAATCACAATTCATTTAGTTATTGACATCACATTCACCATGAATTTATTTTTTTATTTAAACCTCAATTATTGATAAAATTGTTCTACCTTATTAATACTGTTGGATCTATATACTAATAACATGCAAGTATATTTATATATTCAACAAAATAGCGGTTTACAGTGTGAACGAGAAGGCTAATTTGCATATTGATATTAAGAATTTGATTTTAATAAATATATACTTAGTATTATTGATTTCTAATTGTTTGGTTTTCTCTTAACGAATCTGAGCAAAAATCTCGGGGATAAATCTTAAAAGAAATCCATAAACAAGACGAAAGAACTGTAATTTTATTAAATACTTCATAATCTAACTAAATAGATAAATTAGGACAAATGAAAGAGGGGAGTAATGGTACATGATGGAAGAGTTAGATTTAAAGCTGTTCTATTTTTCGATTATACCCCCTCGATTTATCATTTTCTAAATAGTTTCTAATTTGATATAATATTTTATTACATCAAAACCTAAATACTTGCACCCGAAGGGGGCATATATTTGCTAGTATATGTAATGTATCAACAATTCAATTTATTTAAGGTCAAGCTATTTAAGGTCAAATTTTTGTTTAAGTCGAAAAGTAGTAACATAATGAGCATCAGTAATAAAGCAAAATAATATTACATATGTAATTAATCTTTTATACATATTAAACATTAAATTCTGCCAAAACATTGAGGCACTCAGGCGCTTGGTGTGAAGTAAATTACTTACAAAAACAAACATGTTATTAAGATTTTAAAACATTTATAACAGTTTCTTCTTAGAAATCAATAACAAAAATATTAATACTGTAATTAGTTTCACTTTTATATGACCTCACCGATAATTTGCACCACAAAAATAAGGGGGGGGTTAAGTTAAGAGACTTTAAAAAAATCAGAAAGTTTTGAAATAAAATAACTGATGCATTATAAAATTCATTCATTGATTATTCAACACTGAAAATTTCATTAAAATCAGATAATTCCCTGATTTTGTAATTAAATGCCCTTTCGATCCATTTTACGTAAAATAGACTATCTATTAATAATGGAGATTCGCTTCCGGTTTGTGTCTGTAACAAAAACGACGTCACTGATCACGTCTCACTACCTAAAACGTCATAACGTAGAATAAATACAATCAAAATTTGAGCATCTAACCTTAGACAGTCCTCATTGGTTTTTTTAAACAAGTTTTAATAAATAAATACCTGGTATTATCTATCTATATATAGTTTGTTTTATTTTAATATATATTTAAAGTTATCAGAACTAAGTTTCCATTTCAATTTTTAAATATTTTTTACTCCTTTAATAAATTTGATGATTTTACTTTACTTATGATACAAACTCTATGATATTAAATTTTCAACTCCCATCCCTTCAGGCAATATTTATTTTACGTCGCCCAGAGGGCGTTTTTTTATTTTGCTAGTTATAAAAATAAAGGAATATCACGATACCCGAATGCTTAACTTTATTCATCATTAAATATTTAATAAACGAATAATTTTCATTCGAATAAATACAAAATTTTCCTCTTTCAAATAAAGACATGTTCGTTGGTTGGTTGGATTTTACAGCATGTCAACCCTTGTTGGGTTAATTTATGCTGAGGTAATGTTTGTTTTATTCAAATTATTTCTAATTTACTTTTTAAACATATTTTAAAGCTCCTTTTTCACCTATTCAATCCATATATGGCAATCGGAGTGGTTGTACTTGGTAGGCCTACCAAGTACTGCCACTCCGGGTCAAGGTGAGCCTGTGAGTAATGACAGACACTTCACAGAGCTCCAGAATTGGAACCTCACCTCTAGATGCAGTTTAACGTCATAACCATGACACTAAGACCCTCAACCACCGCCTTTTAGCATATATATGATAAAAAGGGGAGGGTGGTTTTACCATAAGAGCAATACGGTAGGGACAATCATATAGGTGCTAGGGCTTGACATGACCAGCCGATTTACTGGAGGGACCTATCTGACTGTCCGTCTAGCCCAAGTAAAGGTCAAAGTGGAGTGTTCCATCCATGGACTGCTCCGCCACTAGGGTTCCATCCTTAAGCATCACCGGTCGCCACCTACGAACAAAAAGGTGGACCAATTGGAAGGAGAGGTTTTACTCAGCAGAGGTGCAGTTGGCGTAGTCTACAGCCGAGAGAGCAAAATGAATGAGGACACATATTTGATACTTAGCTCTTTTTAATTTCTACTTTTTAGGAGTAAAAAAAAAATCAAATTAATATTTTTATCACTTTAATGCAACAAGCAATTAAGAAAAACAAGTAATTAAGAACTGAATTGAAGTTTTTGTCATATGTACAAAACAGTTTTTCGAAAAAACAGAATTATGTTTCAAAACACATTAAAGTTAAGGATTACATTTTTTTTATTCTATAAATTATTTCCTCTTATTCTCTCTCTTACCCACTCACTCCCTGATGTTTTAAAAAATAAATTTAAGTCCGGTCATGGACCGGGTACTTTTGCTAAAAAATATATATTATTATTATTATTATTATTATTATTATTATTATTATTATTTATATTTTTTGCTTGAAGGCAATTACAATGCGTATATCGTATAAAATTCGATAATTATTGAAAATAATCATCGAATTTTATACGATATACGCATTGTAATTGCCTTCAAGCAAAAATATAGATGGTTGGTTATATTTTATATTCATTCTTGTTGGGCATTCTTTTGTTTTTTCTTTTTTTGCTTCTTTTTTCAAACTCAATTTTTAATCTATTTAGACTCATAGATAGGACTCTCTAGGTACTACTACTGAAGTAGTAGTACCTAGAGAGTCCTATCTATAAGTAAGTAAATAAGGAAGAGGGTCCTATCTATAAGTAAGTTTGTAAGTAAGTAAAATTAGAAGAGTGTCCTATTGTCAGTATTAGCTGGGCAGCGAAGGAGTCTATCTTCTTTTCGCTAGACCACTTTACCACACAGATCAAATTATCCAACCTGTGCTACTCATGCGATGAGTTGGCGGGGACCGGTATCGAACCAGGAACCTTGCGATTCCTAGGCGGGTGCTGTACCGAATGAACTAAACCGTGCCCCTACCCCCATAGAAGCATCGGCATCATCATGGACCGCTGTTACGACGGGAACGCAACGGGTTCATGGGTTGCCTAAGTACTAGCACAAATGGCGTCGATAAATTCAGATAGGAGTTGCCCAGATATAATATAATTTGATACCTTCGTGGAAATTCTCGGTCGTTTCATCGGGACCTAAGCATGAAATTAGAAATATTTCAAATATTTAACAAGCGTTATTTTTATTTATTTTTATTTTCAAAATCTTTTTAAGATGAAGTATCATCATCATCATCGTCGTCGTCGTCATCATCATAATCGTCATCATCATCGTCGTCATCATCATAATCATTATCGCTATCATCATCATCATAATCGTCATCATCATCATCATAATCATCATAATCGTCATCATCATCATCATCATCATCGTCGTCGTTGTCATGATCATAATCGTCGTCGTCGTTGTCATGATCATAATCGTCGTCGTCATCGTCATCATCATCATCATCATAATCGTCATCATCGGCGTCGTCGTCGTCATCATCATAATCGTCATCATCGTCGTCATCATCATTATCGTCATCATCATCATAATCATTATCGCTATCATCATCATCATAATCGTCGTCATCATCATCATAATCATAATCATCATAATGGTCATCATCATCATCATCATCGTCGTCGTCGCCGTCATCGTCATCATCATAATTGTCATCATCATCATCATCGTCATCATCATTATCATCATAATCGTCATCATCATCGCCATCATCATCATCATAATCGTCATCATCATCGTTATCGTCATCACCATCACCATCATCGCCATTGTCATCATCGCCATCATCATCGTCATCGTCAACATCATCATCCTAATCATTTGTTTTTATTTATTTTCTACTATTATTTTCTCTCATTTTTTTTTTTTTTTTTTCATTTTTTAAAAAGTTGCTTTCTTATTTCCCTTATGGCAAGCCCCAACCATTTTTATCATAAAATATGTGCTAGAAAGCTATGGCTGAAGGTATTAATGACCTGTGTATGACGTTAAACTCTATCTGATGGTGAAGTTCCAATTCTGGAGCTATAGGGGATGTGGAGTACCCCTTCATCACCATTACTCCCAGGTTCACACTGACCCGGGGTTGTTAGGGTCCCATTTATGGGTTAAATAGAAAAAATGAGTTAAAAAATGTGTTTAAAAAATTGAGTACCCCAACAATAAAGAATAAAACAAAATGTCTTTGGCATAAGTAGTAAAGTTTTTCGCTGTCGGCTTCGGGCGTTCGCGTGCGTGGCGCCGCCGCGGACGGCGTGCGGTTGTGCGCGCGGTTTCCGCCGGGTCCGGGTCGGTTTTCTCTCGCACTTCTTAGAGGGACGAGTGGCAGAAAGCCACACGAGGCGGAGCGATAACAGGTCTGTGATGCCCTTAGATGTCCGGGGCCACACTGGAGGTATCAGCGGGGACTTCGCCCCGGCCCGAGAGGGCTGGGAAACCTTTCAACCACCTCCCGTGATAGGGATCGGGGCCTGTAAACAACCCCATGAACGAGGAATTCCTGGTAGGTGCGGGTCAACAGCCCGCGTCGATTACGTCCCTGCCTTTGTACACACCGCCCGTCGCTACTACCGACCGAAATGTCGGTATCAGCCAGACAGCAAAGGAGTCTATTCCCTTTTCACTAGCGCTAGGCCAATAATTCGGGTGACTTGTGATTTATTTTTTAAAAAAATAGATATATACAATAAGATGAAATAATGTTTTCAATAACTTAACTCGCCCTGTCGGTGGAACTTAGATTACTCTGATTGCACCCCACCCCCTGTTGAGAGGTATAACCCACACCCTCAAAAATGGGGCGGTCCTTGGTATGACTTTAAACTGCATTTGATGGTGAGGCTCCAGTTCTGGAGCTCTCGGGATGTGGAGTACCCCTTCATCTCCAGTACTCCCAGGTATACTCTGACCCGGGTGACCCTGTGTCGCATCTATGGATCAACGAGATATGTCTAAAAGTTATTTGTATTAGATGATGGTGATGGTGATGACGATAACGATGATGATGACGATGATGATGATGATGATGATGATGATGATGCTGGCGATGATGATGACGATTATGATGATAATGATGATGACGATGATGATGATGACAATTATGATGATGATGACGATGACGACAATGATGATGATGACAATTATGAATACTTGATACCATATAACGGCGCGCAAATTATTAGTATTTAGAATTGTTACTTGGAGATATAATTGTCTACAAAGGATTCATTAGTTACTTGAGATCATATCTGTTGTAGGTGACTCACCTATGACACGAACATGGACTTATCCAAAGGGTATATATTGACAGAGCAGAGCTATTCAAGTGAGAACTAGAAGATACATGTTCTTCGTGTACGCTGTAACAAGGAAACACTTTCATTGTACGTTGATATATATTGCTGAATACATCTGTTCTCTACATTTTATCGCCGTGTTGAGTTATTATTTATTGACCCTTAAACAGGTCATAACAATATCATTACTTTAAAAATTAAATATTTAATCAGGTATACTTTCAGATCTTTATTTACGTAGGGTAATTATTCGGTGATATTGTTACATAATTTATGTGGTAGCATAAATTGTTGACAAGACCCTGTAGTTAGTTTGAAATAGGTTCGTTGGAGTTAAAAGCGTATGCGGGTAGATTTCCGTTGGATGACCCCAATTGACCCCCTAGAGAGACGCGAATCTCGCGCGCCATTAGAAAAACGTAACTAGTTAGATTTCAGATACAACCTGACATCGAAGCATCGTATCTCACTGCTGTGGTTGTTATCTCTCCGCGCGGAAGAATATGGGTCAGAAATATAAATCTTGACCAAGGAAATAAAAGTCTTGTGAGTTAGTTAATTGCATGACTAAAAGAGCTAGCCCTTAGAAGAAGCAGAACATAGCAACTAGACGACAAGATGACGGCCAGACAAGAAGTTAGCAGAATCAGTAAAGAAGAAATGAAGCAACATGTAAGTCTCAATCTATACTCTGTCTGTCTGTCTGTCTGTCTGTCTCTCTCTCTCTCTCTCATCCGAAGTCACCCTCTCATGTATATACCCGATGTTCGACGTACAATGTTATATATATTTACCAACCCCTCCGCACGAACAGGATGCGACACAAGGTCAATTTCTTAAGCGGAGTTCAACAGGTTTGAATTCAGAGTTTTCCTTCTCCTAGACCGGTTGCCTAACCAAGGTTAAAGATCCCAGTCTGCCCTACTATTTACCCATAGCTGGAAGGAGAGTAGAATTCATACCTTTCCCAAGGGTATTAGCGCTAAGTGAAATGCAATTACCACATCCAGGATTTGAACTCGGGGCGACGAGTCCATTTCCCATGACTTTAACCATTACACCACGCGCTTCCTTATACAACAATATACCCTGCAATTTTATCCGTGACTAAAGTAAGTTTCGATTTTTAAATAGGAAGAAGACTAAGAGAAAATAATCGACTATGGTTTATTTATTTTAATTTTGTTTTTATTTAATTTTTTGCTTATTTATTTCGTTTATTTGTTTTGGGTTACTCGTGAATCCCAACATTTTTGAATACTTTACAAAAGATGACAGAAAAACGGCAAGGGAGTTATTATTTCGTTGTTGTTAGGAAATTGCTGAAAAGGCTCCTCATGACATCAACTACAAATTAAAAAAAAAGATATGTATATTATAATAATGGTACACAGTAATAACCTACTCGATTTTCACTATAAGGATCTTCAGGGTTAAATCCACTGGATTAATCAAGATATTGATTAATTGCCGTCAAAAAATACACACGTGCAATCGACTGCAATTAATCAATATCTTGATTAATCCAGTGGGTTTAACCCTGAAGATCCTTGTGGTGAAACTCGAGTAGGTTATTACTGTGTACCATTATTATAATAAATTTGCTCTACTCACGTATTGAGCACTTTATATTTGTTATATCGCTGTCTTATCATTGTGAAACTTGCATCAACTAACCATTGTGACCATTTTCACCGGTAAGTCACCTTTTCCACAAATACCACACACACACACACACACACACACACATATATATGTATATATATATATATATATATATAATGAATTAGGCGAATATATCTGTTCAAATGTAAGGCGTAAACAAATACATTTGGACAGATATATTCGCCTAATTCATTAATTATCAACTAATTAATTTTCATATACATATATATATATGTATATATTTGTCTAAGCTCCCTGAAATAGACTATAATGCTAAATCTCTAAGTCTTTTGTTATTTCTTTACTTATATATTTGTTCTGTGACTCTAACATTAAGAGCACAGATTGAGCTCTCAAACTTCGACAGGTTTTTTTAAACTCTTGTGTTGTAAGGAAGATTTCTTCTCTGGACTTTTGGATTATATATATATATATATATATATATATATATATATATCACCTCATTTTTGCTATCAAACAAAAAATATTCAAGATCTTTTTAATATGATGTAAGTATTTACCCAACCCGTTCGCCACATCAGGATTTTTTTTTTTCAAAAGAAAAAAATAAGTTAAAGAAATACTTGATTTATGTCTACAATTTGAATTCATACATTTACTTTGTGTAATTTCTCCAAAATATAAGTAAACTGTAAGTTAGTGAGAACATCGTTTGCAATCATCATAAGAGTGAGACAGTTTAGTTGTTCTGGTGCCACCATTGTCGACATTCGTGTACATTCTTTAGATTTTTAATTCTAAAGAAACATAAATACATTCTTAGTAATATCTCTACATTAGGGAATGTAGAATTTAATCTATTGCTTACTACAAGGGTGTATATATCATAAAGCTTGCAATACTTATACTTTGTGCATTCACTTGATGTCTGGAGAACTCCACCCCCGACTGCAGCTGGTGGAAGCCTCTGGGTTATGCATCCTCTAAAACCTTACCCCAGGAAAAAAGAAACGCCCCGTCGGCTAGGATTATAAAATAGTTCCACATACCAAACTCCGGTTTCGACCGGGGGGTCCAGTGAGCTTCGGCCTCTGGACCTTAGTATTACGTACTGAGGTTTTCACGGTACCAAATCGATATAATGTTGTATACCCTTCATTACTTCTTACTTCTAGTCGTCTTTTCTTCTGGTCGGCTTTGGTTCTATCTTCTAACATCTTGGTCTGGGTCTGGAATCTTCTAAGGTCTGGACTTTCTTGGGGACTTCGGGTCTGGTTTTCTGTTAGGGATTTCTCCTTATCAGAAGCCCTGTGTCATTGTTAGTTTTTAGTAAACACAAGACTTCGATTTTCTTTTAATGTTACTTTATTCGGTAAATCCCCAACCCAGACATAACATAGCGCGCGTATGCAGAGTTACAGTTTAGACAGAGCATCATGGCCGACTGCTCTGTCTGACGTCCACTGCAAAACCAAACTAAAGCTCCTTACTATTCTTAAACCGGAACAGGTTCTTCTATGCCTTCCGGTTCCCACGATTTATCCCCGGAAGGCAAGGTGAGAGTGAGGTCAAACGCCGTCACTCACTTTCAGGGCCATCAACTGCACTGATCGCCACCATATCTCTATACTACCTTACATAAGTATGAAAAGGGTCATCCACTCAGAATTACAGGGGATTGACAATAATCTTATGCCACCGCATAGATTATGTAACATTAGAAGTTAACATCGTTGAGGGCCACCCACCCCCAGTTAACACCTGTCCCCTTGATTTAAATGGACAGGACTAGGTTTATTGCCCAGTGCCTGAGGCTCCCACCTTGAGGGGGAATGCAGACGGGATCAACGCATTTTTGTGCCAACCACCCATGAGCTTCGGCTTGTGAGTGGGCCAACATAAAAATATCCTTATGCCACGCCCTAATAAGTGGGATGAGAGGCAAATACTTCTCCCCTAATGAGGTCTTCTGTTGGCCGTCAGAGGCAACCCGTAATGTCTGAAGATAGGATTGTGGTGGCTGAGCGGTCCCATGACATGCAACACTCCACTTCGACCCACACTTGGGCTAGTCGGTCGGTCAAAGAACCTCATCCGATCAATAGGCTGGTCATGTCATGTATTTTTCTTTGGTGTGATAAATTTGGGAAATGTTTTTTATTCAAATTGGACACATAGCCTAGTAGATAAAGGAGTTAGGTTAAGACAGTTCTAAGTGACAGTTATCTCTAGACTGCAGGTTCAATCCTGGTCAGAGGCAGTAGTAACAGAGAATAATGATTAACACAGCTTAACACCTGAACCCCAGCTATGGATAGCGGAATGAGAACAGGATACCCCCGTGGACTGAAGAAAGGGCTAGGTTCAAAGTTTCGTGATAGCTCCCGATTACGAAAAGTAGGTTCCCGATTATGAAAAGAAGGTTCTCGAGTCCGAGAAGGTTCCCGAGCCTGAGAACGTTCCCGAGTCCGACAAGAAATACCTGAAGAAGGCCGAAACGTTGTACAAATAACAATGAAGATGAAGACAATAGTCCGAACAATACAAATAATACTAGTTTTTATTCAGTTTATTAACTATAGAAGGGGGTGGGGGAGTATATGGGGGGAAATAGATGTTCGTATCAACAAGCTCCCGTCGAGAGGGGGGGCCTAAAACAAGCGAATCCACAGTCTTCCAGCAAGCCAAACCTTCCCCTGGTCAACATGTTTCTCGTCCTCGCCTAGCAGCTGCAAAATCCGTCACCGTAGTCGAAAATAATTTTTAGCAGTTCAAAATCATATTTCTTTACTCGGTCGTTCGCGTCAGTCAACCTGCTACTGCTGACTCCTGACTGCCCAGCGCTTGACTCACATGCCATTTATGTACGTATTTACCGAAACATCCTGGCACTTCGCGTCCGTCCAGTGCCTAAATCGTATCTGCTTTCGCATGTCTTGCTCTTTTTCGTTCTCCGTCATAACATGAGCGTATCTGAAGCTCGCTCGTCCCCCAGAAAAAAATCGAGTTACAAAAAGTAGGTTCCCGATTATGAAAAGAAGGTTCTCGAGTCCGATAAGGTTCCCGAGCCTGAGAACATTCCCGAGTCCGACAAGAAATACCTGAAGAAGGCCGAAACGTTGTACAAATAAATTGTTATGATGAAGACAATAGTCCGAATAATACAAATAATACTAGTTTTTATTCAGTTTATTAACATGAGCGTATCTGAAGCTCGCTCGTCACCCAGAAAAAAAAATCGAGTTACAGTTTATAACTCGGAAAAGTCGCCTTCCCCAAGCCCGAAGTGAAACGTAAACAATCTTCGTCCAGGGTTTGAACTCAGATTGCCGATTCATTTTTTCTACGACGACAAAACTTTACGCTAAGGGCACTTGTCCCGATTAATTTTGTAATGTAAGTTAAGATATTGTCGCGTGGGTGTTTTGTCACACACTCGCGACAACATCACGCGACTAATTGTTAAAACGTTGCAAGATAAAAATTTATTCATGACATAGTTATGAAGGGAAAGTGTTCGTTCTAAAAAAATGAAATTCCTTTTTCTTTCTTTCTTTTTCTGTTTTTTTTTTCTTTTTTCTTTTCTTTTCTTTTTCTTTTTCTTACTTTTTTCTTTTATTTCTTTTTTTCTTTTTCTTTTCTTTTTTCTTTTTCTTTTGTTTTTTCTTTTTCTTATCTTTATTTTTATTTTTCTAACTTTTTCTTACTTTTTCTTTTTTCTTTTTCTTTCTTTTGTTTTTTGTTTTCGTTTTTTCTTTTGTTTTTCTTTGTTTTTCTTTTTCTTTTTTCTTTGTTTTTCTTTTTTTTTCTTTTTCTTTCTTTTTTTTTTGTTTTTCTTATTTTTGTTGTTCTTTTTCTAACTTTTTCTTCTTTTTCTTTTTTCTTTTTCTTTTTTTTGTTTTTGTTTTCTTTTTCTTTTGTTTTTTCTTTCTTTTTCTTTTCTTTCTTTCTTTTTTTCTTTTTCTTTCTTTTGTTTTTTGTTTTTCTTATCTTTGTTGTTCTTTCTAACTTTTTCTTTCTTTTTCTTTTTCTTTTCTTTTTTTTTTTGTTTTCTTTTTTCTTTTGTTTTTCTTTCTTTTTCTTTTTCTTCTTTTTCTTTTTTTCTTTTCTTTTCTTTTGTTTTTTTTTCTTATTTTTTTCTTTTTCTTTTTCTAACTTTATTCTTACTTTTTCTTTTTTGTTTTGTTTTGTTTTTCTTTCTTTGTTTTTTGTTTCTTTTTTTTTGTTTTCTAAACTCTTTCTTTTTTCTTTCTTTTTCTTTCTTTTCTTTTTTTTTCTTTTGTTTTTTTTTTTCTTATCTTTCTTTTTCTTTTCTTCTTTCTTTTTCTTTTTCTAATTTTTCTTTTTTCTTCTTTTTCTTTTTTCTAACTTCTTCTTTTCTTTTCTTTTTCTTTCTTTTTTTCCTTTTTTTTTCCTTAAAAGAAGACAATTTTCAAGTGTCACCATTTTTTTCTTTTCTTTTTTCTTTCTTTTTTCTTTTTCTTTCTTTTGTATTCTTTCTTTTCTTTTTTTCTTCGTTCTTTTCTTTTTTCTTATTTTTCTTTTCTTTCTTTTCTTTCTTTTTCTTCTATCCTAATTTTTTCTTTTCTTTTTTCGTTTTCTTTTCTTTTTCTTTTTCTTTTCTTTTTCCGTTTTTCGTTTTTCTTTTTCTTTTTTAAAAGAAGACAATTTCAAGTGTCACCAGTTTTTGTCATCACCACCGACAAGTCACAAGACCAGTTTTTCCAACTTCCACACAGGAGAGTTCCTACCAGAACATGTCTTCGGGCATTGACCATTCTGTGGTTTTCTACAAATTTCACTAATAAATTCCATACAAAAATTATTCATAAATGCTTTGATTTATTCAGGAATCATGTGATATTTCTCTATTAAACTTGGCTTAGTAGGACACACTATCTCTAGAAATAAATGCGAATGTTAGTATGTCAGTGTGTCACATCTTTTTGACTTTACTCCTATAGGAGTAGCCCAACATTCATACCCTTTTTAGAATCAGAATAATTGCTGTAATAAACCATCTCTAATAATAAATGCGAATGTTAGTATGTCAGTGTGTCACATCTTTTTGACTTTACTCCTATAGGGAGTAGCCCAACATATCATACCCTTTTGGAATCAAAATAATTGTTGTAATAAACCATCTCTAATAATAAATTCGAATGTTAGTATGTCAGTGTGTCACATCTTTTTGACTTTACTCCTATAGGGAGTAGCCCAACATATCATACCCTTTTAGAATCAGAATAATTGCTGTAATAAACCATCTCTAATAATAAATGCGAATGTTAGTATGTCAGTGTGTCACATCTTTTTGACTTTACTCCTATAGGCCGTAGCCCAACATATCATACCCTTTTGGAATCAAAATAATTGTTGTAATAAACCATCTCTAATAATAAATGCGAATGTTAGTATGTCAGTGTGTCACATCTTTTTTGACTTTACTCCTATAGGCCGTAGCCCAACATATCATACCCTTTTGGAATCAAAATAATTGTTGTAATAAACCATCTCTAATAATAAATGCGAATGTTAGTATGTCAGTATGTCACATCTTTTTGACTTTACTCCTATAGGCCGTAGCCCAACATATCATACCCCTTTGAAATCAAAATAATTGTTGTAATAAACCATCTCTAATAATAAATGCGAATGTTAGTATGTCAATGTGTCACATCTTTTTGACTTTACTCCTATAGACCGTAGCCCAACATATCATACCCTTTTGGAATCAAAATAATTGTTGTAATAAACCATCTCTAATAATAAATGCGAATGTTAGTATGTCAATGTGTCACATCTTTTTGACTTTACTCCTATAGGCCGTAGCCCAACATATCATACTCCTTTGAAATCAGAATAATTGTTGTAATAAACCATCTCTAATATATATATATATATATATATATATATGTGTGTGTGTGTGTGTGTGTGTGTGTGTGGCAAAGTATGGGAAAAGTGAATAACGAGCACAAGCAATTAAATCAAATTAGTATTTCACCTCTGTTGACTTCAGAAGCTTCATCAGAAGCTTTTACTATGAAATACAAATAGAATAAGAACACACAATTCTGAGTTACTAATCCTCAGGTAATCCAGTATCCAAACGTGTCAATACTAGCTAACCTGAAAATCTGTGACGTGAAACTCATAAACGTGAGTTTTTATCCTGTTTAAATCCTATTTTTCTTTGAAGTTGAAAATATTGTGGTATTGGTTTGCCTTTTTGTGCTTAGAGCACTGTAAAGATTTTACTGATAAAAAATACTTTTAACACTAAATCATAATATTCAATATATATATATATATATATATATATAGAGAGAGAGAGAGAGAGAGAGAGAGAGAGACATATAGATAGATAGATAGGAGAGAGTCTAGTACTAAACCAGAGAGATTGTTATATATATATATATATGTGTGTGTGTGTGTGTGTATGTGTGTGTATGTGTGTGTGTGTATAACAATCTCTCTGGTTTAGTGCTAGCGAAGGGGGGATAGACTCCCTCGCTGATACTCATAATAGGCCGTTCCGCATACTTTACTACTTACTGTTACTTCTGTATTTTGTCTTGCGGTTTGTCAGGCCAGTGTGCCTGGACAGGAGGAAATTGATGTCAGTTGCTAATTCTTAGCCTCGAGTACAACATACATTAATCCCGTATCTTTGTTTCCGTTCTGTGCCCCCCCACCACCACCACGGGATGGCACGCGTATCTCTCGTCGATCTGAGCGGAAGTCGCTCTTCCTAGCACCTGGGTGCCGCATGCCTGTCGCTCAGCTTCCGGTTGTGTGACATCCTACTCCGTTGCCGATGTTATTTTTTCTGATTACGTTTGCACTCCCCTTACTACTCTACTCCCGACGAGATCGGGGTCATTTTCGGGTCACCGCATCACACACCTGTACATATTAAAACCTGAGCCGAGATACGCATGTAATGTAATGCGGGGCATTAAATTACGTGCTGGACAGAATTCAAAAGCCGTAGATCGTTATTCCTATTTGGATGACAAAAAAAAAGAGGGTTATTTCCTAGTTGAGTAACATGAGTGACCCAGAAAAAACAGAACCCAAATTATTTATTTATTTTCCCATTAAACTACCCTAAACCCCAGCCCTAACCATAACCCTAACCCTAATCCTTGTTGGACTTAAACTTAAAAAAAAAAAAATTAACAGTTTTATTACAAAATTTGTGTGATTGTGGGGCACTCTGTGAAGGCCTTTACCTAACCCTAACCCTAACCCTGCCGTATGAATAGCACAGGGATCTGTGCGGTAAATTAAGGAGCTGATGGTAGGTGTGGCGCTCCACCTCATACGCTAAAATAATCTCCTTAGTCTAGCGCTCGTGAAAAGGCGATAGACTCCCTCGCTGTCTGGCTGATACCGACATTAGGCCGTCCCGACGACTTTACTTTAATATATATATATATATATATATATATATATATATATATATATATATGTGTGTGTGTGTGTGTGTGTGTGTGAGACAGACAGACAGACAGAGAGAAAGAGAGTAAAAGTTAAGGAACAAGGGAATAACAAAACAAATAATTGCATTCAATTAATATTTCGCCTCTGTTGGTTTTAGAAGCTTTATCAGAATCTTTATAATTCTAAAACAGAATGCTATCAAATATCAAATATATACTAATATATATACTAATATATAGAATAACGATCCTGATGAAGCTTCTAAATCCAACAGGGGCGAAATATTAATTAGGTGTAATTGTTTGTGTTTTGTTATTCACTCTTCCTTTAACTTTTACTCACATTTCTGTTATTTTCTTCATTTTGTCTACAGAAACGTGGGAAATATTGTGTGTGTTGGCAATAGTTGGTGGTCAAAAAATTAGTTGGGTCAGTAAAATGGTAATTCCCGTGTATAGAGTTAAGGGAGGGGAAAGGCTTTCTGTGATTGGATATACAAAATCACGTGATGAGCCCAGAAGTTTTTGTGCAAAATCCCAACAGACAGATCCGGGACCAGTTCCATGAATGAGGCAGCGACTTTATCAGAATCTCTATCATTTTAAAACAGAATGCTATCAAATATCAGATATACGCAATAAGATAATAAATATTCTGATGAAGTTTCCAAAATCAATAGAGGCGAAATATTAATTGTATGTCGACAAAATATAAATGTGTAGAACAAAGGAACATATGTTTACGGCGTATCTTTTTTTTTTTTAAATGTCCCCCGGGTACAGATCACATGGTATGATGGTTGGTTGTTTGGATGGTTGTTTGGAATTGCGGTATGTCAACCCTTGTTGGGTTATTTTATGCCGAAGACGCTTTGTTTTATTCATTCTTCTTGTGTATTCAATTTTTTAAAAACTCAATTTCTTTTTTTTTTAAACACACATTCTTTTAAACTCATTTTTTTATCTATTTAACCCATTTGATTCTACGGAGCCAGGATCCAGTGGCTTCGGCCCTGGACCGCGTAAGCTAACATCGTTGATCCCAGGGTGGGGGGGTCATCCCCCGTGCAACACCTGCCCCCTCGATTTAAAATGGCAGGGCTGGGTTTATTGTCCGGTACCTGAAGCGCCCCCTTGAGGGGCAATGCTGATAGGATCAACGCATTTTTTGCACGCGCCTCCCATGAGCTTCGGTTCGTAGATGGTGCCACATTAATAGGGCCTTGTGCCTAACCCGTACACGTTGGGTTTGTGGTAAATATTAATCTATTTAACCCATAGATGGGACCCTAATAGTTACTACAACTCAGACTCAGGGTAGACCTGTGAGTAATGGCGATGAAGGGGTACTCCCTGCAGCTCCAGAATTGGAACTTCATCACTAGATGCAGTTTAATGTCATACCCAGCAAAGTAAGAGCCTCAGTCACCGCCTTCTAGCAAATTTATGATAAAAAGGGTTGGGGCGGTTGCCATAAAAACAATACCGTCAGGACAATCATATAGGTTCTAGGGCTTGACGTGACCAGCCGACAGATCCGGTGAGGTCTTTCCGACTAGATGCAGTTGAACTTCATACTAAGAGTATTTACGGATTCGAAGGAGCCCTTATTTCTCCGTAGTTGAAGGCAAATTGTCGGACAAAGAAGGAACAACACAAAAGTAAATGCAGACACTTGTATTGACAAACAATTACATAAATTGTTGCAAATTTAATGGTATTTGCTACAAGACTTATCTGTGGAGGGATTTCTTGTAGTACTGGAGATAACACAGTTTTCTTCTCGTCGGTGGGAAATGTAGTTAAGACGCTTCGTCTTGTAATGTTCTTCCTTTGGTCAGTGGCGGTCGTACCGGCCTTTCTGTAGTATGCTGATACGATGCCTTAGACGGATTCTGGTTGTAAGGTTCTTGTGATAAGTGGGCCCTGGTTTTGGGGCTAAGTAAGTGAGAGCGTTTCCTTGACGTCTCTCTCAGTAACAGTTCCTTGATAAGTAAAGCCTGTTTTTGGGCTAAGTGATGAGAGCGTTTCTTTTGACGTCTCTCTCTAGTAACGGTTTCCCTGATAAGTGACGTTTTGGTATTTTGGCCAACATACGCTGTTGGCATTCACCCTGGCGCAGGGGAGATAATTAGTTATGGAATTTCCAACATACTCAGGACACTTTAAAAAAATAACATTGTTATAAACAAAATTTATACATAAGTAATTAGTTTTGTTTTTTCTTTTCTTTTCTTTTTTTAAACAAACTAAAAAATTATTTTAAACTTTTAAATCAAATAACAACTTCTGAAATTAAACAAAAATAACGATTCTTTATATTAAAGGCAAATCTATCTAAAAAGTCTATACACTTGCAGCTACAATCCAAAATCTTATTATAATGGAAAATTCTGTGGCTGTCTGTAACCGAAACTTGCGTCACTGCTTACGTCACAATGCCCCAGGAATTGCGTAAGTTTATCAATGAGTATTTAATTCATAGTCAAAAAATCTTATACATAGAATAAATATTATTTATTAAACGATGTCTCTATGAAAATCTGAGTTGGAACGAATTAAGAAATATGGCCGATGTCGAATGTAGCTAGGGATTTAATTGTTCAGTAAAAGATATTATGCCAAATGAGAAAAAAACACCTTCTGAATTACTGTATAAGGGAATGACTAAAGAAATATGGTCGGTGGTTGATTTGTAACTAGTTGAAGACGCAATTTGGGATTTGATTTTTCAATTAAAAGATTTGTGCTGTTGTATTAGAATCGTCCCAGACTTCCTGCCTTTAACACGCTAGGTCACTTAATTTTTTTCTTACTGGTTAACGTAATGAAAATGCACCTCTTAGAAATTTACTGAAAGAGGTGATATTTCTTTTTAAATTTTCAAATAACAGAGCAGAAACCTGGGGACGGGTTCTAATACAAAAGCACCAAAATGTGGTTATTCCTTATAAGTCTAACATCAACCAAAGGGAACCACTCTTGACTGATAAATTATATTTATCTATTGATCTACTCGGAAAAAAGAAGACGGGTTAGAGTTAGGGTTAGGGTTAGGTTAGGGTTAAGGTTTAGGGTTAGTTCAAGAGTTGGTTCCCCTTTGTTTATGTTAAATTATAGGAAATAACCCAAAATGTTATTCAAATTGTAATATATTGTCTGATCAGTGCACACAATGACCAAGCTGAATAGGAAGTGCATGGGGGTTCAGTTGCAGCTGAGGAACGGAAACAGGGTGTGCCCGACCTGACCTTTACACCCTGAAATGCAGCGTGAATATTGAATGATTTCGGTGCAGAAATCTGTAAGCGTAGCCCATAGCCAATAAAAACAGCCTGCGGATGGGCGAAGAAGCGTGTTACAGAAAAAAAGCTGCGTAGTGTCACGAAAAAGAGTGCGTGACACGGGGGTCAGACTTACAAGAAAAGAAGCCCGTATTAGATCGATTAGAGAGACGACGATCAGGTTCGAGATCACTTGAAAGAACTCCCGAAGGCTCCACGCTTTGCCGTTAACCCTGCAACATCTCAGCTAAACAACCGGGGAAAATAAACATCTCATCTTACATTTCCTAATACAATGTTGTGTTCTTGCGGTTCCAGTGTGTAACAAAAATGAGCGAAAACGGTCCACGATGGAAACCTTCAGGTTTAAGCAATCTTACTGTTAACGTAGTCAAAAGCACCTCCTTAGAAATTTACTGAAGAGGTGATATTTCTTTTAAATTTTCAATAACAGAGCAGAAATCTGGGGACGGTCCAATACAAAAGCACCAAAATTGTTTATTTCCTATAAGTCTAACATTAACAAAGGGGAACCCACTCTTGACTGATGAATTATTTATTTATTCTATTGTTCTACTCGGAAAAAAAGAAACGGGTTAGGGTTAGGGTTTAGTTAGGGTTAAGGTTTAGGGTTAGTTTAATGGGAAAATGAATTAAATGATTTATCAGTCAAGAGTGGTTCCCTTTGTTTATGATTAACTTATGGAAATAACCCAAAATGTTATTCAAATGAGCGAAAACCGGTCCACGATGGAACCTCAGGTTTAAGAAAATCGTGACTCTAACCATTGGGCTACAGCGGTTTCTCTGTGAAATACGTTAAACCTTATTGTAACCCATTTTAAATAAAATTAAACCGAAAATAGCAGATTGCTGATAAGCTATGAATTTCTCAAATTGCCCTTAGCTGCCTTTGACCGAGTAATTTTATATTCTAAACAGTCATATATGCTTGTTTGTTTGTTGGGCGTCGGTCTTAGAAGTATTACGCGGTTATATCTTTCGTTGTTTTATTACGGAATTAGGAAGTATTTATTCATTATCTTATTAATAATGAGATTCGCTTCCGGTTTTTGTCTGTAACAAAAACTACGTCACTGCTTACGTCACATTACCCAAAATCGTCATAACATAGAATAAATACACTCAAATTTGAACATGAACATTAGACAGTTCCTCATTGTTTTTTAAAACAAGTTTTAATAAATACATGACTGGTTATTATATATCTTATATAGTTTGTTTTATTTTAATACAATTTAAAGTTTACATTTCAAATTGTTTTATTTTTTAAATCCTTTAATGAATTTGATGATTTTACTTACTTAGGGTACAAACTCGCTGACATTGAAATTTTTAACTCCCACCCCTCAGGCAATATGTTTCAAAAATCTATTTTTACATCGCCCGGAGGGTGTTTTTTATTTTGTACTAGTCAGTTATAATTAACTAAATAAATGTTAAACTGTACAGGGATAATAAAAAAAGATCAGTATCAGTCCCAGCCCTCCTTTTGGAGTGCCTTGTGCACGTTCGTATCTTTATACGGATAAGTACATCTTTAGTCTTAAAAATAAAGTTAGAAAAACTTTAAAGAAAAAAGGTACTAATGCAGTATAAGCGCGCAATAGATATATCATTTCACGGAAATACCGAAACCTTTGTGACGCTAGGGTTAGGATTAGGGTTAGGATAAGTATTAAGGTTAGGGTTAGGGTTAGTGATAGGGTTCGGGTTAGGCTATTCGTGAGTTCCACCATCTAATACTATTTATACGTAAATGTGACACTAATGATATTATCTATTGCGCGCTATTCTGCATTCGTACCTTTAAAAAAAGAAATGATAACTCAAGTCGGCGTTGGGCAAATTGTCGCGTGCTATAAAAATACGTTAAAAAAAAGAACACGTAAATGATTTTATTCTAACGAATTCGGCTTTTATAGATCAGCTATTGAAATAGGTGTTGTCGTTAGCCAGTTTGTGGCTATTTAAAAAAAAGGAAACCAAAAAAGAAAATACACGTTTCATCAATAAGGAATAATGTCTTTTAGGCTGACCAAAGCAGATATCTCGTTAAGAATACACGAGGATCTTATCTGTAAAATAATGTCGATTCCTCTTACAGTGTTAATTTGGGGTGAGTTGCTTTCTTTCCGCAATTTTTCTTTAATAATAATAATAATAATAATAATAATAATAATAATAATAATAATGATATCAAAGGAAGGATTGACACCATTCAGAACACTGCACTGCTGCAATCTGCCAGAATACTCAGAAGAGTCCTGGAGACCTGAGGAGACTTGCTGTCACTCAGACTCCAGTGAAAGACCATCAGCTAATGCTGATGTGAAAACTCAAAAGGAGCAGATAATAATAATAATAATAATAATAATAATAATAATAATAATAATAATAATAATATCTTTTGAGCTAGTATATTAGGTCTGAGACCTGTCAGCTGTTCCTTATAAACATTCATCTTAATTCCACAGAATATTTATACTCTTTCCACAGATTATCTAACATTGCCTTAAAGGAGTTTAGAGATGAGGCATTCACTGTAGTTTATTCAATGTATTCACCACTCTGTTACTAAAATAATTTTGTCTTGCATTGCTTTACAACATTTTTTTATTGGGGAAAAATTACTCACATTATCTTGAAAACGGTCCGTTATTTACTCTAGGGTTAGTTTCTTTATTAATATTTTTAGTAGAATTCTGCATTCATGGTTCTTTTACTAAAAAAAAAAAAAAAAAAAAAAACCCCTCCGTATAGAAACTTATAAAAATCTTCTGATAATTATTCAGTCTCATCTTTAGAGAAAGAAAGTAAAAATCGTTTTTTGTCGGTTCCTTTTTTTCACTTTTCATCAAATAAAATATGGAGGGGGAGTAGACATCGTAAAAAATTCCTCTTATATATTTTTAGTAAAAACCTATTTCAGACATATTTTCATCAAAAAGTAAATAATTATGAAAATTTTCTTGAAAATCAGACCATTAATTGATTTTTCATAGAATTTTTTAAAAAGCCTCTAGTCGTAACTTGTTTTTGGCTACGTTAAATTTCAATTGATTTAACGGTTCGAAAATGTAAACATTGTTTTCGTTCATAATTTTCATTATTTCCATAAGCTGAAATTTTTTTTTTAAATCATCAGTTTTTTAATTTATTGTTCTTCTTTTAAATGGACAAAAAATTTCAAATAATATTAACCTTTATTCAAGTTTCATTGTGTTAATATTGGGGGGGGATTTCACAAGGCAAATTGGAGTACCTATTGCACACCTATAAATCAGAGATGCCCCACGAGAAGCGTCACGACCATTACATTTCTATAAACACACACACACACACACACCTTATAACAAATCCTACTACCATTTACCAGTTGTACATGACTTACTACATAAAAACTCCACTAAACCCAGCGCATATGACCCACCTATGACCTCTCTTATGGAGGCGCGTAGTCTAATGGTTAGAGTCTTAGGAAATGGACTCGTCCATCCGAGTTCAATTCCTGGACGAAACTGTTTGCATTTCACATGACGCTAATACCCTTGGGAAAGGTATGAATCCAATTCTCCCTCCAGCTATGGGCAAATAGCAGGGCAGACTGAGCTCTTTAATCTTGGCTAAGTGACCCGTCTAGGAGAAGGAAAACTCTAAATTCAAACCTGTTAAACTCCGCTTAAGAAATTGACCTTGTGTCGTATCCTGCTCGTGCGGTGGGGTTGGTAAATATATATGACCTCTCTCATCACCTAACACCTGTGACATCATTATCAGAACCTTACTAGCTACACATCCTATCTGGGGAAGAAAAATAAATAAATAGAACTCCCACTACCAACTCCAGCTAACACCAACAATTGACCACCCCCTCCCCTATTCATGACCTCTTAATTCACCAGTATGAAAATGTTCACCGTTGAAGCAAGAACTCAATCCAACGTCCTGGAGAAGGTCTAACAGACCGAAACATTATAGCGTCATCACTACCTACAATAAACATCCATTTTGTACAACATCCCGTGTTTGTCTACCTTTCTCCACATAAACAATATAGTAATAGGGTGGAAGTTTTATCCTTCAGCAGAGGAGTCGTCGGCTTATTTCCGACATCTAATGGAGGCGCGTGGTCAAATGATTAGAGTCGTAGGAAATGGACTTGTCGACCCGAGTTCAATTCCTGGACGAAGCTGTTTGCATTTCACATAGCGCTAATACCCTTGGGAAAGGTATTAATCCAATTCTCCCTCAAGCTATGGGCAAATAGCAGGGCAGACTGGGCTCTTTAACCCTGGATAGGTAACCAGTCTAGGAGAAGGAAAACTCTGAATTCAAACCTGTTAAACTCCGCTTAAGAAATTGACCTTGTGTCGCATCCTGCTCGTGCGGTGGGGTTGGTAAATATATATTTCCGACATCTAATGGTATTTGTACGTAAAATGCGATTCTAATGATATTATCTCATGCGCGCTATTGTGCATTTGTACCAAAATCTTTTCGTTCAATTCATTTTCTATTTTCCAGTTTTACTGACGACGATTCCCACCGGCCATTGTGTAAGTATCTTAATTCTTTTTGGTAAAAATTTGCGGGTTAGCTCAGTCGGTAGAGCGTTCGGCTAGAAACCACAAGGTTCCTAGTACGATACCGGTCCTCGCCAACTCAGCGTATGAGTAGCACAAGGACCTGTGCGGTAAAGTAAGGAGCTGATGGTAGGTGTGGCGCTCCACCTCAGGCGCCAAAAACAATCTCCTTGGTCTAGCGCTATTGAAATGGGGATAGACTCCCTCGCTAATTTGCTGATACCGACTTTAGGCCACCCCGACGACTACAATTGCAATAAGAGTTAAGCAACACATTAATAAACCCTTAAATCGACCGGGTATTGTACAGTGGCACCTTGACTTACGTGTTTAATTCGTTCCACTCGTAATTCAACTTGCTCGTATATCAAATCAAGTTTCTCCATTGAAATGAACTGAAATGCCATTAAATCCGTTCCAGCACCCATCCCCATCAAACACACCCGGAGTATTAGGAAAAAAATTATCAAAAATTTGGGCTATCTGCCCCTTATTCAGTTCCTGGAAGTCTAGGGGGTATATGGCCCTAAATCTTCAGAACAGAATCCACAGGCACTGAGGTCGGAACAGTTTTAGCAGCGGCCGAATTAAGGTCAGCATCATCAGTCTAGGCACCCACAGGGATAAGACCTGACAACTTGACAGACTACAGCAACAAGAAACAGTTACAGAAACATTGCTTCAACAGAGCTAAGTACTTTGTCTCTTGCATTCTAGAATATTTCCCGCCGAGAGAATGTCTTTGGCAACTTTTCCTTGGACATATACTTTGTGAACACTTCATATATTGCACTAATAAAAGTTATTAACCCGAATATATAAATATATTCGCCTTGTCACCTTTCTTTATAACAGCAATATCTGCACTCTTGTTAGTCTTACTTTTATTTCTATTAAAATGTCGGATTAAGATTTTACTTATATTATAAAATAATGGTTAAAATTGCAAATCGTCGTCAAAATTAAAACGGAAAAATTTGGCTTGGGCATAGATTTTAATGAATTTAATCACTACTAAAGACACGATTTATATTATTTTTTAACTTAAATTTTAACCGTTAGTTGTGTTTAAAGGAAAAAATAGATAAATAAAATAATAAACTGTATATTTAAAATAAAAATAGCTCTACCCAAACAGACAAAAGTTATGTTATATATCAATAAAGCTTCAAGTTTACCTCGTTCGTTTTTCATAACAGTACTTCTGTAGTTATGTCACAAAGATGTTAATTAAACAAGATGGCTATACTTGCAGGAGAAGAACTGTCCGATGAAATACCACGGAATTAGCGAACACAGTGCGTGTCTTCCAAAATCTTCCCGTGTCAAAACTGAAGGTGAGACGGTATCTATTATTTTCTTAAAATACTATTGATTAATGTTAATATTAATGCTTTTACTGTCGTGTCTAACTACAGTCGAATTACAGGCACTATGCCATGTGCGACTCGAGTCGAATTCTCCTTCCACCTATGGGTAAATAGTAGGACAGACTGAGCTCTTTAACCTTAGTTAGACAACCAGTCTAGAAGGAAGACATTGAATTCAAACTTGTTAAACTCTGCTTGTTTCACACCCTGCTTGTGTGGAGAGGTTGGTATATATATATATATATATATATATATTATATATATATATATATATATAAAAAGTTACTACCACGTTTTCATTGTAGTAGCATAGGTAGTTAATCCAAAAGGGCTCAATATATCTCGTAAAATATAGAGCATTTATAGTTGTAGAAACAAGTTTTCTCTTTACCACGGTTCCGGTGTTCAAAGTTCAGGAGAACTAAAAAATTATAGGTAGCAAATTTTATATATATATATATATACTTGTTTGGTCTAGAATTATTTTTATTTCTCTCGGTCATTGTCCAGTGTTCCTCACGTCGCACGCGGTATTCGCCAGTTTGCTTGTCGTGATTATTCACACACCACACACACACACACACACACACACACATATATATATATATATATGTGGGGGGGGGAGATTATGTGCTTAATTAAAGTCATACCTAATTTTGTTAATTAATTATAACTAAATGAATTAGGCGTGCATATCGGTTTAAATGTAAAGCGTAAACAAATCGAGAAAACCTATATGCACGCCTAATTCATTTAGTTATAATTAATTAACAAAATTAGGTATGACTTTAATTAAGCACATAATCTCCCACAAATTGTCGGCCTTCGCCATTTTCAAACACACTGTTTGACTACTTCATATATATATTATATATATATATATATAATATATATATATATTAGCAAAAGTATCCGGTCCGTGACCGGACTAAAAGAAGATTTTAAGAACACCAGGGAGTGAGTGGGTAAGAGAGAGAATAAGAAGATAATGATTTATAGAATCAAAAACATCACCGAGAATTTGTATATTACAATATTTATTTTTGGATTAAAAATTTTTTTTTTTTTATATTTTAAATATTATTTTAAAAATGTAATCATTAACTTATTTTTCTAAAAACTGTTTTGTACATATGACAAAAACTCAAATTCATTTCTTAATTGCTTATTGCGTTAAAATGATAAAATTACTAATTGAATTTATTTTCTGTTTTACCCCTAAAAGTAACAATTAAAAAGAGCTTAGTATTATACTTGTGTCTTTATTTATTTAACTCTATCGGCTGAGGCTGTAGAATACACCTACATCATCTCTGCTGTTTAGTAATTTTCTGTACATAGTGTATTTAATTTTTTTTTGTTATTGTTTTTTAAGAAGAAACTGTTATAAGTGTTTAAAATCTTAACGTTTTTATTTTGTACGTAATTTACTTCACACAAAGCGCCCGTTTTCGTCAAATTTTTGGCAGAATTTAATGTTTAAAATATATCAAAAAGTAATTCATCATCATCATGTCGCGCTGTCAGCGCGGATATCGATGACAATCTCTCTCCATCCGTCCCTATCGCTCATCATTCTCGGGAGGTCCTCTATGCAGCATCCTGCATCCGCACAGAGCTGATCAATGTACGTCTTTGCTGGTCGGCCCACACTGGCGTGCCCATGTGTTAGCTTCCACAGGAGGACGTCGCTTATGAGTTCGTCCTTGCTTCTCCAGCAGTGTCCCGCGTGTCTTGTCCGTCTTACTCGGATGGTTTGGGTGATATGTGGCAGGTTACCGTACAGCTGTTTTCTCGTAGGGTGTTGTTTCCACGTCTTGTTCAGGACCACCCGCAGCATTCTTGTGCAGCTCCCATCTAGTTTATTCTCTAGTCGCTTAGTTAGGGTCCAGGTGGTGCAGCCATACAGCAGCACTGATACGACAACGACCTGGAAGAACTGTATCTTTAACTTGTCTGTGAGATTGGATTTCCATATGACTGATAATTCATTGTTTTTATTTCTTTTTTACTGATGCTCATTATGTTACTACTTTTCGACTAAGACAACAATTTGACCTTAAATAATCGATTTAATTAATTTTAATTCGCATTCTTTAAGTGTAAATTGCCGCTTGAGTTGTTGATACCTAATACATATTAGTAAAATCATTTTCCTAAAATCATTTGATAATCGTCTTTCTTTTTTATACAATGAGGTTTCTGTTTTAAGGGCAAGTTCAAAACATGTGCCGACGAGGGTTGGGGTGGTAGTGTCTTTTAACGGTAGGTTGGTCGACCCAGACTTGACACCAGTTCAAAGATGCCGACGGGGTCTGGGAGTTGAAGAATCTGTTAACAGTAGTTTTTGATTTTTCTCTCTTGAAAGTTAAAAACTCGACTCGTGTCGACAGTAGTGGAGTGGGGGTATAAGTCGGTATTTTTTTATTTTTTTAAAATCATTGAATTATATCACTTAATTAGTAAAAATCAAAACCAAATTTTGTGTGTTTCTTAGTTATAAACATATTAATCTCTATGCAAGATTTCGAATCTGAGTGACATCTCTTTACTGAGTTATAAGTCGTCACGTATATACCAAACTTACTTATATATATATGAGAAGTAAATACACAAGCGATGTGTTTTGATATGGCTTTTTTTAGCCGACAATTTTTGGGAGAATATGTGCTTAATTGAAGTCGTACCTAATTTTGAAAGTTAATTAATTAATAATTAATTAATTAGGCGGGCATACCTATTTAAATGTAAGGCTAAACGAATCGAGAAAAATCAATCTCTGTATGTACATTTCGGCCTATTAGGCCTCATCAGCAGAGCTATAGATAGGAAGACTGCCTTGTGCGTGATTACATATATATATATATATATATAATATATATATATATATATATAGTCGAATTTCCGATGACACTGCTCTGTATTTTGGCGACCTGTGGGGAATTTCGCAGAGCCCTATCTCGTTATCTTGACACCAAACTCAACTTTTTTTACAGATATATTTCAACCATATACCTTGCCATGTAAACCGGTACAGATAAAAGATGCAAGTCACTCGGTGCTTTGCAATCTCTTGATAAAAAAAAATTACGATGATTCATCAAATGACATTAGTGAACGCGCAGTCGATTTTGATAATGATGTCTCGGATACAACCATGGCCCACAAATAAATTCACCCGTGCGTAGGCTATTTAACTTCTAAAGTGGTTAACGTACTGGACTGTGACACCACAGTAAGTGGGTTCGAACTCTACTCTCGCTATTAGGCCCACATTCGGACTAATACCGTTGAGAAAGGTATGAAACCCTTCACCCCCCCCCTGCTATGATGCGCTTTGTTTGAAAATCGCACAGGCAAGAAACTGTCAGTAACCACGCTACCCTAACATATGCTCCCAACTTCCATGGGTGAGCACTGTAAGGGGGACATTAATGGAAATTTCACCGTTTTGCGTAAGTCGTTACTCGCCTGTCTACAGACTTGAGTCCTCTGGTGATTGTAAAAACATTCCCCGTAGGGATGTATCAATTAATTGATCACCAGAACAGTCACCAGACTGACATCCGCTGTTAGCCGCAAGGGTAAGGAGCTTGGCAGACGAAAATTCTGTCGGGTTTCGAACCTGGTTAGAGATAGCTGTTAAAAAGTCGAGCCGCACTGATGAGAAGTAAACTTCGAAACACGAGTCTGTGGATGACTGAGATACACACACACACGCACACACACACACACACACACACACATATATATATATATATATATATATATATATATATATATATATATAAAAGTTTCCCAACGTCCATCACATAACACACACACACACACACACACACACACACACATTAGCTCAGTCGGTATATATATATATATATATATATATATATATATATATATATATAAAGGATTTTAAAAAAATAATGACATACTTTTATTGATCAGCAATTTTCGAAAGAGAAAAGAAAAATGAAAAATGAAAACTTAAGGGTCCTTTCGACCGGTGCTTTGTCAAAAGTAACGACCGGTAGATCGTTTGAAAGTCACAATGTAGATTAAATGGGTAAAAGAGAGATTCAATCATACGAAATGGTATGGGTAATATGAAGGCAAATAGGGGGGGAGGATAGATATAGGCGTATTAATTCTTTCTTTCTTTTCTTTTTTTTATTAACAGGTGTGACATTTACAGACAAAGGCATCATTCTGAGAGAACATGAAAAAATTCGGACTCACCTGACTCCTCCAGCTTGTAGAATGAGCAAACTTGTAAGCAGACAAACATTTTCAAAAAGCCTTTTTTCGTTGTTTGGTTGGTCGAAACTTACGGCATGTCAACCCTTGTTGGGTTATTTTATGCTGAAAACGTTTTGTTTTTATTCAATATTGATGGGTATTCAATTTTTTTAACAATCAATTTTTTAACAAATTTTTTTCTACTTAACCTATAGATGGGACCCTAACAGGTACTACCACTCTGGGTCAGAGCGGACCTGGGATTAATGGTGATGAAGATGCACTCCCCAAGACACAAGAGAGGAAATGAGTTAAACAAATATATTAACAAAGAACAGTAGTACAAATGAAAAGGTGACTCGCGAGGCTGTCTTATCAGCAATCCGCTGAAATATTAACTCTCGCTTAAACGCAGAACCTGCTGCTATTTACAGTTGGAAGAGTTCATGCGTGCGTGGTAAATTACCATAAAAATTACATTCGGGAGGTTCTCCGTGCAGCATTCAGTGTCCGCGCAGAGGTGGTCAATATACGTCTTTGCTGGATGGCCCATACTGACATGCCAATGTGCTGGCTTCCACTGGAGAACATCACTTATGGGTTCGTCCTTGATTCTCCAGCAGTGTCCAGAGTATCTGGTTCGTCTTACCCGGATGTTTTGTGTGATATCAGGCAAGTGGGCGTTCAGCTATTTTCTCGTGGGGTGTTGTTTCCACGACTTGTTTAAGATTGCACGCAGCATTCTTGTTGAGCTCCCATCTAGATTATTCTCTAGGCGCCTCGTTAGTGGTGCAGCCGTACAGTAGCACTGATATGGCTTGAACGAAGTGTTGCTTTAACTTGTCTGTGAAATCAGATTTCTATATGACTGATAATCTGTTTATAACAGAACATGTATATCTTATGCGTGCATTAACATCGGTTTCAGTGGATGAGATATTACTGCCTAGGTACGTGAATTGTTCCACCAAGTTTAGGAGTTTACCATCGAGTGTGGAGATGCGCCATCTCTTTCCCCTTTTCTTTCTTTCTGTCTTTCTTTCTGATATGTCCCGGGGGTAATATATTTAGTAGAAGTAACAGAGTGGTGGGGCTACGGTAACAGAGCAGTACAATCGGGCAGGTAAGTAATAGTACTGGTGCGACGTTGTAGTCGTAGGCATTGTACCTCTACATTGCTCTGTATTTATGTCTGACACCAGCCAATCATATTACTGTGAGGGGGGACCCAGGTGTATGTATATTCATTACATCACTTTCTTTCTTTCTTTCTTTTGCATAAATACGACAGGTCCTCATCCCTTTTCATTGTGTTTCTTCTCTCTGAGTTCTGAAAATCTCCTATTAGTGGGGCAGATAAGAGTAATTTTTTTTAGTAGAATCGTGCAAAGGAGCATACAAGCATCAAATTTGGTACAAGTGTCCTCCAAGGTATACTAATCAAATCCACCCGATTGGCCAATTGAAAATCCAAGATGGCGGTAATTTTTCAAGGTGGGCGCTAAAATAATCCCCCGAAGTAGATGTTTTGCTTAGAATTATTTGTAGTTGTCTGATTTGTATGATCTAAGTGTGGATTCCTATGTTTTGAAGCCCGTTGAACTATATTTTCCTGTTTAAAAAAGCACTCTGACACATATTTCGTTTCGGTGGTTATTTTGGCGGCCATTTTGAAAAATTATCGCCATCTTGGATTTTCAATTGGCCAATCGGGCAGATTTGATTAGTATACCTTGGAGGACACTTGTGCCGAATTTGATTATTGTATCCTCATTTTCTGTTATCCGCCTTACTATCTCTTCCTTTTTTTCTTTCAGTACTGGGACAATGACTTGGCGTATGTCGCTCAACAATGGTCCAATTATTGCAAATTAACTTATGACGAAGAATGGCAAAGACACATACCAGGTAATTTTTGGACCATATGAACTTTAGGCACCCCTCTTGCGATCTCGATTCTTGGGGACATTTTTTTCCATTTACACCGTCAAAATTCGGTTAATTGTTAACAGACGATTTTTAGAGGGTTTTTTTTAATTATAAAACTAACCCTAAACCCTAACCCTAACCCCTAACAAACAACCGGATATTGACGGTGTAAATGAGAAAAGTGTCCTTGTGAGTCGAGATCGCGGAAGGGGTGCCTAATGGTCATATGTTCTTAATTTTTAATCATAAAGCAAATTACAGAGCCACTTAATAACGATGTTGGGTCAGTAAAACCGTAAGTCCGGATGGACATAAGTCCAAAATGGGTTATCTTCCCTTGCTGCGGTTCGTTCGCAGATAGGTGGCGTTAGTATTTGGCCAAAAAGCGGGAATTCTGAATTCCTATCTCTTACCTCTCAGGCCGGCAACGAGTAAACATGGTCTAGGCGCCTGACGCCTGTAACCCTTAGGTGGGAGGCCTTTGTCCCCCAACCAGATACCAGTAAGTGACATTCCCTCCGACGCGAGTCGTACGCCAATTTCTTCTTATAGAGTGTTATGTACCTGTTTTGTATATCTTTATCTTAAATGTATCTCCGTCACTTACAGAATAAATATTGTTATCGTTTTACACCTTTGTCTGAATTTTTTTTATGTACACACCTTACCCACGTTGGGAGGTTACCCTAAGCCTTCACACAATGGGAAACTAGCAAGAATATGCGCACTCCGAGCGTAAGTACTTAAGTTTTAATATGGAAAAAGGTAGACAAACACATGGATATTTATTGTAGGTAGTGATGTCGACGTTATAACGTTTCGGTCTGTTAGACCATCTTCAGGACGTTGGATTGAGTTCTTGCTTCAACAGTGAACATTTTCATACTAAGAGTTAGGAGGTCGTGAATAGGGGAGGGGTGGGAAATTGTTGGTGTGAGCAGGGGTGTTTAAGTTTTATTTATTTATTTATTTATTTTTATATTCTTTCTGATGGGGTGTGTAGCTAGTATCTACGCCCATTGAGTTTTACTGTAATGAAATTAAATTAGAAAAACTAACGAAATTAAATGAGAACGCATATGAAAAAAGATTACACTTATTCTAATTATATTTTAATTGGTTTCTATATAAAATTCATTCATAGGATTGATTTCAATACATTGAAGAATAAAACAATAATATTAGAGATAAATAACACCAAGTAATTATTTATAAACTGTAAACATCAAACTAGAAGGCCCACAAAAAGGAGGATAGACTCCCTGAAATCGACTCCGCCTACTTTACTTATCTCTCTTTATATATACTAGCAAATATATGCACCCTCTGGGTGCAAGTATTTAAGTTTAAATGTAATAAAATATTAAATTAAATCAGAAAGGCTAATGAAACTAATTAAGAATTCAGATAAAAAGATTTGAAACGGAGGGGGTATAATCGTAAAATAGAACAACTGAAACTTACTCTTTCATCACTTCCGTTTTTCAATGCTAAATTTTCCTAATTTAAACTGTTTAGTTAAAATAGGAAGTAAAGAATAAAATTACAGTTATTTCTTCTTGTTAATGAATTTTATTTAAGATTCATTGAAGAGATTTTTACTCATATTCATTAAGATAAAACCAAACAATTAGAAATCAATAATACCAAGCACATTTTTAAATAAATCAGTTTTTTTTATATCAATATGCAAATTAGCTATACGTTTACACTGAAAACTGGTATTTTGTTGTATATATAAATACAATTGCATGTTATTAGTATTTAGGTAAGGCCAACAGTATTAATAATGTCAAACAGTTTTATTATTAATTGAGGTTTAAATAGAAATAGAATCATGGAGAATGTGACGTAGACAACTAAGGGAATTGTAATTTGAGTAGTAATATAGTTTCGGTTACAGACAGAAAAACACACAATCTCCATTATAATAAGATATATATATATATATATATTAAAAATTAAAATTCCAGCTAACATTACTCCAAAAATATTCTCTAACCGTAACCGCATGCAAACATCACTATTTTCTCTTGCTGTGGGGCGTCTCTCAAATATATATTTTTTTTAATTCTTTTTTCGGACATTTCAAAATTCTCTGTATTTTGACCTTTTAACTTCAAATATCAAACATTTTACTCTGATGAAGGTCGATATTCTTTGTATGCTTAAAGATTTTATACTTTTCTATTATTATTATTATTATTATTATTATTATTATTATTATTATTATTTTATATTTGAATTAATGATAAATAGAATACAAACTCCTGGTCGAAACACGTGTAAGTAAATCTATTTGATCCATTCAACATTTTCTTTTCTTTATTTATCATTCCTTTCAGCATATCGTCGGATTAATTTCCATTTTCAACTTACACACACACACACACACACACACACACACACACACATATATATATATATATATATATATATATATATATATATACACACACATAATATATATATATATATATATATATATCCCTAAATGGCTTACCAGATACGTTGGTATTAGGATGATTCTAAGTTGGTATTTTCTTCCAACGGCGGAATGTTAGAGTTGTTCAGGTCCAAGTTGAGAATTCGATGTTCAATAAAAATGAACAGAGGAATATAATTGGTAAAGAAAAAGGCTTAGATATCGGCCATTTTGCGGTTATAGATCTATTTCTGCACACAGGTATCTGTGTATACCTAGAAGTTTCATCAGACCGCTAACTTTATTTTAATAAAGTTAGTGGTCTGATGAAACTTCTATGTATACACAGATACCTGTGTCCAGAAATAGATCTATAACCGCAAAATATCTATTTCTGCACACAGGTATCTGAAGTTTCATCAGACCGCTAACTTTATTAAAATAAAGTTAGCGGTCTGATGAAACTTCTAGGTATGCACAGATACCTGTGTGCAGAAATAGATCTATAACCGCAAAATATCTATTTCTGCACACAGGTATCTGTGTATACCTAGAAGTTTCATCAGACCGCTAACTTTATTTCAATAAAGTTAGTGGTCTGATGAATATATATATATAAGGGGATAGACTCCCTCGCTGTCTGGCTGATACCAAATATAGGCCACTCCGTCTATTTTACTACAAGAGGAGGCTAGGGTTTCGAATGGAGAAGGAAGTAAAAAGAAATTCATAAATATACGGTTATCAATGTGAAAATAAGGAGGATGACATGTTACATAATGAATGGGTAGCCTGTTCTTTTTGTTATGAAGTGTACAAGTATTTGAATTTGAAAGAGGGAGCTGATGGTAGGTGTGGCGCTCCAGCCCAGACAAACTGAGACTCAGACAAAAACAAACTCCCTGGTATAGCGCTAGAGAAAAGGGGATAGACTCCCTCGCTGCCTGGCTGATACCGATAATAGACCACTCCGCGTACTGTCGACTTTACTACAAGAAGAGGCTAGAGGTTCGAATGGAGAAGCAAGTAAAACAAATTAATAATTATACGGTTAGGAATGTGAAAATAAGAAAGATAAGACAGGTTTCATAAATAATGGGTAGCCTATTCATTTTGATATGAAGTGTTTTTTTTTTTGTTGTTTTTTTTTTTTCGTTGTTTAAAGGCAAATTTGGAGCTGGACAGAACATAGCTGTTGGCTTTGCGTCCTGGAAAGCGGCAATTCAATCGTGGTACAAAGAGTCGGAAAAATTCACAGCGGGTAAAAATAATGCACACAGTATTGTTCGTAATTACGTCCAGGTAAGAAGGATTGTCTTTCTCATCTTATAATTCTGCTGTCAAATTATTGTACACATTATTCATTTCTCTTTCATTAAAAAATTATTACTAGCAAAAACATACACTCTACAGGCAAGTATTAATGTAATGAAATATATTAGATTAGAAAGACTAATGAAACTAAATAAGAATGCAGATAAAATTATATGAAACAGAGATCGTATAATCGAAAAATAGGACAGCTTCCATCATTTTCCATCACTCCTGTCTTTCATTGCTATTTTTTCCTAATTTAACTCTTTGGTTAAATTAGGAAGTAAAGAATAAAATTACAGTTATTTCTTTTTGTTAATGGATTTCTTTTTAAGATTTATCCCCGAGATTTTTGCTCATATTCATTAACATAAAACCAAACAATTAGAAACAATAATACAAATACATGTTTATCAAAGTAATTTTTTATATCAATATGCAAATTAGCCTTCCCGTTAACACTGTAAACTGCAATTTTGTTGTATTGTTATAAATACACCTGAGTGTAATAAGGCCAACAGTATTAATAATTTAAAACAATTTTATTAATAATTAACATTTAAATAAAAAAATAAAATCATAGAGAATGTGACGTAAATAAATAAAGGAATCGTCACGTGAGTAGTGACGTAGTTTCGGTTACAGACATAGAAACACGCAATCTCCATTATAATAAGATTTACGAGGGAGAGTCAAAAATGATCCACTCTGTCACCATACCATATCTTTATCATTGTCACACTGCACACACGCGCGATTATAGTTGGCTCTGTTGTGGTCACGTGATTAAAAAGTTTGAGCCTTCACCGCGCCATTTTGCTTGCTGTCTTTACAATGTAAACATGGCCGCTCCACTAGCAGTATGCACCAAGGAAGTGACCTGATTTCTCTGGTCGGAAGGAGTGTCGGGAACGGAAATTTATTCGGAGGATTTTAGCACAATATGGAAACAGAGCACTACCGCGTAAAAGTGTGCAAGAGTGAATAGAGCGTGATACATAAGGAGGAAATAGGACACCAGTCAACCTCCACCACTGATGAAAAGATTCCGCAAGCTCGAGAGATGGGATGGAGAACAGGCGAGATGAGGTAGGTTGTTCTCTGCAGATTAGTCATTTATTGGATCCTTTCCGTCCACTAAGGATGATGGCGTAGTGTCCAAAATAAAAATAAAATTTTATATGCATCTGCGGATAAAGTTTTTATTTTTATTTTGGACACTAAATGAGATTACTCATGGTTCTGCTTATTAAATCATCTACGTTAAGCTCGGCTTCCATAAAACAATAATGTGGATAATTTTTTAATCTCTTTTGTACTGTAATATATTGCCTGGTCGACAAGTTGGCAACCGGGGTACCAGGCGTGGATGACTCACGCGTGGACACAGGAAGTGCATGGGTATCCACGTGAGTCGGAAAACAAAAACAGGATATTGCCTTGAACTGCTTCAACCGACCTTTGATAACCGAAGACAGGTGTAAAGGGACAACACAGAAAATGTGTAGGTGCATCCCATAACCAATAAAAACAAGCTGCGTAGGCGAGGAGGTATGTCTATAGGAAAACTGCGTTGATGTCACGATCAATGAGGTGTGGCCCTGTTGAGTTAGAGAGTTATAAAAACTCTTAGAAATTTGGGTTGAGCCAGATCGCTCGCAGTCAGAATTCCCGAAGGCTCCTGTGTACGTGCAATCTCTTCCGACGACTCTCAGAATCTATACACAACGAAGAATTAGAATATAACTTTATATATATATATATATATATATATATATATATATATATATGTGTGTGTGTGTGTGTGTGTGTGTGTGTGTGTACATTCTGTTGTAAAAAGCCCAAGAAATTAAAACTACAGATTAGCTGCAGATTTTCGTCTCAGTAATGGTCTGTTGGAAGTATATCTATATATTAATACTTGTGTTCCTTTATCAACTTGCTACACCCTCTGGTTTAAAATGAGACCGTCCAAATCGACCAAGATTATATGCAAAAATGTAAACCCTATCTGATATTGTTTATCCGCCGAAATCTTATTTCTTATGAGTGTCGTCACCTCAGCTGAATAATGGACCATTCCGTTTTCATTATAAATAAAGAAATGGAAGAAAAAGGACATGCTACACAGAAAAAAATATAAGAAGAAAGAAAGAAAATAGGGGAAAGATAGAGAGAGGGTGAGCGCACGGATGCGATAGCGCTAATCTGTTTCAATCGAACATAATGAAAAAATGAAAAGAAGGAAAGAAAGATAAAGAGATAAGAGATAGAGAGAGAGAGAGAGAGAGAAGAGAGAGAGAGAGAGAGAGAGTTAAATCAAGATTATTATACTTTTTACATATTGAACTATTTTTCTCAATAGCATATCAAACGTTGTAATAATTAAATTATCATACTGTGGTATATCCACAGGTCCTGCTAGTAATTGTTATTACGCCATGTCGCCTTAGGCTGAAGCATATGCCAATCATCCCTCCATGGAAGAGTAAGATCCCTCTCCATGGAGCCACCTGTTGGCCGTGAGTGGTGATCCGTAATGCCTAAGGACAGATTGTGGTGGCTGAGCGGTCTGTGAAACGGGGAGGTGGGTGTTCCCGTGATATGTAACACTCTACTTCAGCCCTTACTTGAGCTAGAGGGTCGGTCGGAGAGGCCCGTCCAGATCAATTGGCTGGTCATGTCAACTATATGATTGTCCCGACTGTATCCCAGATGAAAGAAAGAGGGACAATTTCGTGGGACTGCCTTTAAATAACTAGATCGCAATGCTCCCTAACGGCAAACCCTAGAAGCAAGGAAAGGTGGTAATTTTCACCTTTAGTTGGTGAAAATTCCTAGCAAATAAGGCGATTAGAGTAACCTCCCTTGACTTTCACTTTGAACTAAGCTGGTAGCTATTTTGAAAGTCTCCATGCGAAATAAACATATCTTAGAAACTTTTTCGAAAACAATACAACTGCATGATTTAACACAAAAATATCATAAAATGTGTTCTTAATTATAATTAAGTTCATTTCAGATTTAGATAATGCGTACGCACAATTTTATGCTAGGAATTTAGCCAACTGACTTTCACTTTGAAACAAGCCGGTAGCCATTTTGAAAGTCTCCGTGCGAAATAAACAAATCTTAGAAACTTTTTCGAAAACAATACTGCATACTTTAACACAAAAATATCATAAAATGTGTTCTTAATAACAATTAAGTTCATTTCAGATAATGTGCACGCACAATTTTATGCTAGGAATTTTAACAACTAAAGGTGAAAATTACCGGAAAGATAATCACACCAATCACAACAAAACAAGGGAAATAACCCTTTAATGTTGTTTTATTTTGTCTCTACCTGGTTGGTCTTTTATTCTTTTTTTCTTTTTTCTTCTTTTAGATGATTCAAGAAAGTATTTCACGAATTGGATGTGGATTTTCAGAATGTTCCAATGAAGCTGATAGGTTTTTTGTCTGTAACTATGGCCCTGGGTAAGAAATTTTTCTTTTGCAAATATATTCTGGTTGTTACGTTCGCCTATCGTTTTAAACGTTTACACGCCGTTCCATCAGAGACCAAAGAAAAGTGAGAGGAGCACATGCAAAAATTGGCAAAGAACAATAAGACATAATACATATTTTTAAGACATTTTATTCAGCAGTCAAAAGTCGGGAGGAGAGAAAAAGGTGGGAAAGTTCATGAGCATAATTATACATCCGCAATAGGAATATTTATCGGGATAATTTGAGTCAAAATATACGCATGTAAATTGAAGCAAAGTATGAGGTGGTAATCTCTATAAGAATTCATGACAGAATGGGACACTTATCTTAATTTTGTCGATTCATCGATTGACTTGCGTTTGGTAAGCTTCGCTTATTTAGGGGTTCTATTCCTGGTTGGGTGGATGACTACTCTGGGTCTAATTACTTCTGTCCGGTAGAGTTTAGAAATTATATATATATTATAAAATGGGTACAAGAGATAACCTACTCGAGTTTCACCATAAGGATCTTCAGGGTTAAATCCACTGAATTAGTCGAGACACCGGTGTTTCGATTAATTCAGTGGATTTAACCCTGAAGATCCTTATGGTAAAACTAGATTAGGTTATCTCTTGTACCCATTTTATAATAAATTTGCTCTACTTAGTTTTGAGCACTTTGTATTTGTTATATCGCTGACTTACTCCTCTGAATTCCTCTTACTAAACATCGTGACCAAATTCACCGGTAAGTCACCTTTTCATATATATATATATATATATATATATATATATATATATATATATATGTGTGTGTGTGTGTGTGTGGAAGTATGATGAGGAAATTAATCCGACAGTAGGTGGAGAAATTTTTTAAAGAAAACAAACACAGGATGTCATGAACGATGGAAACTCTTTATGTCGATACTTAAGTATTTCGGGTTTTTTTTTATTAAACCCTTCTTCAGGACATTGAATATTTGTATGAGTAAAAGATGAAAGATGTTCAGTGTATGTGATATCGGGATCCCAACTGGCCACAGTAGCAAACTTATTCTTTTGGTTGCATGAAGATTATCATCACATATCCTCAACGAGGTGTAGGGTTCAACTGTGTTCGCCGAAAGGGTCCGGAGTGAAAACTGAACTAGTGATAGAGATCTCTTCCCTCCCCCCCCCAAAAAAAAAGAGGTGGTGGTGTATTTCCGTTCATCTCTATGCCTTCCTTTTCTACAGAGACCGGCCGACGTGACAATACTGGTCAAAAAAATTCTGCTCCAGATTGGGGTCATTTAGTGGGACACGTACCTCAGCTCTGACGTCACAGAGTTTTCAAGAATGTTCTGAGGCGTTCCCTTTCAAATTTCGAGTTTCGTTCTATAATCAATTTTGAGTCACTCGTAATACGTAATATGGTCAAGTGACGGGACGTCAAAAAATTTTGTGTGTATTTGGTGTATGTAAATCAAAATTGAAACATAAAAGCATTATTTGTATTATTCGACTATTGTCCTCATCTTCAGCGTTTCGGCCGATGTGCCTCTGGCCTTCTTCAGGTATTTCTTGTCGGACTCGGGAACCTTCTCGAGACTCGGAACCTTCTTTTAATACTCGGGACCTTCTTTTCGAACACGGGAACCTTCTTATCGTAATCGGGAACCTTTTGTCATAATTGGGAGCCACCACGGGACTTTGAACCCAACCCTTTATTCAGTCCATGGGGGTATCCTGTTCTCATTCCGCTAACCATAGCTGGGGTACAGGTGTTAAGCTGTGTTAAATTATTCTATGTTACTGCTGCGCCTTGACCAGGATTGAATCTGCAGTCTAGAGATAACTGTCACTGTCTTAACCTAACTCCTTTATCCACTAGGCTATGTGTCCAATTCAGAGAAATAGTATCGTAAAAGTGTTTGTATTTTTTTACAAAAAATTACACACAATTAATTTTAAAAATTAAATACGTAAATTTAATTAAATTTATAAACTAACAAAAAAAATGCGCTCTTCGGACACAAGTATTTAAGTTTTATATAATTAAATATTCTATTGAATAATGAAATTAAATACGAACACAAAATATACACTTATTTTGAACCATATGACCTTTGGGCACCCTTTTGCGATTTCGTTTCATAAGGACATTTTTTCATTTCAACCGTCAAAATCCGGTTGTTTGTTAACAGACGATTTTTAGAGTTTTTTTTAATTATAACCCTAACGCCTAATCCTAACCCTAACCCTAACCCTAATCCTAAGCCTAACAAACAACCGGATTTTGACGGTGTAAATGAAAAAATTCCTTATGAAACGGGATCGCAAAAGGGTGCCTAAAGTCATATGGTCCCTTATTTTTACTTTTATTCTAATTGATTTCCTTACGCTTAAGAATAAAACAATAATTTGAGAAATCAATAAGTAAAGTCGTCGGGCGGCCTAATGTCGTATCAGCCAGACAGCGAGGGAGTCTGTCCCTTTTCACTAGCACTAGACCAAGGTGATTGTTTTTCAAGGCATCTGAGTTGGACCGCCACACCTACCATCAGCTCCTTACTTTACCGCACAGATGCATGTGCTACTCATACGCTGAGTCGGCGAGGCCGGATTGAACTGGAACCTTTGTGTTTCTAGCTGATGCCTTACGCACTGAGCCACACGGTTTTATCAAGAAAAGTGGATGACATATCGGGAAATAAAAATATCGAATTAGTCGCCGATAAAATAATTAACCGAATAAGTCGGGGTTATAAATAATACGTAATGCTGATTGCTTTTTGATTTGGTGTGTCCTTTGATTTGAATGAGTCCTCGGGAAATTTGATTGGTCTACAGCTTCTTAATAAATTGTAGAGTTTTTTTATTTTATTTATGAACAACTAAAGCCGTCTAAACCCTACTTGTACCCCATAGCGTGTATTCATTTCCAAGAAAATATTGAAATGTATTTACAGTAAGCTGGAAATAATGGGGGAAAAAAAAACACTGGACGTATGGATACAATTTTACCGCGTCCTTTTAGATTTTTATGCGTCACTGACGCAGGAAGCGTACCTATTCAGCATTTCTAAAAGAATATAAGAGTATTCAATACGTTTATTTACGGCATATCAACCACAATGGTCATTTAATGCCGACTACGTTGTTGAAATGAATTGGGTGATAATGTTTAATTTTCTAAAGGTTTTTTTTTACATATTTTTTGTGAATGAAACTTTTAGATGATTTTTTTAACATATATTTTTGTTTCATTTTTTTGGAAGTTTTTTAGATTTGTTGTAGATGTGTGCTTCTTTTATGTATCCAAGTAGTTTTTCTGGGTTTATTTGGTAGAATATCTGTTTTAGATTTGTTGTTTGGTAGTATTTTTTCGTATTTGTTTTAGGTTGCTACACTTCTGTTAGTATGTGTTTGATAGTGTAGGTTTTTGGCATGGTATGCAATATGGGGCTGCTTCTTTTGAGGAGGTATACATGGGTAATGTATGAGTGTCCTATTCTTAGTTTGGATAATATTCTTCTTCTTTTCTGGATATTTTGGTTTGATTTATTTGAAGTTTTCCTATTTGTGGCATTATTTCATGTAGTTTGTTGTTTTGGACGTTATTCCAATAATTTTGCCATTTTTGTTTTGTGTATATGTTTATGGTTAGGGAAATTGATTGGTCTACAGTTTCTTAATAAATGTAGAGTTTTTTTTCATTTTTTATAAACAACTAAAGCCGTCTAAACCCTACCTTGTACCCTAGCGTGTAATTCATTTCCAAGAAATATTGAAATGTATTTACAGTAGCTGGAAATAATGGGGGAAGAAAAAACACTGGGACGTATGGATACATTTTACCGCGTCCTTTTAGATTTTTATGCGTCACTGACGCAGGAAGCGTACCTATCAGGCTTTCTAAAGAATATAAGAGTATTCAATACGTTTGTAGTGCGGATTTGATAATCATGGTTATCTTGACTATAACATTTTATTATATGGTGATTGCCACTTCTTCGCAGAAGAAGGCCCATTTCTACAAGTAGTTCGGTTGTGAGCACGCAGTGGTCCACTGGTCCGAATTTGTTTTTATGTTCCTGTCCGACACATGTACCTCTTTCTCAGCTTCCTCTCGCATGCAACCGTACGTGACTGGAAGCCCAGTCCTCGACAGGCAGGCCCTTCCACACAGGTCACATATATGGTCAGTCTTAATGTATGAAAGTGTCCATGCCGTCCGTCATATCGACGCTACGTAGAGGCCGCTTCAGGATGGGGTGCTCGAGCCGCCTTAGCTACAAATCTTACAGCTACATCGCCTGCTTTTCCAAAAGAAAGCGTATCCGATATATATATATATATATATATATATATATTATATATGTGTGGTGTGTGTGTGTGTGTGGATATATTCTCTGTGTGGGTGGGTGGGGGTTTGTTGTTTTAAGTATGTTTGTTTAAAAAAAAGAATTACAGTCCAGAGCGTCATTTTTCCAGGCGGCACCTGTCCACATTATTAAAAGGGATAATGGTTGGGTTTATATCTGACATCTGAAACGCCCTAATAAGGAGGAATGCCGATGGACTAGGACAGTAATGGCGCAAACTCGTCTAGGAGACTCGCTTTCTTGAACAAAATATTAAACAAAAAATTAGATACTAATTATTTTCTACAACTTAAAAAATTTTTTTTTTGTAAAACAAATTATTTCTAAGCGTTTGTTCAAGTAAGGTAAAGTCGACGGGTGGCCTAATGTCCGTATCAGCCAGACAGCGAGGGAGTCTAATCCCCTTTTCACAAGCGCTAGACCAAGGAGATGTTTTGCGTCTGAGGTGGAGCGCCACCCTACCATCAGCTACTCACTTTACCGCACAGATCCCTGTTGCATCTCATACTGTTATATAACCATATATACCCAACATCGTAGGAAGCGCGTGGTGTAATGGTTAAAGTCATGGAAACGGACTCGTCGCCCCGAGTTCAAATCCTGGACGTGGTAATTGCATTTCATTTAGCGGTAATATCCTTGGGAAAGGTATGAATCCTACTCTCCCTCCAGCTATGGGTAAATAGATAGGGCAGACTGGGCTCTTTAACCTTGGTTTAGGCAACCGGTCTAGGAGAAGAAAACTCTGAATTCAAACCTGCTGAACTCCGCTTAAGAAATTGACCATGTGTCGCATCTTGCTCGTGCGGAGGGGTTGGTATATATATATATACCCAACATCGTCGGGTATATAACCGAGAGAGAAACTCGGAAAGAGAGAGAGAGAGAGAGAGAGAGAGAGAGGAGAGAGAGAGAGAGAGAGAGAGAGAGAGATTTAATTGTTGCTTCTTTTCTTCTTTACTACTTCTAGTCGCCATGTTCCTCTTCTACTTCCTTGGCCGTCCATCTTGTCGTCTGGTTGTTATGTTCTTCTAACTGCTTCTTCTAAGGACTTCCTGTAAGGCTAACTTCTTAGTCATACAATTAATTAAACCACAAGACATTTTTCCTTGATCAAGATTTAATTAACCCATTCTTATTCGCAGCGCGGGTGAGAATCAACTCGCGTAGCAGCGTCTACTCTGCTCCAATTTCAGGTTGAAACCCATTCTCTAATCACGGACGTGCGAGCTTCGCGCCTCTAGGGGTCAGAGAGCTATGACCGTCCTGGTAGTTTCCATTCCCTGATCTGAAAACCAATGACCCCTTTGAATTCTCGCTACAGGGTCTGTCAACAATTTATGCTACCACACAAATTGTAACACCTTGTGCACAAACTACTCTGCTTCAATTCTCAATTGAAAACTGATTCTCTAACTCATCACATGACGTGAGAGATTCGCGCTTCTAGGGGTCAGTTAGGGTTATAACCGTCCTGGTAGTTTCCATTCCCTGATCTGAAAACCAATGGCTCCTTAGAATTCTCGCTACAGAGTCTGTCAATAATTTATGTGAACACATGAATTGTAACAATATGCTGAGTTTTTTTTATATCGAATAAAAAATAATTCCGAAAAATATTCCATGGGAGGAGGAGCGAGGGAGAGAAAGGGAGGAGGAGGCGAGGGAGCGAAAGAAGAGGAGGAGCGAGGGAGAGAAAGGGGAGGAGGAGGCGAATGAGAGAAAGGGAAGGAGGAGGCGAGATGAGAAAGGGGAGGAGGAGGCGAATGAGAGAAAGGAAGGAGGCGGCGAGGGAGGAAAGAGGAGGAGGAGGCGAATGAGAGAAAGAGGAGGGGAGGCGAATGAGAGAAAGAGGAGGAGAGGAGGCGACGGAGAGAAAGAGGAGGAGGAGGCGAGGGAGAGAAAGGGGAGGAGGGGGCGAGGAGAGAAAGGGAGGAGGAGGCGAATGAGAGAAGGGAAGGAGGAGGCGAGATGAGAAAGGGAGGAGGAGGCGAATGAGAGAAAGGGAAGGAGGAGGCGAGGGAGAGAAAGAGGAGGAGGAGAGGCGAATGAGAGAAGAGGAGGAGAGGCGAAGAGAGAAAGAGGAGGAGGCGACGGAGAAAGAGGAGGAGGAGGCGAGGGAGAGAAAGGGGAGGAGGAGCGAATGAGAGAAAGGAAGGAGAGCTAAATTCCTAGCATAAAATTGTGCCTGCGCATTATCTGAAATGAATTTAATTGTTATTAAGAACACATTTTATGATATTTTGTGTCAAAGCATGGAGTTGTAATTGTTTTCGAAAAAGTTTCCTAAGATTTGTTTATTTCGCACGGAGACTTTCAAAATGGCTACCGGCTTGTTTCAAAGTGAAAGTCATTGGCTAAATTCCTAGCATAAAATTGTCGTGCGCATTATCTGAATCTGAAATGAACTTAATTGTTATTAAGAACACATTTTATGATATTTTGTGTTAAAGCATGGAGTTGTATTGTTTTCGAAAAAGTTTATAAGATTTGTTTATTTCGCACGGAGACTTTCAAAATGCCTACCGGCTTGTTTCAAATTGAAAGTCAAGGGAGGTTCTCTAATTTCCTTATTTGCTAGGAATTTACGCCACTAAAGGTGAAAATTTCCAACTATTGTACCTCATCTAGCTAATGTATAACCGTTTTTTTTGTTTGTTTTTTTTTTGTTTTTTACTGAAATATTTTTTCCTTCTTTCATTCAGTCCTTTCAACAAGAGAGAGCTTAATCATCCTTATGAAATGTGCAACAAAACTTATCCCTTAAAAGGTAAAACTTATTTTTCATACCTCATTGACTGATCATTGCTTTCACCTTCTTGATCTGGTTGGTTGGTTAGTTTTGTTTGGATTTACGGCATGACGAAACATCGGAAGGTTACTTGCAAGTGTCAAGAACAAATTCTTGACAGAAATCCGGACCATATTACCTTTAGGCACCCCTTTTTGATCTCGATTAAGAAAGGACATATTTTTCATATACATACCTTCAATATCCGGTTGTTTGTTAGGGTTAGGGTTAGGGTCAGGGGTTAGGGTTAGGGTTAGTTTTATAATTTTTAAAAAATCTAAAAATCGTCGTGTTAAAACAACCGGNCCCTGTTGGATTTTAGAATGCTTCATCAGGATCGTTATTCTATATATTAGTATATATATAAGTAGTATATATTTTGATATTTGATAGCATTCTGTTTTTATAGAATTATAAAGATTCTGATAAAGCTTCTAAAACCAACAGAGGCGAAATATTAATTGAATGCTAATACATTTGTTGTTATTCCCTTGTTTTCTTAACTTTTACTTCTCTTTCTCTTCTGTCTGTCTGTCTGGTCTGTCTCCACACAACACACACCACACACACACACATATATATTATAGTACTATATATACTATATATTAATATATATATATATATATTATATTAATTAAAGTCGTCGGGACGGCCATAATGTCGTATCAGCCAGCAGCGAGCGGAGTCTTTCCCTTTTCACTAGCGCTAGGACCAAGGAGATTTATTTCAGCGTAATGAGGTTGGAGCGCACACCTACATCAGCTCCTTTACTTTACCACAACAGATCCCCTGTGCTTCATCATACGGCAGGGGTTAGGGTTAGGGTTAGGTAAAGGCCGTCACAGAGTTTGCCCACAAATCACAACAAATTTTGTAATAAAGACTGTTAATTTTTTTTCTTAAGTTTAAGTTCCAAGCAAGGATTCGGGGTTAGGGTATGGTAGAGGGCTGGGTTTAGGGTAGTTTAATGGAAATAAATAACCTAATTTTGGGTTTGTTTTTTTGGAGTCACTCATGTTACTCAAATAGGAAATAACCCTCTCTTTTTTTGTCATCCAAATAGGAATAACGATCTTACGGCTTTTGAATTCTGTCCAGCTTGTAATGATCAATGCCCCGCATTACATTACATTGCGTATCTCGGTTCAGGTTTTCAATTGTACAGGTGGTGATGAGGTGACCGAAAAGCTCCCCGATCTCTTCGGGAGTTAGACGTACGTAAGGGAGAAGCAAACGTCATCAGAAAAACTAACATCGGCAACGAGTAGGATGTGCACAACAACGGAAGCTGAGCGACAGGCATTGCGGCACCAGCGTGCTAGGAAGAGGACGACTTCCGCTCAGATCGACGAGATATACGCGTGTCATCCCTTGGTGCGTTGGTAGTGGGGGGGCACAGGAACGGAAAAACAAAGAATTCGGTATTAATGTATGTTGTACTCGAGGCTAAGAATTCAGCAACTGAACATCAATTTCGCTCCTGTCCAGGGCACACTGCCTGACAAACCTGCAAGACCAAAACCCATGAAGTCAGTAAGTAGCTGAAAGTATGACGGAACGGACCTATTATGAGTATCAGCGTAGGGGACTCTATCCCCCTTTCCGCTAGCACTAAGCAGAGAGGTGTTTAATATACACACACACACACACACACACACACACAATTATACTTATCTTATAATATATATATAATATATTAATATATATAACAATCTCCTCTTTTCCTGGTTTAGTCTAGACTGTCTCCTATCTATTTTCTCTCCTCTCTCTCTCTCTCTCTCCCTCTCTCTCTCTATATATTACACTATATTTATACTTATATATATATATATATCTTATGATATATAGGTTAAAGTATTTTTTTATCAGTCAAAATCTTTAAGTGCTAAGACACAAAAAGGCAAACAATTACCACACAACATATATTTAATTTTTTTCAACTACAAAGAAAATAGGTTTTAAACAGGATAAAAACTCACGTTTATGAGTTTCATCGTCACAGATTTCAGGGTTAGCTAGTATTGACACGCTTTTGGATACCTGCCGCATCATCCTGAGCGATTAGTAACACTTTAGAATTGTGGGTTCTTATTACTACTTTGCACTTTTCATTAGAAAATAAAGCTTCATCAAATAATGAACTTTATAATTTTACAATAGAAGTTTTATTCGTTAGAATAATAATGTTCCTTCTGATGAAGCTTCTGGAAGTTCAACAGAGGTGAAATACTAATCTTATATTTAATTGCTTGCGCTCTTATTCACTTTTCCCACTACTTATGCTACACACACCACACGCACACACACCACTACCACACACACACACACACATATATATATATTATTAGAGATGGTCTTTTACAACAATTATAAGGGGTATTGATATGTTGGGCTACGCCTTATAGGAGTAAATCACAAAAAGATGTGCACACTGACCATACTAACATTCGCATTATATTAGAGATGATTTATTACAGCAATTATTCTGATTCTAAAAGGGATATTGTATGTTGGGGCTACTCCCTAAGAGTAAAGTCAAAAATAGATGTGACCACACTGAACTTACTAACAATTCGCACTTGTACTTTCTAGAGATAGTGTGTCCACTAAGCCAAGTTTAGTAGATAAATATCACATGATTCCTGAATAAATCCACAAGCATTTATGAATAATTTTGTATGCGAATATTAGTGAAATTGTAGAAAACCACAGGAATGGTCAATGACCGAAGACATGTTCTGGTTAGGAACTTGCTTCCTGTGTGGAAGTTGGAAAAACTGGTCTTGTGACTTGGTCGTGCGTGATGACAATAAATGGTGACCCTTGAAATTTGTCTTTTTAAAAAAGAAAAGAAAACGAAAAACGAAAAAGAAGAAAAAGAAAAGAAGAAAACGAAAAAAGAAAAGAAAAAATAGGATAGAAGAAACAAGAGAAGAAAAGGAAAGAAAGGAAAAATAAGAAAAAAAGAAAAAGAACGAAGAAAAAAAGAAAAGGGAGGAATAACAAAAGAAAGAAAAAGAAAGAAAAAAGTGAAGAAAGAAAAGAAGAAAAATGAAAGAAAAAAGAAAAACAGGAAAAGAAAAAAAAGAAGAAATAACGAAGGAAAAGAGAGTAACAAAAGTAAGAAAAGAAAGAACAGAAAGAAAGAAAAAATGGTGACACTTGAAAATTGTCTTCTTTTAAGGAAAAAAGAAAACAGGAAACAGAAAGGAACGAAAAAAAGAAGTTAGAAAAAGAAAAAAGAAAGAAAAGAGGCAAACAAAAGGTAGAAAAGAAAAGAGAAAGAAAAAAAGAAAACAAAGATAAGAAAAACAAAAAACAAAAAACAAAGAACGAAAAAGAAAAAGAAAAAGAAAGAAAAAGAGAAAAAGAAAAAGAAAGAAAAACAAAAGAAAGAAAAACAAAAAACAAAAGAAAGAAAAGAAATTAGAAAAAGAAAAAAAAAGGAAATTAGGAAAATAGAAAAAAAAGAAAAAGTAAAACAAAAACAAAAGAATGAAAAAGAAAAAAGAAGAAAAAGGAAAGAAGAAAAAGAAAGAAAGAAAGAAAACAGAGGAAAAACAAAACAAAAAAACAAAAGAAAGAAAAGAGAAAAAGAAAAAGTAAGAAAAAAGTTAGAAAAAGAAAATAAAGAAAAGAAAAGAAAAAGGAAATAAACAAAGTTAGAAAGAAAAAAGAAAAGAAAAAGGAAAGAAAGAAAGAAAAAAGGAATTTCATTTTAGAACGAACACTTTCCCTCATAACTTATAGTCATGAATAAATTTTATATCTGCAACGTTTTACAATTAGTGCGCTGATGTTGTCGCGAGTGTGTACAAAACACCCACCGATAATATCTTAAACTTAACATTACAAAATTAATCGGGACAAGTCCCCTTAGCGTACAGTTTGTTGTCGTCTCTTTAAGTAAAAAAAATGAATCGGCAACCTGAGTTTCAACCTGGACGAAGATGTTATAACTTCACTTCGCGCTTGGGGAAGGAGAGTTTTCCGAGTTACAAACGAGACTCGATTTTTTTTTTCTGGCGGACTGAGCGAGCTTTCAGATACGCTCATGTTAATAAAACTGAATAAAACTAGTATTACTTTCTGTATTATTCGGACTATGTCTTCATTCATAACAATTTATTCGTGTACAATGTTTCGCTTCTTCAGGTATTCTTGTCGATTCTCGGATGTTCCAGGCTCGGGAACCTCTCAGACCTCGAGAAACCTTACTTTTCATATCTCGGAACCTTACTTTTCAGTAACTCGGGCGAGCTATCACGAAACTTGACCTACCACTTTATTCACTCTCACAGGGGTATCTGTTCTTATTCCGCTAACCATATCTAGGGTTCACAGTGCTCTAGCTGTGTTTAATTATTATTCATATGTTACTGCTGCATGACCAGGCATTTGAACCTGGCAGTCTAGAGATAACTGTCACTTTAGAACTCGTCTAACCTAATCCTACTTATAGGCTATGTGTCCATTTGAATAAAAAATCATTTCCCAAATTTATCACACCCAAGAAAAATAGCATGACATGACCAGCCTCATTGACTCGGATGCACGGTTCTTTGACCGCCGACTAGCCCAAGTACTGGGCCGAAGTGGAGTGTCATGTCATGGGACACTTTAGTTCCCGTCGTTCACGACCGCTTACAGCCACCACACATCCTATCTCCAGTGACATACGGGTTCGCCTCTGACGGCCAACAGAGACCCTCATTAGGGAGAATTTTTTGCCTCTCATCACCACTTATTAGGCAACGGTGACATAAGAACATTTTATGTGGGCCCACCCACAAGCCGCAAGCTCATGTGGTAGCACAACAGTATTGCGTTGATCCCGTCTGCTTCCCCCTCAAGGTGAGAGCTCAGGCACTGGGCAATAAACCCAGCCCTGTCCCTTTAAATCAAGGGGCAGGTGTAACTGGGGCGTGGGTGACCCTCAACAGATGTTAACTTCTAATGTTATTACATAATCTATGCGGGTTGGGTATAAATTATTGTCTAAATCCCTGTAATTCTGAGTGGGCATGACCCTTTTCATACTTATGTAAGGTATATAGAGAATATGCGTATCTCGCGATCAGTGCAGTTGATGGCCCTGAAAGTGGTGACGGCGTTACCTCATCTCACCTGCCATTCCGGGGATAAATTTGTGGGAACGGAAGGCATAGAGAACCTGTTCCCGGTCTAAGAATTAGCTAAGAGGCTTTAGGTTCTAGTTTTTGTAGTGGACGTTTAGACAGAGCCAGTCGCCATATCTCTGTCTAAACTTGTAACTCTGCATACGCGCGCTATGTTATTGTCTGGGTTGGGATTTACTGAAAGTTACTTTAAAGTAACATTAATAGAAAATCGAAGTCTTTGTGTTATATACTAAAAACTACAATGACACAGGGCTTCTGATAAGGAGAAATCCTTAACAGAAACCACGACCGAAGTCCCAAGAAAGTCCGACCTTAGAAGATTCCAGACCCAGACGAGATGTTAGAAGATAGAACCCAAGCCGACCAGAACGAAAAGACGACTAGAGTAAGAAGTAATGAAGGGTATACAACATATAATCAGATTTGGTACCGTGAAAACTCTAGTACGTAATACTAAGGTCAGAGGCGAAGCATCACTGGGACCCCTCGGTCGAAACCGGGAGTTGGTATTGTGGAACTATTTTATACTCTAGCCGACGGGGCGTCTCTCTTTTTTCCTGGGCGTAAGGTTTAGAGGGATCGCAATAAACCCAGAGGCTTCACCAGCTGCATCGGGGGTGGAGTTCTCCAGAACATCAAGCTGAATGCCACAAATATAAGCTTTGCAAGCTTTCATGATATATACACCCTTGTAGTAAGACAATAGATTAATTCTACATTCCCTAATGTAGAGATATTACTAAAGAATGTATTTATGCTTTCTTAGAATTAAAAATCTAAAGAATGTACACGAATTGTCACAAGGTGGCAACCAGAACAACTAAACTGTTTCACTTCTTATTGCAATGATTGCCAAACGATGTTGACTCACTAACCTCTACAGCTTTACTTATATTTTGGAGAAATTACACAACAGTAAATGTTTGCAATCAAATTGTAGACATAAATCAAGTATTTCTCTTAACTTATTTTTTTTCTTTGAAAAAAAAAAACTCCTGATGTGCGCCGAATCGGGTGGAATACTTACATCATTAATTAAAAGAATCTTGAATATTTTTTTGTTTGATTAGCAAAAATTGAGGTGATTATATATATATATACTTACTATCATTATAATATATTAATATATATAATACATTATATATGATATTATAAATATCTAAATTCGAGGCAATTTACAATGCGTATTAAAAAATAAAAGACCAAAAGATGTTTTCTTAATGTTCTATCGATTTTCGAAGCATAACTTCATCAATACAGAAGTTTATTTCAGAAATGACGTGGCTTATGTTTTTTTTTTATTTGTGTGGTTATAATTCTCTTCTTATTCTTTTCCTCTCCTTTTTTTCCTCTCTTTCTTCTTCTCCTCCTCTGACATGAAATTGGCGAATAACTGTAATTTCTTCATTTCTCTCTTTTTTTTTCTTTTTTTTTAAAAGTTTGTGGAGAAAACAATATTCATTAATATCGGCTGACATCCGGTCAAATGTTGCAAGTGTGTGTGTGTGTGTTGGTGTGTGGTGTGCACTGTGTGTGTGTGTGTTGAAAATTAATAGTGATAATAATGAATTAGGCGATATATCTGTCAAATGATTGTTTACGCCCTTACATATTGAACAGAATATATTCACCCAATTTCATTATATATATATTATATATATAATATATAGACTATATATATATATGGTATTTGTGGAAATGGTGACTACACGGTGAAAATGGTCCACAATTGGTTAGTGACTGCAAGTTTCACAATGATATAGACTCAAACGTGAGTAGAGCAAATGTATTATATAATGGGTAACATCAGTACATAACCTACTCGCAGTTTCACCATAAGGATCTTTTTAGGTTAAATCCACTGGATTACATCAAGATATTGATTAATTGCAGTCGATTGCACCGTGTGTATTTTTTGACGGCAATTAATCAATATCTGATTAATCCAGGCTGTGATTTAACCCTGAACGATGCTTATAGGGAAACTCGTAAAGTAGGTCATATTTATGTGTTACTATTATTATAACTACTAAATACTAGAGTATATATATATATATCTTTATATATATATTATAATACTAAAGCTATTTACTTATTAGTTTAAAAAAAAAAAGTTAAATAAATATATTTTTCAACACATATTTGCATTGTTAAATTGCCCTCAAAAAATCTTTATATCTACACATTACACCAGAATGCTCTCAATAGTACTATTTAAAAAAAAAAACTTTATTCTCACTATGCAGAGCAAGGGCTATATTTATAGTAAAAATTAAAGAATTTCGAACAAACTCCACGCGTACAGGGACAGCCGAGCCGATTAACATCACGGAAATAGCCGATTTAACATTTACGGAAGTAACCGAAAAAGAAAAAAGAATTCAAATATACGGCGTTCACTCAACTTTCTTTAAAACAACAGATGATTACAAATCGCCGTGGGATAAGTACTATACAAAAAACACTAGTACCATCAATACTCTGAGGATGGAATTTTACTTCCGACAATATTAGTTTGAAAAAAAAAAAAGGAAGTTTAATAGATATAATTTTCAACACATATTGCATTGTAAATTGCCTTCCAAAAAATCTTATATTAACACATACACACAATGCTTTAAAGATACTATAAAACAACAAAAACTTAATATATATAACTATATAATATATTATTATATATACTATATATCTTTTTAATTTTGTACGTTGATGTCATGAGAAGCCTTTTCAGCAATTTTCCTAACAACAACGATAATAATAACTCCTTGTGTTTTTCTGTATCTTTTGTAAAGTATTCAAAAATGTTGGGATATCACGAGTCAACCCAAACAAATAAACGGACAAATAAGCAAAAAATTAAATAAAAACAAAATTATAAAATAAATAAACCTAGTCGATTTTTTTCTCTTAGTCTTTTCCTATTTTAAAAATCGAACTATACTTTAGTCACGGATAAAATTGCAGGGTATTATGTTGTATAAGGAAGCGCGTGGCTATAAATGGTTAAGTCATGGGAAATGGACTTGTCGCCCGAGTTCAATCTGGCATGAGGTAATGCATTTCACTTAGCGCTAATACCCTGGGAAGGCGTATAATTCCTACCTCCCTCCAGCTAGGGTAAAATAGTAGGACAGACTGAGCTCTTTACCTTGGTTTAGGCAACCAAGTTCTAGCGAGAACGACGAAACTCCATGATTCAACCCCTCCGCACGAGCAGGATGCGACACAAGGTCAATTTCTTAAGCGGAGTTCAACAGGTTTGAATTCAGAGTTTTCCTTCTCCTAGACTGGTTGCCTAACCAAGGTTAAAGAGCTCAGTCTGTCCTACTATTTACCCATAGCTGGAGGGAGAGTAGAATTCATACCTTTCCCAAGGGTATTAGCGCTAAGTGAAATGCAATTACCTCATCCAGGATTTGAACTCGGGGCGACAAGTCCATTTCCCATGACTTTAACCATTATACCACGCGCTTCCTTATACAACAATATACCCTGCAATTTTATCCGTGACTAAAGTAAGTTTCGATTTTTAAATAGGAAGAAGACTAAGAGAAAAAAATCGACTATGGTTTATTTATTTTAATTTTGTTTTTATTTAATTTTTTGCTTATTTGTTTCGTTTATTTGTTTTGGGTTACTCGTGAATCCCAACATTTTTGAATACTTTACAAAAGATGACAGAAAAACGACAAGGGAGTTATTATTTCGTTGTTGTTAGGAAATTGCTGAAAAGGCTCCTCATGACATCAACTACAAATTAAAAAAAGATATATATATATATATATATATATAATATATATATATATATAAGTTTTTTTTTTATAGTATCTTTAAAGCATTGTGTGTATGTGTAATATAAAGATTTTTGAAGGCAATTTACAATGCAATATGTGTTGAAAATTATATCTATTTAACTTTCTTTTTTTTTTTTCAAAACTAAATATTTTCGGAAGTAAAATTCCATCCTCAGAGTTATTGAATGTACTAGGTGTTTTTTTTATAGTACTTATCCCACGGCGATATTGTAATCATCTGTTGTTTTAAGAAGTTGAGGAACGCCGTATATTTGAATTCTTTTTTCTTTTTCGGTTACTTCCGTAATGTTAAATCGGCTATTTCCGTGATGTTAATTCGGCTCGGCTGTCCCTGTACGCGTGGAGTTTGTTCGAAATTCTTTTAATTTTTACTATAAATATAGCCTTGCTCTGCATAGTGAAATAAAGTTTTTTTTTTAATAGTATCTTTGAAGCATTGTGTGTATGTGTAATATAAAGATTTTTGAAGGCAATTTACAATGCAATATGTGTTGAAAATTATATTTATTTAACTTTTTTTTTTCAAACTAAATAAGTAAATAGCTTTATATTATATATATATATATATATATATATATATATATATTATATATTATAATAATAGTACACAGTAATAACCTACTCGAGTTTCCCTATAAGCATCTTCAGGGTTAAATCCACTGGATTAATCAAGATATTGATTAATTGCCGTCAAAAAAATACACACGTGCAATCGACTGCAATTAATCAATATCTTGATTAATCCAGTGGATTTAACCCTAAAGATCCTTATGGTGAAACTCGAGTAGGTTATTACTGTGTACCATTATTATAATACATTTGCTCTACTCACGTATTGAGTCTTATCATTGTGAAACTTGCATCAACTAACCATTGTGACCATTTTCACCGGTAAGTCACCTTTTCCACAAATACCATATATATATATATATATATATATATATATATATATATATATATATAATGAATTGGGTGAATATATCTGTTCAAATGTAAGGCGTAAACAAATACATTTGGACAGATATATTCGCCTAATTCATTAATTATCAACTAATTAATTTTCACACACACACACACACACACACACACACACACACACACACACACACTTGCAACATTTGACCGGATGTCAGCCGATATTATGAATATTTGTTCTCCACAACTTTTAAAAAAAAAAAAAAAAAAAAGAGAAAATAAGAAATTACAGTTATTCGCCCATTTCATTCATAAAGGAGGAGAAGAAGAAAGAGAGGAAAAAAAGGAGAGGAAAAGGAAATAAGAGAGAAAATTATAACCACACAAAAAAAAAAAACATAAGCACGTCATTTCTGAAAATAAACTCTGATGATGAAGTTTATGCTTCGAAATCGATAAGACATAAAAAACATCTTTTTGTCTTTATTTTTTATACGCATTGTATTGCCTTCGAATTTTAATATTTTATAATATATATATATATATATATTATATATATATATATATATATATATATATATCACCTCATTTTTGCTATCAAACAAAAAAATATTCAAGATCTTTTAATATGATGTAAGTATTTACCCAACCCGTTCGCCACATCAGGAATTTTTTTTTTCAAAAGAAAAAAATAAGTTAAAGAAATACTTGATTTATGTCTACAATTTGAATTCATACATTTACTTTGTGTAATTTCTCCAAAATATAAGTAAACTGTAAGTTAGTGAGAACATCGTTTGCAATCATCATAAGAGTGAAACAGTTTAGTTGTTCTGGTGCCACCATTGTCGACATTCGTGTACATTCTTTAGATTTTTAATTCTAAAGAAACATAAATACATTCTTAGTAATATCTCTACATTAGGGAATGTAGAATTTAATCTATTGCTTACTACAAGGGTGTATATATCATAAAGCTTGCAATACTTATACTTTGTGCATTCACTTGATGTCTGGAGAACTCCACCCCCGACTGCAGCTGGTGGAAGCCTCTGGGTTATGCATCCTCTAAAACCTTACCCCAGGAAAAAAGAAACGCCCCGTCGGCTAGGATTATAAAATAGTTCCACATACCAAACTCCGGTTTCGACCGGGGGGTCCAGTGAGCTTCGGCCTCTGGACCTTAGTATTACGTACTGAGGTTTTCACGGTACCAAATCGATATAATGTTGTATACCCTTCATTACTTCTTACTCCTAGTCGTCTTTTCTTCTGGTCGGCTTTGGTTCTATCTTCTAACATCTTGGTCTGGGTCTGGAATCTTCTAAGGTCTGGACTTTCTTGGGGACTTCGGGTCTGGTTTCTGTTAAGGATTTCTCCTTATCAGAAGCCCTGTGTCATTGTTAGTTTTTAGTAAACACAAGACTTCGATTTTCTTTTAATGTTACTTTAAAGTAACTTTCAGTAAATCCCCAACCCAGACATAACATAGCGCGCGTATGCAGAGTTACAGTTTAGACAGAGCATCATGGCCGACTGCTCTGTCTAACGTCCACTACAAAACTAAACTAAAGCTCCTTACTATTCTTAAACCGGAACAGGTTCTTCTATGCCTTCCGGTTCCCACAATTTATCCCCGGAAGGCAAGGTGAGAGTGAGGTCAAACGCCGTCACTCACTTTCAGGGCCATCAACTGCACTGATCGCTACCATATCTCTATACTACCTTACATAAGTATGAAAAGGGTCATCCACTCAGAATTACAGGGGATTGACAATAATCTTATACCACCGCATAGATTATGTAACATTAGAAGTTAACATCGTTGAGGGTCACCCACCCCCCAGTTAACACCTGCCCCCTTGATTTAAAGGGACATGGCTGGGTTTATTGCCCAGTGCCTGAGGCTCTCACCTTGAGGGGGAATGCAGACGGGATCAACGCATCTTTGTGCCTACCACCAATGAGCTTCGGCTTGTGGGTGGGCCCACATAAAAATGTTCTTATGTCACTCCCTAATAAGTGGGATGAGAGGCAAATAATTCTCCCCTAATGAGGTCTTCTGTTGGCCGTCAGAGGCAACCCGTAATGTCTGAAGATAGGATTGTGGTGGCTGAGCGGTCTGTGACCCGGGAACTAAGTGTCCCATGACATGCAACACTCCACTTCGGCCCATACTTGGGCTAGTCGGTCGGTCAAAGAACCTCATCCGATCAATAGGCTGGTCATGTCATGTATTTTTCTTTGGTGTGATAAATTTGGGAAATGTTTTTATTCAAATTGGACACATAGCCTAGTAGATAAAGGAGTTAGGTTAAGACAGTTCTAAGTGACAGTTATCTCTAGACTGCAGGTTCAATCCTGGTCATAGGCAGCAGTAACATAGAATAATAATTAACACAGCTTAACACCTGAACCCTAGATATGGTTAGCGGAATAAGAACAGGATACCCCTGTGGAGTGAATAAAGGGTTAGGTTCAAAGTTTCGTGATAGCTCCCGATTACGAAAAGTAGGTTCCCGATTATGAAAAGAAGGTTCTCGAGTCTGAGAAGGTTCCCGAGCCTGAGAACATTCCCGAGTTCGACAAGAAATACCTGAAGAAGGCCGAAACATTGTACAAATAAATTGTTATGATGAAGACAATAGTCCGAATAATACAAATAATACTAGTTTTTATTCAGTTTATTAACATGAGCGTATCTGAAGCTCGCTCGTCCCCCAGAAAAAAAAATCGAGTTACAGTTTGTAACTCGGAAAACTCTCCTTCCCCAAGCGCGAAGTGAAACGTAAACAATCTTCGTCCAGGGTTTGAACTCAGGTTGCCGATTCATTTTTTTCTACGACGACAAAACTTTACGCTAAGGGCACTTGTCCCGATTAATTTTGTAATGTAAGTTAAGATATTGTCGCGTGGGTGTTTTGTCACACACTCGCGACAACATCACGCGACTAATTGTTAAAACGTTGCAAGATAAAAATTTATTCATGACATAGTTATGAAGGGAAAGTGTTCGTTCTAAAAAAATGAAATTCCTTTTTCTTTCTTTCTTTCTTTTTCTTTTCTTTTTTCTTTTTCTAACTTTTTTCTTTTATTTCCTTTTTTCTTTTTCTTTTCTTTATTTTTCTTTTTCTAACTTTTTCTTACTTTTTCTTTTTTCTTTTTCTTTCTTTTGTTTTTTTGTTTTTGTTTTTCCTCTGTTTTTCTTTCTTTTTCTTTCTTTTTTCTTTTCTTTTCCTTTTTTTCTTTTCCTTTTTTCTTTTTCATTCTTTTGTTTTTTTACTTTTTTCTTTTTTTTTCTTTTTCTAATTTCTTTTTTTTTTCTTTTTTCTAATTTCTTTTTTCTTCTTTTGTTTTTGTTTTCTTTTTTCTTTTGTTTTCTTTCTTTTCTTTTTCTTTCTTTTTTCTTTCTTTCTTTTTTCTTTTTCGTTCTTTTGTTTTGTTTTTTGTTTTTCTTATCTTTGTTTTTCTTTTTTCTTTCTCTTTTCTTTTTCTACCTTTTTTCTCTTTTCTTTCTTTTTTCTTTTTCTAACTTCTTTTTTTCTTCCTTTTCGTTTTCCTTTTTCTTTTTTCCTTAAAAGAAGACAATTTTCAAGTGTCACCATTTTTCTTTCTTTTCTTTTTTCTTTCTTTTTCTTACTTTTGTTACTCTTCTTTTTTTCTTCGTTCTTTTCTTTTTCCTTTTTTTTCTTTTCCTGTTTTTCTTTTTTCTTTCATTTTTCTTTCTTTTTCTTTCTTTCCTTTTTCTTTCTTTTTCTTTCTTTTGTTATTCTTCCTTTTCTTTTTTTTCTTCGTTCTTTTCTTTTTTTCTTATTTTTCCTTTCTTTCTTTTCTTTCTTTTTCTTCTATCCTATTTTTTCTTTTCTTTTTTCGTTTTCTTTTCTTTTCTTTTTCTTTTCTTTTTTCGTTTTTCGTTTTTCTTTTTCTTTTTTAAAAGAAGACAATTTCAAGTGTCACCAGTTTTTGTCATCACCACCGACAAGTCACAAGACCAGTTTTTCCAACTTCCACACAGGAGAGTTCCTACCAGAACATGTCTTCGGGCATTGACCATTCTGTGGTTTTCTACAAATTTCACTAATAAATTCCATACAAAAATTATTCATAAATGCTTTGATTTATTCAGGAATCATGTGATATTTCTCTACTAAACTTGGCTTAGTAGGACACACTATCTCTAGAAATAAATGCGAATGTTAGTATGTCAGTGTGTCACATCTTTTTGACTTTACTCCTATAGGGAGTAGCCCAACATATCATACCCTTTTAGAATCAGAATAATTGCTGTAATAAATCATCTCTAATAATAAATGCGAATGTTAGTATGTCAGTGTGTCACATCTTTTTGACTTTACTCCTATAGGCCGTAGCCCAACATATCATACCCCTTAATAATTGTTGTAATAAACCATCTCTAATAATATATATATATATGTGTGTGTGTGTGTGTGTGTGTGTGTGTGTGTGTGTGTGTGTGAGGCAAAGTATGGGAAAAGTGAATAACGAGCGCAAGCAATTAAATCAAATTAGTATTTCACCTCTGTTGACTTCAGAAGCTTCATCAGAAGGAACATTATTATTCTAAAACAGAATAAAACTTCTTTTAAAATTATAAAGTTCATTTTGATGAAGCTTTTACTATGAAATGCAAATAGAATAAGAACCCACAATTCTAAGTTACTAATCCTCAGGTAATCCAGTATCCAAACGTGTCAATACTAGCTAACCTGAAAATCTGTGACGTGAAACTCATAAACGTGAGTTTTTATCCTGTTTAAATCCTATTTTTCTTTGTAGTTGAAAATATTGTGGTATTGGTTTGCCTTTTTGTGCTTAGAGCACTGTAAAGATTTTACTGATAAAAAATACTTTTAACACTAAATCATAATATATATATATATATATATATATAATATATATATAGAGAGAGAGAGAGAGAGAGAGAGAGAGAGAGAGATAGATAGGAGACAGTCTAGTACTAAACCAGAGAGATTGTTATATATATATATATATATATATATATATATATATATATATGTGTGTGTGTGTGTGTGTGTGTGTGTGTGTGTATATATAACAACCTCTCTGGCTTAGTGCTAGCGAAAGGGGGATAGACTCCCTCGCTGATACTCATAATAGGCCGTTCCGCATACTTTACTACTTACTGTTACTTCTGGGTTTTGTCTTGCGGTTTGTCAGGCCAGTGTGCCTGGACAGGAGGAAATTGATGTCAGTTGCTAATTCTTAGCCTCGAGTACAACATACATTAATCCCGAATCTTTGTTTCCGTTCTGTGCCCCCCCCCACTACCACCACCACGGGATGACACGCGTATCTCTCGTCGATCTGAGCGGAAGTCGCTCTTCCTAGCACCTGGGTGCCGCATGCCTGTCGCTCAGCTTCCGGTTGTGTGACATCCTACTCCGTTGCCGATGTTATTTTTTCTGATTACGTTTGCGCTCCCCTTACTACTCTACTCCCGACGAGATCGGAGTCATTTTCGGGTCACCTCATCACACACCTGTACATATTAAAACCTGAACCGAGATACGCATGTAATGTAATGCGGGGCATTACATTACAAGCTGGACAGAATTCAAAAGCCGTAGATCGTTATTCCTATTTGGATGACAAAAAAAAGAGAGGGTTATTTCCTAGTTGAGTAACATGAGTGACCCAGAAAAAACAGAACCCAAATTATTTATTTATTTTCCCATTAAACTACCCTAAACCCCAGCCCTAACCATAACCCTAACCCTAATCCTTGTTGGACTTAAACTTAAAAAAAAAATTAACAGTTTTATTACAAAATTTGTGTGATTGTGGGGCACTCTGTGACGGCCTTTACCTAACCCTAACCCTAACCCTGCCGTATGAATAGCACAGGGATCTGTGTGGTAAAGTAAGGAGCTGATGGTAGGTGTGGCGCTCCACCTCATACGCTAAAATAATCTCCTTGGTCTAGCGCTAGTGAAAAGGGGAAAGACTCCCTCGCTGTCTGGCTGATACCGACATTAGGCCGTCCCGACGACTTTACTTTAATATATATATATATATATATATATATATATATATATATATATATATATGTGTGTGTGTGTGTGTGTGTGTGTGTGTGAGACAGACAGACAGACAGACAGAGAGAAAGAGAGTAAAAGTTAAGGAACAAGGGAATAACAAAACAAATAATTACATTCAATTAATATTTCGCCTCTGTTGGTTTTAGAAGCTTTATCAGAATCTTTATAATTCTAAAACAGAATGCTATCAAATATCAAATATATACTAATATATATATACTAATATATAGAATAACGATCCTGATGAAGCTTCTAAATCCAACAGGGGCGAAATATTAATTAGGTGTAATTGTTTGTGTTTTGTTATTCACTCTTCCTTTAACTTTTACTCACATTTCTGTTATTTTCTTCATTTTGTCTACAGAAACGTGGGAAATATTGTGTGTGTTGGCAATAGTTGGTGGTCAAAAAATTAGTTGGGTCAGTAAAATGGTAATTCCCGTGTATAGAGTTAAGGGAGGGGAAAGGCTTTCTATGATTGGATATACCAAATCACGTGATGAGCCCAGAAGTTTTGGCGCAAAATCCCCAAATCCCAACAGACAGATCCGGGACCAGTTCCATGAATGAGGCAGCGACTTTATCAGAATCTCTATCATTTTAAAACAGAATGCTATCAAATATCAGATATACGCAATAAGATAATAAATATTCTGATGAAGTTTCCAAAATCAACAGAGGCGAAATATTAATTGTATGTCGACAAAATGTAAATGTGTAGAACAAAGGAACATATGTTTACGGCGTATCTAAACAATTGTTAAAATATCCTCGGGTACAGATCACATGATATGATGGTTGGTTGTTTGGATGGTTATTTGGAATTGCGGTATGTCAACCCTTGTTGGGTTATTTTATGCCGAAGACGCTTTGTTTTATTCATTCTTCTTGGGTATTCAATTTTTTAAAAACTCAATTTCTTTTTTTTAAAACACACATTCTTTTAAACTCATTTTTTTAATCTATTTAACCCATTTGATTCCACGGAGCCAGGATCCAGTGGCTTCGGCCCTGGACCGCGTAAGCTAACATCGTTGATCTCAGGGGGTCATCTCCCGTGCAACACCTGCCCCCTCGATTTAAAAGGGCAAGGCTGGGTTTATTGTCCGGTACCTGAAGCGCCCCCTTGAGGGGCAATGCCGATAGGATCAACGCATTTTTTGCACGCGCCTCCCATGAGCTTCGGTTCGTAGATGGTGCCACATTAATAGGGCCTTGTGCCTAACCCGTACACGTTGGGTTTGTGGTAATCTATTTAACCCATAGATGGGACCCTAACAGTTACTACAACTCAGACTCGGGGTAGACCTGTGAGTAATGGCGATGAAGGGGTACTCCCTAGAGCTCCAGAATTGGAACTTCATCACTAGATGCAGTTTAATGTCATACCCAGCAAACTAAGAGCCTCAGTCACCGCCTTCTAGCAAATTTATGATAAAAAGGGTTGAGGGGGTTGCCATAAAAACAATACCGTCAGGACAATCATATAGGTGCTAGGGCTTGACGTGACCAGCCGACAGATCGGGTGAGGCCTTTCCGACTAGATGCAGTTGAACTTCATACTAAGAGTATTTACGGATTCGAAGGAGCTCTTATTTCTCCGTAGTTGAAGGCAAATTGTCGGACAAAGAAGGAACAACACAAACGTAAATGCAGACACTTGTATTGACAAAATTACATAAATTGTTGCAAATTTAATGGTATTTGCTACGAGACTTATCTGTGGAGGGATTTCTTGTAGTACTGGTGATAACACAGATTTCTTCTCGTCTGTGGGAAATGTAGTTAAGACGCTTCGTCTCGGTAATTGTTCTTCCTTTGGTCAGTGTGCGGTCGTACCGGCCTTTCTGTAGTATGCTGATACGATGCCTTAGACGGAATCTGGTTGTAAGGTTCTTGTGATAAGTGGGCCCTGGTTTTGGGCTAAGTAAGTGAGAGCGTTTCCTTGACGTCTCTCTCCAGTAACAGTTCCTTGATAAGTAAGCCCTGTTTTTGGGCTAAGTGATGAGAGCGTTTCTTTTGACGTCTCTCTCTAGTAACGGTTCCCTGATAAGTGACGTTTTGGTATTTGGCGCCAACATACGCTGTTGGCATTCGACCCCTGGCGGCAGGGGGAGATAATTAGTTATGGAATTTCCAACAATACTCAGGACACTTTAAAAAGAAATAACATTGTTATAAACAATAATTTGATACATAAGTAATTAGTTTTTGTTTGTTTTCTTTTCTTTTCTTTTTTTAAACAAACTAAAAAATTATTTTAACTTTTAATATCAAATAACAACTTGCTGAAATTAAACAAAAATAAACGATTCTTTATATTAAAGAGCAAATCTATCTAAAAAGTCTATACACTTGCAGCTACAATCCAGATCTTATTATAATGTAAATTCTGTGGCTGTCTGTAACCGAAACTGCGTCACTGCTTACGTCACAATGCCCCCAGGAATTGCGTAAGTTTATCAATGAGTATTTAATTCATAGTCAAAATCATTTATACATAGAATAAATCTTATTTATTAACGATGTCTCTATGAAAATCTGAGTTAGGAACGAATTAAGAAATATGGCCGATGGTCGAATTGTAGCTAGGGATTTAATTGTTCAGTAAAAGATATCATGCAAATGAAAAAAAAAACACCTTCTGAATTACTGTATAAGGGAATGACTAAAGAAATATGGTCGGTGGTTGAGTTGTAACTAGTTGAAGACGCAATTTTGGGATTTGATTTTTCAATAAAAGATTTGTGCTGTTGTATTAGAATCGTCCCAGACTTCCTGCCTTTAACAACGCTATGTCACTTAATTTTTTTCTTACTGGTTAACGTAGTGAAAATGCACCTCCTTAGAAATTTACTGAAGAGGTGATATTTCTTTTAAATTTTCAAATAACAGAGCAGAAACCTGGGGACGGTTCTAATACAAAAGCACCAAAATGTGGTTATTTCCTATAATTCTAACATCAACAAAGGGGAACCACTCTTGACTGATAAATTATTTATTTATCTATTGATCTACTCGGAAAAAAGAAGACGGGGTTAGGATTAGGGTTTAGGGTTAGGGTTAAGGTTTAGGGTTAGTTTAATGGGAAAATGAATAAATAATTTATCAGTCAAGAGTGGTTCCCCTTTGTTTATGTTAGACTTACGGGAAATAACCCAAAATGTTATTCAAATTGTAATATATTGTCTGATCAGTGCACCCAATGACCAGGCTGAATAGGAAGTGCATGGGGGTCAGGTGCAGGCTGGAAACGAAAACAGGATGTGGCCCTGACCTGACCTTTTACACCTGGAAATGCAGGTGAATATTTGACATGATTTCGGTGCAGAAATCTGTAGGCGTAGCCCATAGCCAATGAAAACAGCCTGCGTGGGTGGAGAAGCGTGTCTACAGAAAAAAACTGCGTAGGTGTCACGAAAAAAGAGGCGTGACACCGGGGGTCAGACTACAATAAAAGAAGCCCGTGTAGATCGATTAGAGAGACGACGATCAGGTTCGAGATCACTTGAAAAGAACTCCCGAAGGCTCCACGTTTGCGTAACCCTGCCAACGACTCTCAGCTGTACACAACCGGAGAAAATAAACATCTCATCTTACATTTTCCTAAATACAAGTGTTTGTGTTCTTTGGCGGTTCCAGTGTGTAACAAAATGAGCGAAAACCGGTCCACGATGGAACCTCAGGTTTAAGCAATCTTACTGGTTAACGTAGTCAAAATGCACCTCCTTAGAAATTTACTGAAGAGGTGATATTTCTTTTAAATTTTCAAATAACAGAGCAGAAATCTGGGGACGGTTCCAATACAAAAGCACCAAAATGTGGTTATTTCCTATAAGTCTAACATTAACAAAGGGGAACCACTCTTGACTGATGAATTATTTATTTATCTATTGATCTACTCGGAAAAAAAAGAAGACGGGGTTAGGGTTAGGGTTTAGGGTTAGGGTTAAGGTTTAGGGTTAGTTTAATGGGAAAATGAATAAATGATTTATCAGTCAAGAGTGGTTCCCCTTTGTTTATGTTAGACTTATGGGAAATAACCCAAAATGTTATTCAAATGAGCGAAAACCGGTCCACGATGGAACCTCAGGTTTAAGAAATCGTGACTCTAACCATTGGGCTACAGCGGTTTCTCTGTGAAATACGTTAAACCTTATTGTAAACCCATTTTAAATGAAAATTAAACCGAAAATAGCAGATTGCTGATAAGCTATAGAATTCTCTAAATTTGCCCTTAGCTGCCTTTGACCGAGTAATTTATATCTTAAACAGTCATATGGGCTTTGTTTGTTTGTTGGGCGTCGGTCTTAGAAGTCTTACGCGGTTATATCTTTCGTTGTTTTATTACGGAATTAGGAAGTTATTATTCATATCTCTATTAATAATGGAGATTCGCTTCCGGTTTTTGTCTGTAACAAAAACTACGTCACTGCTTACGTCACATTACCCAAAATCGTCATAACATAGAATAAATACACTCAAAATTTGAACATGCAACATTAGACAGTTCCTCATTGTTTTTTAAAACAAGTTTTAATAAATACATGACTGGTATTATATATCTATATATAGTTTGTTTTATTTTGATACATATTTAAAGTTTACATTTCAAATTGTTTTATTTTTTAAATCCTTTAATGAATTTAATGATTTTACTTACTTAGGGTACAAACTCGCTGACATTGAATTTTTAACTCTCACCCCTCAGGCAATATGTTTCAAAAATCTATTTTTACATCGCCCGGAGGACGTTATTTAATGTTGTACTAGTCAGTTATAATTAACTAAATAAATGTTAAACTGTACAGGGATAATAAAATAAAGATCAGTATCAGTCCCAGCCCTCCTTTTGGAGTGCCTTGTGCCACGTTCGTATCTTTATACGGATAAGTACATCTTTAGTCTTAAAAATAAAGTTTAAAAAAACTTTAAAGAAAAAAGGTACTAATGCAGAATAGCGCGCAATAGATAATATCATTTCACAGAAATACCCGAAACCTTTGTGACGCTAGGGTTAGGATTAGGGTTAGGATAAGTATTAAGGTTAGGGTTAGGGTTAGTGATAGGGTTCGGGTTAGGCTACTTCGTGAGTTTCCACCATCTAATGCTATTTATACGTAAAATGTGACACTAATGATATTATCTATTGCGCGCTATTCTGCATTCGTACCTTAAAAAAAAAATAATGATAACTCAAGTCGGCGTTGGCAAATTGTCGCGTGCTTATAAAAATACGTTAAAAAAAGAACACGTAAATGATTTTATTCTAACGAATTCGGCTTTTATAGATCAGCTATTGAAATAGGTGTTGTCGTTAGCCAGTTTGTGGCTATTTAAAAAAAAGGAAAACCAAAAAGAAAATACACGTTTTCATCAATAAGGAATAATGTCTTTTAGGCTGACCAAAGCAGATATCTCGCTTTAGAGAATACACGAGGATCTTATCTGCAAAATAATGTCGATTCCTCTTACAGTGTTAATTTGGGGTGAGTTGCTTTCTTTCCGCAATTTTTCTTTAATAATAATTATAATAATAATAATAATAATAATAATATCAAAGGAAGGATTGACACCATTCAGAACACTGCACTGCTGCAATCTGCCAGAATACTCAGAAGAGTCCTGGAGACCTGAGGAGACTTGCTGTCACTCAGACTCCAGTGAAAGACCATCAGCTAATGCTGATGTGAAACTCAAAAGGAGCAAATAATAATAATAATAATAATAATAATAATAATAATAATAATAATAATAATAATAATAAATTTTCAGCAAGTATATTAGGTCTGAGACCTGTCAGCTGTTCCTTATAAACATTCATCTTAATTCCACAGAATATTTATACTCTTTCCACAGATTATCTAACATTGCCTTAAAGGAGTTTAGAGATGTGGCATTCACTATTGATGATGGTAGTTTATTCCATGTATTCACCATTCTGTTACTAAACTAATTTTGTCTTGCATTTACTTTACAAATTTTTTAAAGAGTTTTAATTTATGACTCCTGATATTAATATTGATATCTCAAAAGGAGTAAATAATAATAATAATTTTTTTCAACTAGTATATTAGGTCTGAAACCTGTCAGCTGTTCCTTATAAACATTCATCTTAATTCCACAGAATATTTATACTCTTTCCACAGATTATCTAACATTGCCTTAAAGGAGTTTAGAGATGGGGCATTCACTATTGATGATGGTAGTTTATTCCATGTATTCACCACTCTGTTACTTAAATAATTTTGATTTGCATTTGCTTTACAACTTTTTTTATTGGGGAATAATTACTCATCATTATCTTGAAAAATAAATATCAGTATATAACTACCTACAGTACCTATAACTACCTATAGTATATAACTACCTACAATAAACATCCATTTTGTACAACATCCCGTGTTTGTCTACCTTTCTCCACATAAACAATATAGTAATAGGGTGGAAGTCTTATCCTTCAGCAGAGGTGCAGTCGGTTTATTTCCGACATCTAATGGTATTTGTACGTAAAATGCGATTCTAATGATATTATCTCTTCCGCGCTATTGTGCATTTGTACCAAAATCTTTTCGTTCAGTTCATTTTCTATTTTCCAGTTTTACTGACGACGATTCCCGCCGGCCATTGTGTAAGTATCTTAATTCTTTTTGGTAAAAATTTGCGGGTTAGCTCAGTCGGTAGAGCGTTCGGCTAGAAACCACAAGGTTCCTAGTACGATACCGGTCCTCACCAACTCAGCGTATGAGTAGCACAGGGACCTGTGCGGTAAAGTAAGGTAGGTGTGACGCTCCACCTCAGACGCCAAAAACAATCTCCATGGTCTAGCACTAGTGAAAAGGGGATAGACTCCCTCGCTAATTTGCTGATACCGATTTTAGGCCACCCCGACGACTACAATTGCAACAAGAGTTAAGCAACACATTAATAAACCCTTAAGTCGACCGGGTATTGTACAGTGGCACCTTGACTTACGTGTTTAATTCGTTCCACTCGTAATTCAATTTGCTCGTAAATCAAATCAAGTTTCTCCATTGAAATGAACTGAAATGCCATTAAATCCGTTCCAGCACCCATCCCCATCAAAAACACCCGGAGTATTAGGAAAAAAAATTATCAAAAATTTGGGCTATCTGCCCCTTATTCAGTTCCTGGAAGTCTAGCGGGTATATGGCCCTAAATCTTCAGAACAGAATCCGCAGGCACTGGGGTCGGAAAAGTTTTAGCAGCGGCCGAATTAAGGTCAGCATCATCAGTCTAGGCACCCACAGGGATAAGACCTGACAACTTGATAGACTACTGCAACAAGAAACAGTTACAGAAACATTGCTTCAACAGAGCTAAGTACTTTGTCTCTTACATTCTAGAATATTTCCCGCCGAGCAGATGTCTTTGGCAACTTTTCCTTGAACATACACTTTGTGAACACTTCATATATTGCACTAATAAAAGTTATTAACCCGAATATATAAATATATTCGTTTTGTCACCTTTCCTTTATAACAGCAATATCTGCACTCTTGTTAGTCTTGCTTTTATTTCTGTTAAAATGTCGGATTAAGATTTTACTTATATTATAAAATAATGGTTAAAATTGCAAATCGTCGTCAAAATTAAAACGGAAAAATTTGGCTTGGGCATAGATTTTAATGAATTTAATCATTACTAAGGACACGATTTATATTATTTTTTAACTTAAATTTTAACCGTTAGTTGTGTTTAAGGGGGAAAATAGATAAAATAATAAACTGTATATTTAAAAAAAAAAATTAGCTCTACCCAAACAGACAAAAGTTATGTTATATATCAATAAAGCTTCAAGTTTGCCTCGTTCGTTTTTCATAACAGTTCGTCTGTAGTTATGTCACAAAGATGTTAATTAAACAAGATGGCTATACTTGCAGGAGAAGAACTGTCCGATGAAATACCACGGAATTAGCGAACACAGTGCGTGTCTTCCAAAATCTTCCCGTGTCAAAACTGAAGGTGAGACGGTATCTATTATTTTCTTAAAATACTATTGATTAATGTTAATATTAATGCTTTTACTGTCGTGTGTAACTACAGTCGAATTACAGGCACTATGCCATGTGCGACTCGAGTCGAATTCTCCTTCCACCTATGGGTAAATAGTAGGACAGACTGAGCTCTTTAACCTTAGTTAGACAACCAGTCTAGAAGGAAAAAATTGAATTCAAACTTGTTAAACTCTGCTTGTTTCACACCCTGCTTGTGTGGAGAGGTTGGTATATATATATATATATATATATATATATATATATATATATATATATATATATATATATATCAAAAAGTTACTACCACGTTTTCATTGTAGTAGCATAAGTAGTTAATCCAAAATATATCTCGTAAAATATAGACCATTTATAGTTGTAGAAAAAAGTTTTTTCTCTTTACCACGGTTTCGGCGTTCAGGGTACACCTTCCCCAGGAGAACTAAAAAATATAGGTAGCAAATTTTTATATATATACTTGTTTGGTCTAGAATTATTTTTATATCTCTCGGTCATTGTCCAGTGTTACTCACGTCGCACGCGGTATTCGCCCAGTTTGCTTGTCGTGATTATTCACACACACACACACACACACACACACACACACATATATATATATATATATATATGTGGGAGATTATGAGCTTAATTAAAGTCATACCTAATTTTGTTAATCAATTATAACTAAATGAATTAGGCGTGCATATCGGTTTAAATGTAAAGCGTAAACAAATCGAGAAAACCGATATGTACGCCTAATTCATTTAGTTATAATTGATTAACAAAATTAGGTATGACTTTAATTAAGCTCATAATCTCTCACACACACACACACACACACATATATATATATATATATGTGTGTGTGTGTGTGTGTGTGTGTGTGTGTGAATAATCACGACAAGCAAACTGGGCGAATACCGCGTGCGACGTGAGTAACACTGGACAATGACCGAGAGATATAAAAATAATTCTAGACCAAACAAGTATATATAATTATATATAATTAACAAAATTAGGTATGACTTTAATTAAGCACATAATCTCCCACAAATTGTCAGCCTTCGCCATTTTCAAACACATTGTTTGACTACTTCATATATATATATATATATATATATATATACTAGCAAAAGTACCCGGTCCGTGACCGGACTAAAAGAAGATTTTAAGAATACCAGGGAGTGAGTGGGTAAGAGAGAGAATAAGAGGAAAATAATTTATAGAATCAAAAACATCACTGAGAATTTGTATATTACAACATTTATTTTTTGATTTTTTTTTTTACATTTTAAATATTACTTTAAAAATGTGATTATTAATTTATTTTTCTAAAAAACTGTTTTGTACATATGACAAAAACTCAAATTTATTTCTTAATTGCTTATTGCGTTAAAATGATAAAATTACTAATTGAATTTATTTTCTTTTTTATCCCTAAAAAGTGACAATTAAAAAGAGCTAAGTATTAAACTTGTGTCTTTATTTATTTAACTCTATCGGCTGAGGCTGTAGAATACACCGATATCATCTCTGCTGTTTAGTAATTTTCTGTACATAGTGTATTTAATTTTTTTTTGTTATTGTTTTTTAAGAAGAAACTGTTATAAGTGTTTAAAATCTTAACGTTTTTATTTAGTATGTAATTTACTTCACACAAAGCTCACGTTTTCATCAAATTTTTGGCAGAATTTAATGTTTAAAATATATCAAAAAGTAATTCATCATCATCATGTCGCGCTGTCAGCGCGGATATCCATGACAATCTCTCTCCATCCGTCCCTATCGCTCATCATTCTCGGGAGGTCCTCTATGTAGCATCCTGTATCCGTACAGAGCTGATCAATGTACGTCTTTGCTGGTCGGCCCACACTGGCGTGCCCATGTGTTAGCTTCCACAGGAGGACGTCGCTTATGAGTTCGTCCTTGCTTCTCCAGCAGTGTCCCGCGTGTCTTGTCCGTCTTACTCGGATGGTTTGGGTGATATGTGGCAGGTTACCGTACAGCTGTTTTCTCGTAGGGTGTTGTTTCCACGTCTTGTTCAGGACCACCCGCAGCATTCTTGTGCAGCTCCCATCTAGTTTATTCTCTAGTTGCTTAGTTAGAGTCCAGGTGGTGCAGCCATACAGCAGCACTGATACGACAACGACCTGGAAGAACTGTATCTTTAACTTGTCTGTGAGATTGGATTTCCATATGACTGATAATTTATTGCTTTTATTTCTTTTTTACTGATGCTCATTATGTTACTACTTTTCGACTAAGACAACAATTTGACCTTAAATAATCGATTTAATTAATTTTAATTTGCATTCTTTAAATGTAAATTGCCGCTTGAGTTGTTGATACCTAATACATATTAGTAAAATCATTTTCCTAAAATCATTTGATAATCGTCTTTCTTTTTTATACAATGAGGTTTCTGTTTTAACGGCAAGTTCAAAACATGTGCCGAATGGGGTTGGGGTGGTAGTGTCTTTTAACGGTAGGTTGGTCGACCCAGACTTGACACCAGTTCAAAGACGCCGACGGGGGCTGGGAGTTGAAGAATCTGTTAACAGTAGTTTTTGATTTTTCTCTCTTGAAAGTTAAAAACTCGACTCGTGTCGACAGTAGTGGAGTTGGGGTATAAGTCGGTATTTTTTAATTTTTTTTAAATCATTGAATTATATCACTTAATTAGTAAAAATCAAAACCAAATTTTGTGTGTTTCTTAGTTATAAACATATTAATCTCTATGCAAGATTTCGAATTTGAGTGACATCTCTTTCCTGAGTTATACATACCAAACTTACTTAATAAAATGTTATTTATATTCAGGAATATAAATAACATTTTATTCTTTGCAATACAAACTGTATCCATCCACCAAAACTTTCAAATTTTTAACGGTCTCTGCGTTCCAAAAATGATTAAAAAAATATTCTTTTTTCGAACATTTTTTAAGATTCTGTTTTGTCTCCAACGAATTTTTCTCTACTCAAAAAATAAAAAAAAATCACTCTGATGAAGGTCGTAAAAAATCTCTCTGTGTACGGAATATTTTTACATTTTTCCTATTATTATCATTATCATTATTTCAATTTCATCTGATTATTTTAATAATAATAATAACGTAATCCGTATACATTTTGATAAACGGACCGAAACACATGTGTAAGTGATATCGATTAAAAGTGATATCGATTAAATTCATTTTTATCCATCTACATTTCTTTTCTTTACTCATTTTTTCCTCATATACATATATATATATATATATATATATATATATATATATATATATATATATCGAAATTCGACTATATATATATATATATATTATATTATATATATATATATTATATATAGTCGAATTTCCGACGACACTGCTCTGAATTTTGGCGACCTGTGGGGAATTTCGCAGAGCCCTATCTCGTTATCTCGACACCAAACTCAACATTTTTTTACAGATATATTTCAACAGGATGCCTTGCCATGTAAACCCATAGAGATAAAAGATGCAAGTCACTCGGTGCTTTGCAATCTCTTGATAAAAAAAATACGATGATTCATCAAATGACATTAGTGAACGTGCAGTCGATTTTGATAATGATGTCTCGGATACAGCCGTGGCCCACAAATAAATTCACCCGTGCGTAGGCTATTTAACTTCTAAAGTGGTAAACGTACTGGATTGTGAGACCACAGTAAGTGGGTTCGAACTCTACTCTCGCTATTAGGCCCACATTCGGACTAATATCGTTGAGAAAGGTATGAAACCCTTCACCCCCCCCCTGCTATGATGCGCTTTGTTTGAAAATCGCACAGGCAAGAAACCGTCAGTAACCACGCTACCCTAACATATGCTCCCAACTTCCATGGGTGAGCACTGTAAGGGGGACATTAATGGAAATTTCACCGTTTTACGTAAGCCGTTACTCGCCTGTCTACAGACTTGAGTCCTCTGGTGATTGTAAAAACATTCCCCGTAGGGATGTATCAATTAATTGTTCACCAGAACAGTCACCAGACTGACATCCGTTGTTAGCCGCAAGGGTAAGGAGCTTGGCAGACGAAAATTCTGTCGGGTTTCGAACCTGGTTAGAGATAGCTGTTAAAAAAGTCGAGCCGCACTGATGAGAAGTAAACTTCGAAACACGAGTCTGTGGATGACTGAGATATACACACACACACACACACACACACACACACACATATATATATATATTATATATATATATATAAAAGTTTCCCAACGTCCATCACATAAAACACACACACACACACAACACACACACACACACACACATTAGCTCAGTCGGTATATATATATATATATATATATATATATATATATATATATAAAGGATTTTAAAAACAATAATGACATACTTTTATTGATCAGCAATTTTCGAAGAGAAAAGAAAAATGAAAAATGAAAACTTAAGGGTCCTTTCGACCGGTGCTTTGTCAAAAGTAACGACCGGTAGATCGTTTGAAAGTCACAATGTAGATTAAATGGGTAAAAGAGAGATTCAATCATACGAAATGGTATGGGTAATATGAAGGCAAATAGGGGGGAGGATAGATATAGGCGTATTAATTCTTTCTTTCTTTTCTTTTTTTTATTAACAGGTGTGACATTTACAGACAAAGGCATCATTCTGAGAGAACATGAAAAAATTCGGACTCACGTGACTCCTCCAGCTTGTAGAATGAGCAAACTCGTAAGCAGACAAACATTTTCAAAAAGCCTTTTTTCGTTGTTTGGTTGGTCGAAACTTACGGCATGTCAACCCTTGTTGGGTTATTTTATGCTGAAAACGTTTTGTTTTTATTCAATATTGATGGGTATTCAATTTTTTTTAACAATCAATTTTTTAACAATTTTTTTTCTACTTAACCTATAGATGTGACCCTAACAGGTACTACCACACTGGGTCAGAGCGGACCTGGGAGTAATGGTGATGAAGATGCACTCCTCAAGACACAAGAGAGGAAATGAGTTAAACAAATATATTAACAAAGAACAGTAGTACAAATGAAAAGGTGACTCGCGAGGCTGTCTTATCAGCAATCCGCTGAAATATTAACTCTCGCTTAAACGCAGAACCTGCTGCTATTTACAGTTGGAAGAGTTCATGCGTGCGTGGTAAATTACCATAAAAATACATTCGGGAGGTTCTCCGTGCAGCATTCAGTGTCCGCGCAGAGGTGGTCAATATACGTCTTTGCTGGATGGCCCATACTGACATGCCAATGCGCTGGCTTCCACTGGAGAACATCACTTATAGGTTCGTCCTTGATTCTCCAGCAGTGTCCAGAGTATCTGGTTCGTCTTACCCGGATGGTTTGTGTGATATCAGGCAAGTGGGCGTTCAGCTATTTTCTCGTGGGGTGTTGTTTCCACGACTTGTTTAAGATTGCACGCAGCATTCTTGTGGAGCTCCCATCTAGATTATTCTCTAGGCGCCTTGTTAGTGGTGCAGCCGTACAGTAGCACTGATATGGCTTGAACGAAGTGTTGCTTTAACTTGTCTGTGAGATCAGATTTCTATATGACTGATAATCTGTTTATAACAGAACATGTATATCTTATGCGTGCATTAACATCGGTTTCAGTGGATGAGATATTACTGCCTAGGTACGTGAATTGTTCCACCGAGTTTAGGAGTTTACCATCGAGTGTGGAGATGCGCCATCTCTTTCCTCTTTTATTTCTTTCTGTCTTTCTTTCTGATATGTCCCGGGGGTGATATATTTAGTAGAAGTAACAGAGTGGTGGGGCCACGGTAACAGAGCGGTACAATCGGGCAGGTAAGTAATAGTACTGGTGCGACGTCGTAGTCGTAGACATTATACCTCTACATTGCTCTGTATTTATGGCTGACACCAGCCAATCATATTACTGTGAGGGGGGACACAGGTGTATGCATATTCATTACATCACTTTCTTTCTTTCTTTCTTTCTTTCTTTTTTTTTTCATAAATATGACAGGTCCACATCCCTTTTCATTGTGTTTCTTCTCTCTGAGTTCTAAAAATCTCCTATTAGTGGGGCAGATAAGAGTAATTTTTTTAGTAGAATCGTGCAAAGGAGGATACAAGCATCAAATTTGGTACAAGTGTCCTCCAAGGTATACTAATCAAATCTACCCGATTGGCCAATTGAAAATCCAAGATGGCGGTAATTTTTCAAGATGGCCGCCAAAATAATCCCCTGAAGTAGATGTTTTGCTTAGAAATATTTGTAGTTGTCTGATTTGTATGATCTAAGTGTGGATTCCTATGTTTTGAAGCCTGTTGAACTATATTTTCCTGTTTAAAAAGCACTCTGACACATATTTCGTTTCGGTGGTTATTTTGGCGGCCATTTTGAAAAATTATCGCCATCTTGGATTTTCAATTGGCCAATCGGGCAGATTTGATTAGTATACCTTGGGGGACACTTGTGCCGAATTTGATTATTGTATCCTTTGCACGATTTTTCTGTTATCCGCCTTATTATATCTCTCGCAATCTCTTCTTTCTTCTTTCAGTACTGGGACAATGACTTGGCGTATGTCGCTCAACAATGGTCCAATTATTGCAAATTAACTTATGACGAAGAATGGCAAAGACACATACCAGGTAATTTTTGGACCATATGACCTTTAGGCACCCCTCTTGCGATCTCGATTCTTGGGGACATTGTTTTCCATTTACACCGTCAAAATCCGGTTAATTGTTAACAAACGATTTTTAGAGGGTTTTTTTAATTATGAAACTAACCCCTAACCCTAACCCCTAACCCTAACCCCTAACAAACAACCGGATTTTGACGGTGTAAATGAGAAAAGTGTCCTTGTGAGTCGAGATCGCGAATGGGGTGCCTTATGGTCAATTTGTAATCATAAAGCAAATTACAGAGCCACTGTGTTGAGTCAGTAAAACCGTAAGTCCGGAGGGACATAAGTCCAAAATGGGTTATATTCCCTTGCTGCGGTTCGTTCGCCGATAGGTGGCGTTAGTATTTTGCCAAAAAGCGGGAATTCTGAATTCCTATCTCTTACCTCTCAGGCCGGCAACGAGTAAACATGGTCTATGCGCCTGACGCCTGTAACCCTTAAGTGAGAGGCCTTTGTCCCCCAACCAGATACCAGTAAGTGACATTCCCTCCGACGCGAGTCGTACGCCTATTTCCTCTTATAGAGTGTTATGTATCTGTTTTGTATATCTTTGTCTTAAATGTATCTCCGTCACTTATGGAATAAATATTGTTATCGTTATACACCTTCGTCGGAATGTTTTTATGTACACACTTGTACCCACGTTGGGAGGTTACCCTCAGCCTTCCCACAATGGGAAACTAGCAATAATATGCGCACTCCGAGCGTAAGTACTTAAGTTTTAATATGGAAAAAAGTAGACAAACACATGGATATTTATTGTAGGTAGTGATGTCGACGTTATAACGTTTCGGTCTGTTAGACCATCTTCAGGACGTTGGATTGAGTTCTTGCTTCAACAGTGAACATTTTCATACTAAGGGTTAGGAGGTCGTGAATAGGGGAGGGGTGGGCAATTGTTGGTGTTAGCAGGGGTGTTTAAGTTTTATTTATTTATTTATTTATTTTTATATTCTTTCTGATGGGGTGTGTAGCTAGTATCTACGCCCATTGAGTTTTACTGTAATGAAATTAAATTAGAAAAACTAACGAAATTAAATAAGAACGCATATAAAAAATGATTACACTTATTCTAATTATATTTTAATTGGTTTCTATATAAAATTCATTCATAGGATTGATTTCAATACATTGAAGAATAAAACAATATTAGAGATCAATAACATCAAGTAATTATTTATAAACAGTAAACATCAAACTAGAAGACCCACAAAAAGGGAGGATAGACTCCCTCGCTGTCCGGATGAAAACGACTCCGCCTACTTTACTTATCTCTTTATATATATATATATATATATATATATATATATATATGCTTAATTGGAGTCGTACCTAATTTTGAAAATTAATTAATTAATAATGAATTAGGCGGGAATACCTATTAAATGTATGGCTAAACAAATCGAGAAAAATCAATCTCTGTATGTACATTTCGGCCTATTAGGCCTCATCAGCAGAGCTATAGATCGGAAGACCGCCCTGTGCGTGATTTGAAACCGGACTGCCAAGCTGACAGGCCGATCCCATAACCCATAATATAGGTATTCCCGCCTAATTCATTATTAATTAATTAATTTTCAAAATTAGGTACGACTCCAATTAAGCACTTATTCTCCAAAAAATTATCGGCAAAAAGCCATTCTAAACAAACCTTGTTTACATATATATATATATATTAAAAATTAAAATTCCAGCTAACATTACTCCAAAAATATTCTCTAACCGTAACCGCATGCAAACATCACTATTTTCTCTTGCTGTGGGGCGTCTCTCAAATATTTTTTTTTAAATTCTTTTTTCGGACATTTCAAAATTCTCTGTATTTTGACCATTTTAACTTCAAATATCAAACATTTTACTCTGATGAAGGCCGATATTCTTTGTATGCTTAAAGATTTTATACTTTTCTATTATTATTATTATTATTATTATTATTATTACTATTATTATTATTATTATTTTATATTTAAATTAATGATAAATAGAATACATGTGTACATGAACAAACTCCTGGTCGAAACACGTGTAAGTAAATCTATTTGATCCATTCTCTTTTCTTTATTTATCATTCCTTTCAACATATCGTCGGATTAATTTCCATTTTCAACTTACACACACACACACACACACACACACACACACACACATACATATATATATATATATATATATATATATATATATATATTATATAAAATAGATGGAAATTAATCCGACAGTATGAAATTTAACATTTTGAAAAAACATAACAAACATCATATGTTTTTCAAAATGTTAAATTTCATATATATATATATATATATATATATATATATATATATATATATCCCTAAATGGGTTACCAGATACGTTGGTATTAGGATGATTCTAAGTTGGTATTTTCTTCCAACAGCGGAATGTTAGAGTTGTTCAGGTCCAAGTTGAGAGCTCGATGTTCAATAAAAATGAACAGAGGAATATAATTGGTAAAGAAAAAGGCTTAAATATCGGCCATTTTGCGGTTATAGATCTATTTCTACACACAGGTATCTGTGTATACCTAGAAGTTTCATCAGACCGCTAACTTTATTTTAATAAAGTTAGTGGTCTGCTGAAATTTCAAGGTATACACAGATACCTGTGTGTAGAAATAGATCTATAACCGCAAAATGGCCGATTTTAAGCCTTTTTCTTTTCCAATATATATATATATATATATATATATATATATGATAACTTGTAAACAAGGTTTGTTTGGAATGGCTTTTTGCCGATAATTTTTGGGAGAATAAGTGCTTAATTGGAGTCGTACCTAATTTTTGAAAATTAATTAATTAATAATGAATTAGGCGGGAATACCTATTAAATGTATGGCTAAACAAATCGAGAAAAATCAATCTCTGTATGTACATTTTGGCCTATTAGGCCTCATCATTATATATATATATATATATAAGGGGATAGACTCCCTCGCTGTCTGGCTGATACCAACTCTAGGCCACTCCGTCTATTTTACTACAAGAGGAGACTAGGGTTTCGAATGGAGAAGAAAGTAAAAAGAAATTCATAAATATACGGTTATCAATGTGAAAATAAGGAGGATGACATGTTACATAATGCTACCCGCCTGTTTTTTTGTTATGAAGTGTACAAATATTGAATTTGAAAGAGGGAGCTGAATGTTAGGTAGCATTATGTAACATGTCATCCTCCTTATTTTCACATTGATAACCGTATATTTATGAATTCTTTTTACTTTCTTCTCCATTCGAAACCCTAGTCCTCCTCTTGTAGAATAGACGGAGTGGCCTAGAGTTGGTATCAGCCAGACAGCGAGGGAGTCTATCCCTTATATATATATATATATATAATGATGAGGCCTATATAGGCCCAAAATGTACATACAGAGATTGATTTTTCTCGATTTTGTTTAGCCATACATTTAAATAGGTATTCCCGCCTAATTCATTATTAATTAATAATTTTCAAAAAATTAGGTACGACTCCAATTAAGCACTTATTCTCCCAAAATTATCGGCAAAAGCCATTCCAAACAAACCTTGTTTACAAGTTTATCATATATATATATATATATATATATATATTATATTGGAAAAGAAAAAGGCTTAAAATCGGGCATTTTGCGGTTATAGATCTATTTCTACACACAGGTATCTGTGTATACCTTGAAATTTCAGCAGACCACTAACTTTAATTAAAAATAAAGTTAGCGGTCTGATGAACTTCTAGGTATTACACAGATACCTGTGTGTAGAATAGATCTATAACCGCAAAATGGCCGATATTTAAGCCTTTTTCTTTACCAATTATATTCCTCTGTTCATTTTTATTGAAGCATCGAGCTCTCACTTGACCTGAACAACTCTAACATTCCGCTGTTGGAAGAAAATACCAACTTAGAATCATCCTAATACAACGTATCTGGTAACCCATTTAGGGATATATTATATATATATATTATATATATATATATATATATATATATATATGAAATTTAACATTTTGAAAAACATATGATGTTTGTTATGTTTTTTCAAATGTTAAATTTCATACTGTCGGATTAATTTCCATCTATTTTTCATATATATATATTATATATATATATATATATTATATATTATATATATGTGTGGTGTGTGTGTGTGTGTGTGTGTGTGTGTGTGTGTAAGTTGAAAATGGAAATTAATCGACGATATGTTGAAAGGAATGATAAATAAAGAAAGAGAATGGATCAAATAGATTTACTTACACGTGTTTCGACCAGGAGTTTGTTCATGTACACATGTATTCTATTTTATCATTAATCAATATAAAATAATAATAATAATAATAGTAGATATAATAATAATAATAATAATAATAATAGAAAAGTATAAAATCTTTAAGCATACAAGAATATTCGGCCTTCATTCAGAGTAAAATGTTTGAATATTTGAAGTTAAAATGGTCAAAATACAGAGAATTTTGAAATGTCCGAAAAAGAATTTAAAAAATAAAATATTTGAAGAGACGCCCACAGCAAGAGAAAAAGTGATGTTTGCAATGCGGTTACGGTTAGAGAATATTTTGGAGTAATGTTAGCTGGAATTTTTAATTTTTAATATATATATATATATGTAACAAGGTTTGTTTAGAATGGCTTTTTGCCGATAATTTTTTGGAGAATAAGTGCTTAATTGGAGTCGTACCTAATTTTGAAAAATTAATTAATTAATAATGAATTAGGCGGGAATACCTATATTATGGGTTATGGGATCGGCCCTGTCAGCTTGGCAGTCCGGTTTCAAATCACGCACAGGGCGGTCTTCCGATCTATAGCTCTGCTGATGAGGCCTAATAGGCCGAAATGTACATACAGAGATTGATTTTTCTCGATTTGTTTAGCCATACATTTAATAGTATTCCCGCCTCATTCATTATTAATTAATTAATTTTCAAAATTAGGTACGACTCCAATTAAGCATATATATATATTATATATATATATATATATATATAAAGAGATAAGTAAAGTAGGCGGAGTCGTTTTTCATCCGGACAGCGAGGAGTCTATCCTCCTTTTTGTTGTCTTCTAGTTTGATGTTTACTGTTTATAAATAATACTTGATGTTATTGATCTCTAATATTGTTTTATTCTTCAATGTATTGAAATCAATCCTATGAATGAATTTTATATAGAAACCAATTAAATAAATTAGAATAAGTGTACATTTTTTATATGCGTTCTTATTTAATTCGTTAGTTTTTCTAATTTAAATTTCATTACAGTAAAACTCAATGGCGTAGATACTAGCTAACACCCCATCAGAAAGAATATAAAATAAATAAATAAATAAATAAAACTTACAAAAGAACACCCTGCTAACACCAACAATTGCCCACCCCTCCCCTATTCACGACCTCCTAACCCTTAGTATGAAAATGTTCATGTTGAAGCAAGAACTCAATCCAACGTCCTGAGATGGTCTAACAGACCGAAACGTTATAACGTCGACATCACTACCTACAATAAATATCCATGTGTTTGTCTATTTTTCCATATTAAACTTAAGTACTTACGCTCGAGTGGCGCATATTATTGCTAGTTTCCCATTGTGGGAAGGCTGAGGGTAACCTCCAACGTGGGTACAAGTGTGTACATAAAAACTTCCGACGAAGGTGTATAACGATACAATATTTATTCCATAAGTGACGGAGATACATTTAAGACAAAGATATACAAAACAGATACATAACACTCTATAAGAGGAAATAAGGCGTACGACTCGCGTCGGAGGGAATGTCACTTACTGGTATCTGGTTGGGGGACAAAGGCCTCTCACTTAAGGGTTACAGGCGTCAGGCGCATAGACCCATGTTTACTCGTTGCCGGCCTGAGAGGTAAGAGATAGGAATTCAGAATTCCCGCTTTTTGGCAAAATACTAAACGCCACCTATCGGCGAACGAACCGCAGCAAGGGAATATAACCCATTTGGACTTATGTCCCTCCGGACTTACGGTTTTACGTACTGACTCAACACAGTGGCTCTGTAATTTGCTTTATGATTACAAATTGACCATAAGGCACCCATTCGCGATCTCGACTCACAAGGACACTTTTCTCATTTACACCGTCAAAATCCGGTTGTTTGTTAGGGGTTAGGGTTAGGGGTTAGGGTTAGGTTATTTCATAATTAAAAACCCTCTAAAAATCGTTTGTTAACAATTAACCGGATTTTGACGGTTGTAAATGGAAAACAATGTCCCAAGAATCGAGATCGCAAGAGGGGTGCCTAAAGGTCATTGGTCCAAAAATTACCTGGTATGTGTCTTTGCCATTCTTCGTCATAAGTTAATTTGCAATAATTGGACCATTGTTGAGCCGACATACGCCAAGTCATTGTCCAGTACTGAAAGAAGAAAGAAGAGATTGCGAGAGATTAATAAGGCGGATAACAGAAAAAATCGTGCAAAGGATACAATAATCAAATTCGGGCAGCAAGTGTCCCACAAGGTATACTAATCAAATCTGCCCGATTGGCGCAATTGAAATCCAAAGATGGCGATAATTTTTCAAAAAGTGGCCGCCAAAAAAAATAAACCAGCCGAAACGAAATATGTGTCAGAGTGCTTTTAAAACAGTAAAATATAGTTCAACAGGCTTCAAAACATAGAACCACACTTAGGGATAAAGAGGGGGAGTATACAATCAAGACAACTACAAATATGTTCTTCTCTAAAGCACACATTGCTACTTCAGGGGATTATTTTTGGCGGCCATCTTGAAAATTACCCGCGCATCTTGATTTTCTTGGGCCAAAAATCGGGTTTTGGGTTGTAGAATTTTGATTAAGTATAAAGAAAGAAGAGAGATTCGCCGAGTTCAAATCCTGGACGTGGTAATTGCATTTCATTTAGCGTAATATCCTTGGGAAAGGTATGAATCCTACTCTCCTTCAGCTATGGGTAAATAGTAGGGCAGACTGGGCTCTTTAATCTTGGTTAGGCAACCGGTCTGGAGAAGGAAAACCTGAATTCAAACCTGCTGAACTCCGCTGAAGAAATTGACCTTGTGTCGCATCCTGCTCGTGCGGAGGAGTTGGTAATATATATATACCCAACATCGTCGGGTATATAGCCGAGAGAGGAAACTCGGGTTAGAGAGAGAGAGAGAGAGAGAGAGAGAGAGAGAGAGAGAGAGAGAGAGAGAGAGAGATTTAATTATTGCTTCATTTCTTCTTTACTACTTCTAGTCGCCATGTTTCCTCTTCTTCTTCCTTGGCCGTCATCTTGTCGTCTGGTTGTTATGTTCTTCTAACTGCTTCTTCTAAGGACTTCCTCTAAGGGCTAACTTCTTAGTCATACAATTAATTAAACCACAAGACATTTCTCTTGATCAAGATTTAATTAACCCATTCTATTCGCAGGCGGGGTGAGAATCAACTCCGCAGTAGCACGTCTACTCTCTCAATTTCAGATTGAAATGATTCTCTAACTACTATTCACGGGACGTGCGAGCTTCGCGCCTCTAGGGTCAGTGAGCTATAATCGTCCTGGTAGTTTTCCATTCCTGATCTGAAACCTATCGGCCCTTAGATTCTCGCTACAGGTCTGTCAACAATTTATTCTACACACAAATTGTAACACCTGTGGACCAATTACTCTGTTTCAATTTCAATTGAAACTGATTCTCTAACTCATCACATGACGTGAGAGATTCGCGCCTCTAGGGTTCAGTTGGGTTATAACCGTCCTGGTAGTTTTCCATTCCTCTGATCTGAAAACCAATGGCCCCTTAGAATTCTCGCGACAGGTCTGTCAATAATTTATGCGAGCACATGAATTGTAACAATATGCTGAGTTTTTTTTTATATCGAAAAAAAAATAATTCCGAAAAAATATTCCATGGGAGAGGAGCCGAGGGAGAGAAAGGGGAGGAGGAGGCGAGGGAGAGAAGAAGAGGAGGAGGCGAGGAGAGAGAAGAAGAGGAGGGAGGCGAGGGAGAGAAAGGGAGGAGGAGGCGAGGAGAGAAAGGGAGGAGGAGGCGAGTGAGAGAAGAGGAGGAGGAGGAGAGGAGGCGAATGGGAGAAAGGGGGAGGAGAGGAGGCGAGGGAGAGAAGGGGAGGAGGAGGCGAATGAGAGAAAGGGAAGGAGGAGGCGAGGGAGAGAAAGGGAGAAGGAGGCGAGAGAGAGGAGGAGGAGGAGGCGAGGAGAGGAAGGGGGAGGAGGGAGGCGAGGAAGAAAGGGATGAGGTGGCGAAATGAGAGAAAGGGAAGGAGGAGGCTAAATTCCTAGCAATAAATTGTGCCTGCGCTTATCTGAAATGAATTTAATTGTATATAAGAACACATTTTTATGATATTTTTGTGTTAAAGCATGGAGTTGTATTGTTTTCGAAAAAGTTTCTATAAGATTTGTTTATTTCGCACGGAGATTTTCAAAATGGCTACCGGCTTGTTTCAAAGTGAAAGTCAAGGGAGGTTACTCTATTGCCTTATTTGCTAGTATTTATCGCCAACTAAAGGTGAAAATTACCAACTATTGTACCTCCATCTAGCTAATGTATAACCGGGGTTTTTTTTTTTGGGGGGGGTTTTTTTGTTTTTTTACTGAAATATTTTTTCCTTCTTTCATTTCAGTCCTTTCAAACGAGAGAGCTTAATCATCCTTATGAAATGTGCAACAAAACTTATCCCTTGAAAGGTAAAACTTATTTTTCATACCATCTATTGACTGATCATTGCTTTCACCTTCTTGATCTTGGTTGGTTGGTTGGTTGGTTGGTTGTGGATTTTACGGCATGACGAAACATCGGAAGGTTACTTACAAGTGTCGAAGAATTGTTCTTGACAGAAATCCGGACCATATTACCTTTAGGCACACCTTTTTGATCTCGATTAAGAAAGGACATATTTTTCATTTACACCTTCAATATCCGGTTGTTTGTTAGGGGTTAGGTTAGGGTCAGGGTTAGGGTCAGGGTTAGGGTTAGGGGTTAGTTTTATAATTTCAAAAAAAATCTAAAAATCGTCTGTTAAAACAACCGGATATCGACGGTGTAAATAAAAAACATGTCCTTTCTTAATCGAGATCAAAAAGGGGTGCCTAAAGGTCATATGGTCCAGAAATTTTTTTTTTTTGCTTCAAGTTTATAATTAAAAAATTTAAATAGATCACTACGTAGGACTGAGCTATTCTAGTAGTGACCAGGTTTGAATTCAGAATTTTCCTTCTAGACTGGTTGCCTAACCAAGATTAAAGAGCCCAATCTGCCCTACTATTTACCCATAGGTGGAGAGGAAATAGTTGGATTCATACCATGAGAGCATGTATCCTTTCCTGGTAAAATTCTGTTGACTGTTCTTGGAGCCACTTCTTCACTACAGATTTCACTTCCTCGTCATTGGAATAATGTTTGCCTATCAAACCCTTTTTCATGGCCGAAGAGATGATAGTCTGAAGGCAAATATCATTCAGTGACGAGGAATAAATCTATAGTGAAGAAGTGGCTCAAATAACAGTCAACATAATTTTACGGGCAGAGATACATGCTCTCATTCGAAGGTGGAACATTGCTATTGAGAGAAACGCCGACTATGTGGGAAAGTAGGATGTGATACACAAAAGACCAGCTTCATTTTGATGTATGATACATGTTCCTGTGTTGGTAATTATACCTGTCCTAAACAAAATGCCATATCGTTTTGATTCACCCTCGCATGTTGACATGCACATACACACACTAAGCGTGTCGCCAGGATCGTGGTTAGATGGTTGGTTGGTTGATTTTGTGGCACATCAAATCTTGATGGATTATTTTAAGTTGAAGGCAATTTAACAATTATCGTCTCCAATTATATATGGTACAAAAATATTTTTTCACAATCATTTTAAACAATTAAAACTTGATTATCTCAAAGACCTATTAAACTGATATATAGGGTGCTAACAATCTGTGTCAGGGCGACCTGGGAGTAATGGCAACCAAGGGGTGACTCCGCATTCGTCGGAGCTCCAATATGTGAACCCCGCCTCCGGATCCAGTTTTGAAAGAACTCACAAAAGATTGTTTGAAGACAAAAGTGATATTCATTTTGTGCAAAGAATCCGAAGAAATCGGTTAAACGATATTTGAGATTTGTGTCAAGAGGAAACATCTGCACATATGTCAATTAATATCTGTTTCTCTTCCTCTAGCTATACCATATATATATAATATATATATATATATGTTATTGTGTGTGTGTGTGTGTGTTGTGTGTGTGTGTGTGTTTGTGTGTGCGTGTGTGTGTGGATATTTAGCACTGGAGAATTGAAAATAAAGTACTCGGTTACGGGCGTGAGAGTAGTGTTTTATGTTTTAGAATACAAAACATTTAAGAAATCTAGTTACCATTGGTTTCAAAGCAGTGTACAAGCCACTTATCAATACAACGCGCCTATGAAAAAATGTGAAAAATATATATATAATATATAGTTGTGTGTGTGTGTGTGTGTGTGTAGAGAGAGTAGGAGGTATAATGGAAATTAATCCGATAGTATGTTGAATAATAATAATAATAATAATAATTATTTATTATTATTATTATTATTATTATTATTGGCCTAATTAGGTGGCCTAAAGTCGGTATCAGTCCAATCAGCGAGGGACGAGGAAGTAGAGGAAAATCGGTCTTTTTCGGCTGGGGTTTGGTGGGACGCAGACGTGGCCTCTTGGTTCCCCGTATGGATTTCGCATAGTAGTACCGAACATGAGTTACGATAGAATAGTTTGACCATCTCTCTCTCTCTCTCTCTTCTCTCTCTTCTCTCTCTCTCTCTCTCTCTCCTCTCTCTCTCTCTCTGAAAAGAACCCACGAGCCTAGAAATAAATAAATAGCCCCCTTGTGGCTATACGACTTGTGTATGTTGTTCCTAAACTAACGACGACTACTACTACTAACGTGTTATACTACAACTCGAACTTGGCCCTGTGCAACAATGAATTTACTGGTCTATTTAAAAAGCGACAGCTACACAAGCTATACACATCTTTTCAACAATACCTTTTCAAGTTCAATTTGGGAGTAATCAAATCCATTTGAAACTAAGTAAAGGGTAATTCCATGTCAAATCTTGCAGTCCCTGTCACCCACACACTTCAATTTTCTGAATTTTTTTTCCATGTGTTAACGTTAGACAATCCTCAAAATTTGAGCTTCCAATTCCAAAAATTGGCGGAGTTATGTCAGTTTTTAGCTATCTAAATTTGGTGGGCTTGGCGAAAAATAGCGTCTTTTTGAATCTCTTTTTGTCTGTAAAATAAGTTCTAGAGCTTCCCTACTACTAAAAATTGGTTTATAAAGCATTTTTGCCCAAGTAATCCAAAAATGAATAGAAAATTTGAAACTCAACCAACTTTTATTTATTGATGATTTTTGATTTTTTCATAGCAAGATCAATATATAATAACATGCCGGTGCACGGTTTCGGTTTATCGAACGATGCTCCGGCTTAGTATTACAGTTGTGTTGGATGATACTATAGTGAGAGATTTCTTCTAATGCTGGTCGTAGCACAGATTATAGTATTATAGTGTCCTGAAGGAGAGCTGGTTCTATGCTTCTCATCAACTCGGCTGAAATAGGATTAAATAACCAAAAGCTGTCAACGGATCAACAAAACAAATAAACAGAACGCTTTTTGAGGGTTATGTACAAAATATATACATTGTATGTTACAAAGGAGCGAGGTAATTTCTTTGTCAGTTGATTGGCGATCTACAGCTGGTTTTGGCTAAATTATCAATTTTGTACGAGTGGCAAGGCATCAGAGTGTATCGGTACAGTTGTGGCAAGGGCCCCGAGCTATGGCGAGCTCCCTAGTTTCGGAGTGTCTGACTCCAGCGGACATTCTCCACTTCTCTCTCTTCTTTCCTTCTCTCGTCTCTATGACTCCGGCTGGCGTCTGTTATGGGATCTAGACCTCCCCCACTACCATATGTCTCTGATTGGCCAGCCACTCGATAACATTGCTACCATCTAAATGGCCTTGTGTCAGCCTTAGTTGTAGTTTTCCATTGGTTTTTTCAACTGCTACAACTGAAGGTCAGCCATTGTTTATTTATGTAAATAAGTAAGTAAAGTCGTCGAGGCGGCCTAATGTCGGCATCAGCCAATCAGCGAGGGAGTCTATCCCCTTTTCACTAGCGCTAGACAAGGAGATTGTTTTTACGTCTGAGGTGGAGCGCACACCTACCATCAGCTCCTCACTTTACCACACAGATCCCTGTCTACTCATACGCTGAGTTTGCGAGGGGCGGTATCGAACCAGGAACCTTGTGATTCCTAGCCGAAAACTCTACCGACTGAGCTAAACCGGCGTGTCACAGCATCTATAACAAACAAAAAATGTTTCTATTATTATTTCGCATATATTGAACATTATTTGTACGAAAAAGATAATGTTGCATACCTCTTTCCTTTCTTTCTTACTTCTATTCTTCTAGCTTCTCTTCTAGCGTCTGGACTTCGACTTGGTGGTCGGTCGCACTTAACTCATTTCTTCTTCTAGATCAGTCTTGTTACCAAGACATTCACCAACCACAAAACCGTGTTATTTTCGTAAGCTTTTATTTACTTAACTAAACATTTCATGTAACTAAACATAGCGCAGGAGTGAGGTCCAGTTAAGGCAGTAATCTTCTCTGCCTGACGTCTAAAACTGAACTGAAGACCCACAGGTCCCATGTGACTTCACGTATTTCGCGGGCTTTCTGTAATATTCCATGGAAAGTCCCGCCCGTGATATGAAAAGGGCATCCTAATTTAGAAATACAGGGATTGCAATAATCTGTATGCAAAGANAAGAGAGAAGAACCGCATAGATTATGTAACAATAGATTGATTTTGGCTTTTATGATTTGATACGTATTTATCCTAAATTCAAAGTGACGTAAATATTAATATATTTTCTTTCTTTTTTTTTTTTTCAGATTGCGATGGGCTCACTTGCCTGAATGGGGGTCTCATGTACGAAACCTCTTGTTCTTGTCGTTGCCCGCAGGAAGAACTCAATTACGGAAGCACTTGTCGATGTAAATATCTAATTAGGCACTGGCAAAAAAAATCGGATACTACGAGTTTTAAAAGCGAATTAAAAATAATTAAATCTATTATTTAAGGTCAAACTTTGTCTAAATCGATAAGTAGTAACATACTGACCATCATTAAAAAAAGAAAAATATCATTACATATGCAGTTTATTTTTAATACATTTAAAGAGATTTGTTTTGGTCAATTTCGACGCAATCCGCCATTCTGTCTCTTTTTCAAGGGTTTTAAGCGCTTGTTTACAATTTTAATATAACATTCGCGATTGCAAAAAAATTACCAAAAATCAGGTAATTATCCGATTTTAATGAAATTTTCAGTATTGATTTATCAATTAATGAATTTTATAATGCATTAGTTATTTTATTTCAAAACTTTAATTTAGTATTTTTGCTATGAAAAATTAATATAGAAAATTCATTTAAAATAAAAATATTCGGATTTTAAGTTTAAAATGTTATATTTTAGATTCTAAAATAAATATCTATTTAATGCAAACCTTATTTTAGTCAAACAAAGTATACGTTTTGAAGAAAAACTCTATTGAAAATGTAGCCCCCCCCCCTTTTTTAAGCAGAAAAAATATCGATGTATAATTTTTTCTTTTATAAGATAATAGCCAATTAAATAATTATCGAAATGAGTAAAAAAGAAATCTCCAAAAATTAATTATTTACTATTTTTTAATCTTTTTATTTCTACTGTAATTAGTATCAATCAAGGACCAACTCGCCAATATTTTACACTCCCAAAGTAAGGGGGGGGTCAAAATTAAGTGACCTGAAAAAAATCAGAAAGTTTTGAAATAAAATAAATAATGTATTATAAAGATCATTCATTGATAAATAAACACTGAAAATTTCATTAAAATCCGATAATTCCCTGATTTCTGGTAAATTATTTTCTGTATTTTCTAAAGTTATTTTGTCAAAAACGTATTTTAGGCTCATTTTGCCATTGCCTAATCTAATTATTTTCTTCTCCGTAGAAATGTTCGTAGAATGATAGTTTTGTTTGATTTTGGTTGATTTGGTTGGATTTTATGACCTGTCAAATGTCGAAGACGTTTGTTTTATTCATTATTGTTGGGTATTCACATTTTTTAATTTTAAACACATTTCTAAACACATTTCTATTTTCACATTGACTCTATTTTAAACACATTTTTATACTGATTTTAAACACATTTCTTAACACATTTATTTGTTTTATTAATTCTTGTTGGGTATTCACATTTTTAAACACATTTTTATACTCATTTTAAACACATTTCTAAACACATTTTTTTATTCATTCTTGTTGGGTATTCACATTTTTAAACACATTTTTATACTGATCTTAAACACATTTTTTTTTATTCATTCTTGTTAAGTATTCACATTTTTAAACACATTTTCAAACACATTTTTATACTCATTTTAAACACATTTCTAAACACATTTTTTATTCATTCTTGTTAGGTATTCACATTTTTATACACATTTTTAAACACATTTTTATACTCATTTTAAACACATTTTTAAACACATTTTTTTAATTCATTCTTGTTAGGTATTCACATTTTAAAACACATTTTAAACACATATTTATACTCCTTTTAAACACATTTTTAAACACATTTCTTTGTTTTATTCATTCTTGTTGTGTATTCACATTTTTAAACTCAATTTTAAACACATTTTTATACTGATCTGAAACACATTTCTAAACACATTTGTTTGTTTAATTCATTCTTGTTGGGTATTCACATTTTAAACACATTTTTAAACACATTTACTGTTCTAGCACTATTACCTTTCATCTTACTTGTATGAAGTGGGATTTCCCACTTGAACTCCCGCCCTGTCGGCTGGGGCGTTAGAATGCACCGACTGCACCTCTGCAAAGGGGTAAGACTCCCCCAATGGGGCCACCTGTTGGCCTTGGGTGGCGACCCGTGATGCTTAAGGATAGAGCCCAGGTGGATGAGCAGTTCATGACATACTCCACTTTGGCCCTATCTTGGGCTATACGGTCGGTCGGAGAGGCCCCCTCCGATCAATCGGCTAGTCACGTCAAGCCCTAGCACCTATATGATTTTCCCAACTCTATTGCCCTTATGGCAAGCCCCAACCCCTTTTTATCATGTGGGTGCTAGAAGGCGGTGGCTGTGGTCTACATGTCCTGGGAATGACGTTAAACTCTATCTGATGGTGAGGTTCCAGTTTTGGAGGTTTGGGGAATGTGGAGCACCCCTTCATCACCATTGCTCCCTGGTCCACTCTGACCCGGAATGGTAGTACCTGTTAGGGTCCCATCTATGGGTTAAATAGAAAAATGTATTTATAAAAAAATTGTATTATCCATTAAGAATTGATTTATTTCAAAACTTTATCGACATTAAATGACCCACTGAGGTTGATATGCCGTAAAACAAACCAAACCAAACCACTTTAACTCAATTGAAGACTAAAGACAAAAACAGGATCAACACTGTCCTTTATAGACATGCATCACTGTTTTCCTGTGTCCCTAATTGGTTGGTTGATTGGCTGGTTGGATTTTACGGCACGTCAACCCCTGGGTTATTTTATGCTAAAGATGTTTTTTATTCATTCTTGTTAGGTATTCAACACTTTTTATCTATTTAACCTACAGATTGAACCCTAACAGGTACTACCACTCCAGTCAGTGTTGACGTGGAAGAAATGGCAATGAAGAGGTACCCACACTCCCTCGAGTTCCAAAATTGGAACCTCACCACTAGATGTAGTTTAATGTCATACCCATGACACTAACACCCCCACCAACCGACTTCTAGTACATATATGATAAAAAAGGATAGATGATAGGCAGCGCGTGGTGTAATGGTTAAAGTCATGGGAAATGGACTCGTCGACCCAAGTTCAAATCCTGACGTGCTAATTGCATTTCGCTTAGCGCTAATACACTTGGGAAAGATATGAATTCTACTCTCCCTCCAGCTATGGGTAAATAGTAGGGCAGATTGGGCTCTTTAACTATGGTTAGGCAACCGGTCTAGGAGAAGGAAAACTATGAATTCAAACCTGTTGAACCCCGATTAAGAAATTGACCTTGTGTCACATCCTGCTCGTGTGGAGGGTTTGGTAAATGTATATATGATAAAAAAGGTTAAGGGTTGCCATAAGAGCAATTGAGTAATACGTTCAGGGCAATCATGTAGGGGCTAGAGCTTGACATGACCAGCCGATTGATATGAGAAGGCCCTCTCCAACCGTCCAAGTAAGGGCCAAAGTTATAAAACTAACCCCTAACCCTAACCCATAACCCTAACCACTAACAAACAACCGGATGTTGACGGTGTAAATGAAAAAAAATGTACTTATGAATCGAGATCGCAAAAGGGGTGCCTAAAGGTCATATGGTCCGTAAATTTCATATTGCAAATAGCATCTACGGTTATTTCCCTCCAACCTAAAAAAAGGGGAACCACTCTGAATGAATTTTATAATTTATTTATCTATTTATTGATCTACTAAAAAAAAAGAAGACGGGGTTAGGGTTAGGGTTTAGGATTAGAGTTTAGGGTTAGTTTAATGAGAAAATAATGGGTAGATTAATTAACAGATAAAATTCATTCAGAGTGGTTCCCCTTTTTTAGGTTGGAGTTATAGGAAATATACAACCACGGATTGTCATAAAGATGTCAATATACGTTATCTTTGTCCGTACTTATGAACCACTCTGAATGAATTTTATAATTTATTTATCTATTTATTGATCTACTTGAAAAAAGGAAGACGGGGTTAGGGTCTAGGGTTTAGGGTTAGAGTTTAGGGTTAGTTTAATGAGAAAATAATGGGTAGATTAATTCATTCAGAGTGGTTCCCCTTTTTTAGGTTGGAGTTATAGGAAATAACTGCATCTATATTTAAAACTATAAGATTTGCACCGGGTACAACCTGATATATTTCGGCGTCTTTCTTTTAACAGTAAACTGCAGTGCCCCGGAGGATCCTTGTCCGTGCAAAACCAAATATACAACCACGGACTGTCATAAAGATGTCAATATACGTTATCTTTGTCCGAATTTGTGCGGCATTTGCCCTTGTAAGTATTCTTTTCATTTATGATATTTGGTTGGTTGGATTTTACGGCATGTCAATCCTTGTTGGGTTATTTTATGCCAAAGACGTTTTTGTTTTATTCATTCTTGTTGGGTATTCAATTTTTTTTCTTTCTATATTTGTATTTACGTATGTTGGGTAGAAGGTTCACTTTTACGGCATGTCAACCCTTGTTGGGTTATTTTATGCCAAAGACGTTTTTGTTTTATTCATTCTTGTTGGGTATTCAATTTTTTTTTTCTATATTTGTATGGTATGTTGGGTAGAAGATTCACTTTTACGAGTCAACCCTTGTTGGGTTATTTTATGCCAAAGACGTTTTTGTTTTATTCATTCTTGTTGGGTATTCAATTTTTTTTCTTTCTATATTTGTATGTACGTATGTTGGGTAGAAGGTTCACTTTTACGACATGTCAACCCTTGTTGGGTTATTTTTATGCCAAAGACGTTTTTGTTTATTCATTCTTGTTGGGTATTCAATTTTTTTTCTTTCTATATTTGTATGTACGTATGTTGGGTAGAAGGTTCACTTTTACGGCATGTCAACCCTTGTTGGGTTATTTTATGCCAAAGAAGTTTTATTTTATTCATTCTTGTTGGGTATTCAAATTTTTTTCAAACTCAGATTTTTAAAAACGTTTTTATCCTATAGATGGGACCCTAACAGGTACTACCACTCCGAGTTAGAGTATACCCGGGAGTGATGGCGTTGAAGGGGTACTACACACTCCCCGGAATGCTCCAAAATTGGAACTTCACCATTAGATGCAGTTTAACGTCATATTCTGGACACTAAGACCCTCAGCCAATACCTTCTAGCTCATATATGATAAAAAGGTTGGGGTTTACCATAAAGGAAATAGGGTTGAGACAATCATGTAGGTGCTAGGGCTTGATATGACCAGCCGATTGATCGGTGGGGCTTCCCGATCGCCCATCTAGTGTAAGTAAGTGGCAACGTGGAGTGTTGCATTACATGGACAGCTCAAGCCACCTGGATTTCGTCCTTAAGCATCACGTTCACCACCCACGGCCAATAGGTGAATTACCCCTCTATATGTATTTACCAACCCCTCCGCACGAGCAGGATGCGACACAAGGTCAATTTCTTAAGCGGAGTTTAACAGGTTTGAATTCAGAGTTTTCCTTCTCCTAGACCGGTTGCCTAACCAAGGTTAAATGTATTGTACACTATAAGAAAGAAATAAAGCTCTTACACACGTAATCAAGCACTTTATTTTCAATTCTCCAATACTAACAAAGGACTACCTATATATATATATATATATATATATATATATATATATATATATATATATGTGTGTGTGTGTGTGTGTGTGATGGACTCTCCCGTTGATTTCGAGGTATGAGTGTTCATACAATGAACGTCCACACAGTGATTTGTTTATAGTGGTGAAGGCTTGTGTTGGACCATCCACACTTTTTGGCACAGTCGATAGGAAAGAATTGATGCATCAACAACAGACCTCAGGAATTTTGAATTCAGAGTTATCCCTCTCCTAGACTGGTTACCTATCCTAGGCTGAAGAGCCCAGTCTGCCCTACTATTTACCCATAGCTGGAAGGAGAGTAGGATTCATACCTTTCCCAAGGGTATTAGCGCTAAGTGAAATGCAATTGCCACGTCCAGGATTTGAACTCGGGGCGACGAGTCCATTTCCCATGACTTTAACCATTACACCACGCGCTTCCCCCTCTATAGAGGTGCAGTTGGTGTATTCTATTGCCCCGAGCCGACAGGGCGACAAGCAATCAATGTATTCCAATCTAATATTAATGATTTGCACACAATTATATGATCTCGAGTATTTTAAGTAATTATGTGGTTTTAGGTGTTGTATAGCCAACATCGTTGTTAGGGGGAGTTATCTCCCCCTAACAATGGAACCGGATACTCTCTAACAAGGAGGGAGACAAAAGACTGACAGAGGCAGACAAGGACTGGCCCCATGTGTGACCACACACATGATACACACACAGTTGAATTCTATCCAAAACCATCCACTGTATTCCCTGTCGGTGAGAATAATTAAAACAAATATTGTTATATGTTAAGCATATTTCGCTGTTTTTATTATCATTGTGTATTTCCTACACCTCAGGATATAACAATCTTCGAATATCGAGAGAGGAATTCAGGTGATTGAGAGAGAGACAGACAGATACAGGTTGAGTCTTACTTGTTCTTCATTTCTTCTTGCTATGTCTAGTCGCCATCTTTCCTCCTCTTCTTTCTTTTGGCCGTCATGTTGTCTAGTCTCTTCTAACTACTTCTTCTAAGGGCTAACTCTTTAGTCATGCAAATTAATCAACCGACAAGACTTTTCTTTTCTTGATCAAGATTTATTTCTGCCCATGTTCTTATTCGCCGCGCGGGAGAATCAACCTCGCAGTGGCACGTCTACCCTGCGTCGTCTCTGGTTGATACTAAGATTGAAATCTAGTCACGTGTTTCTCGTGTTTTTACACATGAAGTTGAATAAATCATATATATCTAAAAAGAAGATTTGGCATTAATGAACCCACAGGTGTTGATATGCCATTAAACACCAACCAACCAACCAATTTCGTATCACATGACTGTGTGCAAATTATTAGTATTAGATAGGTACACTGGAAACCATATAGCTAAAATATATAATGTACTGGAGTTTGTCCCCAGTCATGTTTTATACAAGAGGTGTTAGACAACCCAAGAAATCACGGGTGCTATTCGCAGAATTGCGTCCCGGCCTTCTGCTTTAAAAAATGCTAGGCGGTGATAGCTGAAAAAAAAGAACAATATATATATATATATATATATAATATATATAAAATATATATATATATATGTATAATTATATATTTTACACAAAACAAATATATATATATATATTATTATTTATATTTCTTGAATTATAGTATCGCATAAAATTCGATAATTATAGAAAATAATCTTGAGGCTCGCTATGCAGAAACCGTACAGACTGTTTCGACTTTATTAAGGCGATGTATTAACGACTCCCTCCGACAGGAATTTCACAGGCATAGTCAAGACCTATCCGTTCAATAGCGAACAATCCCTGCGAAATTAACCTTGTCAATGAACTATTATATATTATATATATATATATATATATATATATATATATATATATATAGAGAGAGAGAGAGAGAGAGAGAGAGAGAGAGAGAGATTAGGTTTGTCTAACTTTTCCTTTTTTGTGTGTCTTTGTACAGATTTCTCACTGCCAAATTCAGGTAGGTTACGTATTTCATCCATTTCTTATCCTTGATTAATCATAATTATTCATTTCTATCCATTCGTTATTGCTACTAAAATCATTGGAGCCTAATTGTTTTAGAAATGCACAATCATCGCAACAATGATATTCAAACTTTCTTCTGCATCCGCTATTCCGAAGTAGTAAAAAGGCTTGTCACTGATTATACACTGGGGAACAATTTTGGACATAATTTCTGTTGAGTTTGATTTTTCATTTGATTTACACTAATATCGGTGTTGTGAGGTTTTAAGGGGTCAAATAAGAACAAAACGACGGGTAACAAATGTAGGAAAATGTATTAACAGAAAGTAGACGAATACAATACAGAGAAGTGGAAATTACGTCCGACAAATAGAGTTATTGGCTTACTCGCATTTAACATAGCCAAAAACAAGTTATGACTACTGGCTTTTTTTTTTTAATCCTTTGTAAAATCAATTAATGGTCCGATTTTCACAAAAATTTCCATAATTACTTAGCATTTGATGAAAATATGTCTGAAGGAAGTTTTTTCCTAAAATATATTAGGGGAAATATTTTTTACGAGGTATACCCCCCCACCCCACACACACACCAGTTTATTTTATGAAATATGAAAAAATGAACGGACAAAAAATATTTTTTTACTTTTTTTTCTATAAAGATAAGAGTCTGAATAATTATATCAGAAGATTTTTATAAGTTTCAATGCCAGCGGTTTTTTTATAAAAGAGCCATGAATACAGAATTCAGCTAAAAAATATCAATAAAGAAACTGACCGTGTAAAAAAACGGACTGTTTTACTTATTTTTCAAGATAACGGTGAGTGATATTTTCCCAATCGGATTAATTTTATCTTTGAATTACCTTTTTTTCTTTGTAACAACTCTTTATGTTGTTGTTTTTTTGTTGTTTTTTTTTTTTTGCGAGATTTCTTCTTTTTTTTAAGTTTTAAAATATTTACGTTTCTTCCTTCAATTTGGCCTAAACTGATCACGTGACGTATTTTGGTGGTACCTATCGATTATGAAACCTCAATCACTTAGTCTTTTAATATTGTTTACTGTTACAGGGATGACGCACTCAATCGAAGTGACCTGTTGGGCGATCTGCGTAGTAGTTTTCCAGTTTATTCTCCTGTCTGCTGAATGAATACAAAGACACCAAAGACGATACACAAAATATGGGATTTTTAAATTTTGTAATAATAAACATCTATACATCAATACTCGTCGTCCTTAATTCTACGGCAGTTATCATCCTGCAACACCCTTTGTTTAAAAATGAGACCGTTCAACTCATCTCAACTAAATAATGGACCATTCCGTTTTTATTATAATTAAAGAAATGGAAGAAAAAAGACATGCTACACAGAAAAAAAGGACCATTCCGTTTTTATTATAATTAAAATAAATTAAATTAAATTATAATTATAATAAATTAAATTTTAATAAATTAAATTATAATTAAAAATAAATTAAATTATAATTAAAAAAATAATGGACCATTCCGTTTTTATTATAATTAAAGAAATTGAAGAAAAAAGACATGCTACACAGAAAAAATATAATAAAAAAGAGAGAAAATAGGGGAAAGATAGAGAGCGGGTGAGCGCACGGATGCGATAGCGCTAATCTGTTTCAATCGAACATAATGAAAAAAATGAAAAGAAGGAAAGAAAGAAAAAAGAGTGTGAGAGAGTTAAATCAAGATTATTATACGTTCAAATCGTCCAAGATGAAATACAAAAATGTAAATCCTGATAATCTGGTGTTGCTTATCCGCCAAATTCTTATTTTTATGAGTGTTGTCATCTCAGCTAAATAATGGACCATTCCGTTTTTATTGCAAAAAAAGAAAGGGAAGAAAAAGGACATTATACAGAAAAATATAATAAGAAAGAAAGAATATGGCAGTGGTTCATTGGACGAGCCGATGAGACGTGGCGAAGTGGGAGAGAGAATGGGTGAGAGGTGTGAGAAAGTATTAAGCCTGGGAGTTCGCGCTAAGAGGACTCTTACGCTCAGCAGTTGTGATTTTGGGGGAAATAAAATTCCCATGAGAAGAAAGAAGTGGCCTTGTGTCATTACTAAAAACTCTAAATGGCACAAAGCAAGATATCCTTCAGCCCTCCAAGTTGATTTCCAGACTCCAGATATCATATAATTGCCAGTCAACTGAACAGCAGCCCAGCAACCAGGATTCGGAGCCTCTCCAATTGTAATACCGGCCCAGAGATCACAGATTACTCGGAGGAAAAGACTTAGTTTACGGCTTGACATGCCTCATTTTTAAACCAAAAAAAGAAGCAAAGTAAGATTAATATTGTTAAATGTCAATGAAATTAAACGTTATGACAATTTAAATCACTAAATAATAAAAAAAATATTATAAAACGCAAGGAGATACACAATTAAAAAGTATATTTTAACTTCTACTATCAATACATCATCACTCCATTCGAAGTAAGAGCTGTGACGTGGGGGGGATTAAATAAAACGAAAATAAAAATTAGAATAAAAATTTTTTTTTAAAACAAAACAAAAACTTCCATAGGGCCTTCACTGGAAGAACCCTCCGCGTATGTCCGACAAAAAGGACTGTCCCCCGGCCCCCAAAATAATCTCTCGGCCATTTCGAGTTGAAGCCTTAACTGGGTCTAGTCGTTCCTACTAGACAGGGAGATATTCCCTTACTACAGGCGACTATGATCCGGTCAATAAAGCCTAAGTCATAAAACTATCTCCTGCCTTTTTCGTTCCTTAAATTCGTTCCGTTTCAGCGCAACCGCCAAATGAGATGGGTCTAAAACATAAAAACCCGAAAAACACGAAACCAATAATATTCAGCTACATTAAACCTTAAAAACCCCAAACTTCATCCTACCCCATAAACGTAAGCAACGTTGACACGTCATCTCTCCATTGGGAAATGAGTGCCAGTACGTAACGAGAGTTGACACGTCATCTCTCCATTCGAAAATGAGTGCCAGAACGTAACGAGAGTTGACACGTCATCTCTCCATTCGAAAATGAGTGCCAGTACGTAACAAGAGTTGACACGTCATCTCTACATTCGGAAATGAGTGCTAGTACGTAATGAGAGTTGACACGTCATCTCTCCATTCGAAAATGAGTGCCAGAACGTAACAAGAGTTGACACGTCATCTCTCCATTCGGAAATGAGTGCCAGAACGTAACGAGAGTTGACACGTAATCTCTCCATTCGGAAATGAGTGCCAGAACGTAACAAGAGTTGACACGTCATCTCTCCATTCGGAAATGAGTGCCAGTATGTAACGAGAGTTGACACGTCATCTCTCCATTCCGACAAGTAGTATTACAGTATGTCCGTTAACTGTAGTTTTTTTAAATCAGGATTTGGCATCAGTTAGTCAGAATTAGTGTTACATAATTATTAGATTCCTAATACTTATGTATGTAGTGTAGAAACCAAAATGGCTGTTATAAGTTCAGCCGGCGGCCTTGAAGGATTGAATGACAAGGCTTGACCTCAGTCCTGATCCTCCTTCCGGTGGATACCTAAAATCGGTGGAGAAGACCCTCTTCCGGTTTAGATTAGAGAGAGTTTTAGTCAGATCGGCCAAGACCACGACGGTGGTAAGTCGTGTTATGCACGCTGCCGACCCAATCTGCGCAGGTAGTCTGGTGGAGATTTCAGAATAAAATATGATCTAAGTTAAATCGAAGTCTTGTGTTATTATCTAAAAACTACCAATGACACAGGGCTTCTGATAAAGAGAAATCCCCAATGGAAGACCAGACACGAAGTCCCCAAGACGAAGTCCAGACGCTAGAGGAGACGCTAGAAGAAGAATAGAAGTAAGTAAAGAAAGAGAGTATACAACATAAGGTCTATTTTTAGAATTTATGAAATGTGCTTTTTTTACTGATAGGAAATTCTAGAAACGATTTTGGTGCCATTTTTGGTAAAGGCTATACTACTTAGGAACCATATACTTACCCGGTGTCTAGGGGCTTCCGTTTCTGGACCGATAAGATATTATTAAATCGCATGTCCCATGGGGCCATCCCCTCAGGCAATACATGCCCCCCTCGTCTAAAAGTATTTGCATAGCGCCTTCTTTACCGGCACTAAATAGGTATATGTTATATACTGGTCTTTTCACTAAGCCAAATCAGCATATAACGTTATATACCTTTCTTACTACTTCTTACTCTGGTCGTCTCTTCTTCTGGCCGGATTTGCTTCTGATCGTCTATCATCTATCTTGGTCTGATATATCTTCTAGGGTCTGGTCTTCTTGGGATTCCGGGTCTGGTTTCTGTTGCTAGGGATTTCTTGTTATCAGAAGCCCTGTGTCATTGTTAGTTTTTAGTAATAAACACAAGACTTCGATTTACGATGATGTTACTTTATTCGTAGATCCCCAGACCAGACAATCTGCGCAGTGAGACTCACATCTTGCTAGCTTGGCTTCTAACTTCTAACTGACTGAGTTGCTTACCCCTTAAACCGGAAGGGGGCTTTCTATCGGGGTTCCGTTTCTCACGGTCTATCCCCAGAAAGCAAGGTCAGAGTGAGGTCAAACGCTGTCACTCACTCTCAAGGCCATCAGCTGTACTGATCGCCATAATGATTTCTACAACACCTTAAAAATGTATTAGGGATCCAATAATTATGTAACAAAAGTGACAGGGTTGGGTTTATTGCCCAGTGCCTGAGGCGACCCAATAGAGGAATGCAGAAGTGTCATTTTTGGTACAAACTATACTACTTAGGAACCATATACTTACCTGGTGTTCATGGGCTTCGTCTTCCGGACTGGTAAGATATAATTAAATGGCTTGTCTAAGGGGACCATTCTCTCAGGCAACACGTCTAAAAGAGACAGAACTGGGTTTATTTCCATCACTTCTGTCTTTCATTGCTAATTTTTTTAATGTAATTTCCTTCTTTACTTCCTAATTTAACTGAATAGTTAAAATTACATTTATTTTTTCTTGTTAATAGATTTCTTTTAAGATTCATCTCTGAGATTTTTACTCATATTTATTAGAATAAAGCTAGGTAATTTATGAGGAAGTGCATCCCGGTCTCCTGCATCAAAAATTGCTACCCGGTGACTATCAAAATAACAACCCCAGCTCGTCGTAATTCTTGTTTATTTATCATAATTTGTCGTAATTCTTGTTTAGATATGAGTATGGATATATAGTTTGGAATAGACTGAGATAGATAAATAAACAAACAAAATAATATAGATATGAACAAATGGAGATAGATAGATAGATATTTTCGACAAGTAAATGTATTGGGGGGGGTCGCATCTTTTTTGTCGTAATTCTTGTTTATTTAAACTAAAACAAGACATTAAACAAACATGAATAAAAAAATCTTAGTATTTAAAGTAATATAGATAAATATGAACAAATTGAGATAGATAGATAGATATGAAGATGGATAGTTTTGAATAGACTGAGCTGGGTCGTTATTTTAATAGTCACCGAGTAGCAATTTTTGAGGCAGGAGACCGGGAAACACTTCCTCATAAATTACCTAAAACTAAACGATTAAAATCAATAATACCAAGCACATATTTATTAAAAATTATTTTTATGATTAATATGCAAATTAGCCTTCCCGTTAACACTGTTAACCGCTATTTTGTTGTAGATATATAAATATAGTTATTAGTATGTAGACAAGCCCGCCCCTCGTGGTGGGGGTCCAGTGGCTTCGGCCCTGGATCTTTACAAGTTAATAGCGTCGATCCCAGGCAACACCTGCCCCCTTGACTTAAAGGGGCAGGGTTGGGTTTATTGCCCAGCGCCTGAGGCCCCCTCTTGAGGGGAATGCCGAAGGGATCGACGCAATTTTTGTTCTTTCCCAACCATGAGCTTCGTCTTGTGGGTGGGCCCGCGTTAAAACGAGGCCTTGTGCCCAGCCCATACAAGTGGGGTATGAGGCAAATACCTGTAGATATGGCCAACAGTATTGATAATGTTTTAGATTCAAAGGTATATGGTATATTCTTGGATGTTTTGTTTTATTTATTTTTGATGGGTATTAAAAAATTTAGAAAATTTTTTAAAAAATTTGTAATTAAAAGTTAGGGGAGTAAACCCCGAAAACAAATCAGGGGCCGGAGTCCCTAAGGTGATGTGATGCTGAAATCCAGTGCTACACATCAACTCCTGCGACACTTGCGTTACCAAACCGCATAGGTACCTTACCTTTCCTTTGAGCCACAGCGCAGTGTGGAGAGGGTGGATTTCCTGCATGGGCAACAGCTTATCCTCCATATGAACCCGCCCAGGCTATGTAGTTCAAGGAAAAACAAACTTTGACTACTCCATCGTCTCTCGTAGACGGAAGGCTGCCAACCATAAACTAAAACAATTTTATGATTGATTTTAAATAAAAATAAAATCATGGAGAATGCGACGTAAAAAACTAAGGGAATTGTGATTTGGTACTGATATAGTTTCGGTTACAAACAGATACACACACAAATCTCCATTATAATAAGATTAAAATTATATTTTATGAATGCTAAAAAAAATTGGACCATATGACCTTTAGACACCCCTTTTTGGTCTCAATTAAGAAAGGACATGTTTTCCATTTACACCGTCAATATCCGGTTGTTTTAACAGACGATTTTTAGATTTTTTAATCATAACCCTAAACCATAACCCTTAACCCTTAACCTTAACCTCTAACAAACAACCGGATATTGACGGCGTAAATGAAAAACATATCCTTTCTTAATCGAGATCAAAAAGGGGTGCCTAAAGTCATATGGTCCAAGAAATGTATCAAATTACGACAGATTTATACCATATTCATAAAAATACGCATTAGATGAAAGCCGAAATTATAAATTATGATATTTACAATCAATATTTATATTAAAATTGAAATAAATTACGATGAATATTTACATTAAAACACTTCAACGATATTTTATTCAAAACGTTTTTTAAACACCAATTTGAAGTATACACCAGTAGCTTTATAGACAGCCATATTTGGTGACGGGCATGCGTAGTCTAAACAAACGAGCTTCCGGTTTTAGTCTTCTGCCTCGATATCCGTTGCAATCAGCAACACTTCTTTAGACTAGGCCACCTGATAGGTTTCTACGTTCCATTCAATATTGTAGGGAGGGTTATCGTCAAAGCCATCAATATAAACATCAATAAGGTTCTGAAATGATTAAAAAAATGTACATATATGGGATTAGATATTTTATTTGGAGGAGCGTGGTATGATGGTTAGTGATGTAGGAAATAGACACAGCGACACGAGTTCAAATACTGGACGAGGCTGGTTGAATTTCACATAGCACTAATATCATTGTGAAAAGTATGCATACAACTATTCTCCTCCAACTATGGGTAAATAGTAGGGCAGACTGAGCTCTTTAATCTTGATATGGCAACCGATCTAGAAGAAGGAAAACACTGAACTTTATTGGAGGTGCGTGGTCTAATAGTTATCGTTGTTGGAAATAGACACGGTGACACACGAGTTCAAATACTGGATGAGGCTGTTTACATTTCACATAGAACTAACATCCTAGAGGGAAAATATCCATCCAACTATTCCTCTCCAACTATGGGTAAATAGTAGGGCAGACTGGGCTCTTTAACCTTGATATTGCAACCGGTCTAGAAGAAGGAAAACTCTGAATTCAAACCTGTTACACACAGAGTTTAAGAAATTGACCTTGTATCACAATAATACTTGTTCGGGAGTTATTAAATATATATATGGGATTAGAGTGATGAAGGTTATAATATTAGGAAATGGACTCGAGAATTCGGGTTCGATCCCAAACGAGGCTGTTTGCATTTCACATAGTGCAACAGTGGGAAAAGGTATGAATTTGTGTATTCTCTCTCCAGCTATGGGTAAATAGTAGGGCAAACTGGGCTATTTAACCTTTAATTAGTGGATGGTTTTAGAATGCATGTTTGTATGACTCAGTGGGAATATTTTAAATGCAATAATTTGATTATTATTATTATTATTATTATTATTATTATTATTATTATTATTCAGGGGAGTAAACCCCGAAAACAAATCCGGAGCCTAAGGTGGGGTAATTTCAGTGCTGCACAGCAACTCCTGAAACACTGCCATTGCCAAACTGCATGGGTTTCTTACCTTTTCTTTGGACTACTGTAGCAGTGTGGAGAGGTGGGGTCTGCTGCTTGGGCAACAACACATCCTCCAAAATAACCCACCCAGGCTACGTATATAAAAAAAAACTACGCCATTGCCTTTCGCAGATGGAAAGATGCCAACCAATTTATAGTCAAAATCATAAAGGTGCTATGGCTTGACGTTGTTGTATACCCTTTCTTTCCTTTCTTACTTCTATTATTCTTCTCATCTTTGGTATCTTACGTTCTTCTTCCAGCGTCTGGACCTAGTCTTGGGGACTTCGCGTGTCTGGTCTTCTAGGTCAGTCTTGTTGCCAAGACATTCATCAACCACAAAACCATATTATTTATTTAAACTTTTATTTCTTAACTAAACATATTTCTCTAACTAATCACAGCGCGCGTGTGCAGTGAGTCTCAGCTAAAGCAGTAACATCTTATCGGCCTGACGTCCAAGCTAAAACTTGAAGACCCAACCAGGTCCCACGTGACTTCACGTATTTCGCGGGCTTTCTGTACTATTCCATGGAAAGCCCGCCCGTGATATGAAAAGGGGCCATCCCTTCAGAATACAGGGGGTTGACAATAATCTATGCAGCCGCATAGATTATGTAACAACGTGACCAGCCGATCGAGAGGGTGTTACATAATTATGGATCCCTAATATCTTTTTAAGGTAGTATAGAAATCCTTATGGCGATCAGTACAGCTGATGGCCTTGAGAGTGAGTGACAATGTTTGACCTCACTCTCACCTTGCGTTCTGGGGATGGAACGTGAGAACGGAAGTCAATAGAAGCCATTCCGGTTTAAGCTGTAAGCAACTCAATCAGTTAGGCAGTTAGGACTTAGAAGCGAAGCTAGCAAGATGTGAGCTCACTGCGTGATTGTCTGGTCTGGGGTTCTACGAATAAAGTAACATCATCGTAAATCGAAGTCTTGTTGTTATTACTAAAAGCTAACAATAGCACAGGGCTTCTGATAAGCAGTGATCCCCAACAGAACCAGACCCGGAATCACAAGAAAACCAGACCTTAGAAGATATACCAGATCCGGTCAGAAGAGAAGTATATAACATATAGATATTTAGTGCCGTCACAGAAAAGGCACTACGTAACAAGGGGTCCTCTTCAACAGCTCATCTAGCCCAAGTATGGGCAAAAGTGGAGTGTTGCACGTCATGAAAAACTTTATGGCGATTCGATATTATGGTTGATTAAAAGAGTAAAAAAAAAGGAGTTACTTACATCAATTAGCAGCGGAACATCAGAAAGTGTTTGATAAAGTCTGAACGTTGCGTCGGGAAACTGATTGAAAATGTTGGGATCCAGATCCATGTGTTCTCCATGATTTTCGGGTCCTTCTGTTTTTTCGGGTCTTTCTTCTTCGTTACCCCCCGGTTGAGTAACAACACTTTCGATATCTAGTTTTACCGTTTCCCCCACCTCACCATTTTCTAGGTTCGTTTCTTCACCGGTCACAGTAAACTGGAGTCGTTCCCCGCCTTCTTCACATGTACATCTATCTTCCGAAACAGATTGCTCGTTCAACTGACCCGGTTTAATTTCAGTCTCTTCTTCAGCTTCTATGCCTCTTTGGCCAGTGACCCCTCCAGCTAGGTCTTTGTCGTTTTCTGGTTGATTAACGACACTCTCTATGTCCAATGTTAGCGTTTCTCCCAAATTATCACTTTCTTCGCTGGTTATGGTCAACTGGACATGCTCTATATAGTCTTCACACGTATATCTATCATCCGACACGGTTTGCTTGTTCAACTGATCCGGCTCAATTTCATTCTTGTCTTGAGCTTCTAGATCTTTTTTTCCTGTAATTTTTCCATGCGCGTCATTTTGCGGTTGCTTAACGACACTTTCTATATCCACTGTTAGCGTTTCACTCGTATCATTTTCTTCACTGGTTACGATCAACTGGACATGTTCTATACCTTTTTCGACCGACACGGACCGTTCGTTTAAATTACCCGGATTGATCAAAATACTTGAGTGTCTATTAGATGATTCGTTAGCCTGAGAAATTTCCCTCTCGTCTCTTTTTTGAAAATATATCTGCATCGTCTTGTCCATTCACAGGGCCGGTCACCGTTTGGTCACTTTCTTCTCTTGGACCATTTGATTGCCCCCCACTGAAAACCGGGGATACTATCTCTCCCTCACCGTAATAGCGTGTACCTTCAGTCTTTGAGAGATTTCGTTGACTGAGGACATGGGTTTGGTAGAAACTGGAGGTATTATCTCTCCCTCACCGTAATAGCGTGTGCCTTCAGTCCTTGATATATTCCGTTGACTGAGGCTACTGGGTTTGGTAGAAACTGGAGGTACTATCTCTTCCTCACCGTAATAGCGTGTGCCCTCAGTCCGTGATAGACTCCGTTGTCCGAGGTTACTGGGTTTGGTAGAAACTAGAGGTATGATCTCTTCTTCACCGTAATAGCGTGTGCCTTCAGTTGTTGATCTATTCCGTTGACTGAGGTTACTTTGTTTGGTAGAAACTGGGGGTACTATCTCTTCCTCACCGTAATAGCGTGTGCCTTCAGTCCTTGATAGATTCCGTTGACTGAGATTACTGTGTTTCGTAGAAACTGGGGGTACTATCTCTTCCTCGCCGTAATAGCGTGTGCCTTCAGCCCTTGATATACTCCGTTGACTGAGGTTACTGGGTTTGGTAGAAACTGGAGGTACTTTATCTTCACCGTAATAGCGTGTGCCTTCAGTCCTTGAGAGATTCTGTTGACTGAGATTACTGTGTTTCGTAGAAACTGGAGGTACGATCTCTCCTTCACCGTAATAGCGTGTACCTTCACTCCTTGATAGACTCCGTTGACTGAGGTTACTGGGGTTGATAGAAACTGGATGTATTATCTCTTCCTCACCGTAATAGCGTGTGCCCTCAGTCCTTGATAGACTCCGTTGACTGAGGTTACTGGGGTTGGTAGAAACTGGAGGTACTATCTCTTCCTCACCGTAATAGCGTGTGCCTTCAGTCCTTGATAGATTCCGTTGACTGAGGTTACTGGGTTTGGTAGAAACTGGAGGTACTATCTCTTCCTCGCCGTAATAGCGTGTGGCTTCAGTTGTTGATCTATTCCGTTGACTGAGGTTACTTTGTTTGGAAGAAACTGGAGGTACTATCTCTCCTTCACCGTAATAGCGTGTACCTTCAGTCCTTGATAGACTCCGTTGACTGAGGTTACTGTGATTGGTAGAAGCTGAAGGTACTATCTCTTCCTCACCGTAATAGCGTGTGCCTCCAGTCCTTGATAGATTCCGTTGACTGAGGTTACTGGGTTTGGTAGAAACTGGAGGTACGATCTCTTCCTCGTCGTAATAGCGTGTGCCTTCAGCCCTTGATGTACTCCGTTGACTGAGGTTACTGGGTTTGGTAGAAACTGGAGGTACTTTATCTTCACCGTAATAGCGTGTGCCTTCAGTCCTTGAGAGATTCTGTTGACTGAGGTTAATGTGTTTCGTAGAAACTGGAGGTACTATCTCTCCTTCACGTAATAGCGTGTACCTTCAGTCCTTGATAGACTCCGTTGACTGAGGTTACTGTGGTTGGTAGAAACTGGAGTACTATCTCTTCCTCGTCGTAATAGCGTGTGCCTTCAGCCCTTGATATACTCCGTTGACTGAGGTTACTGTGGTTGGTAGAAACTGGAGGTACTATCTCTTCCTCGTCGTAATAGCGTGTACCTTCAGTCCTTGATAGACTCCGTTGACTGAGGTTACTGTGGTTGGTAGAAACTGGAGGTACTATCTCTTCCTCACCGTAATAGCGTGTGCCTTCAGCCCTTGATAGATTCCGTTGACTGAGGATACTGGGTTTGGTAGAAAATGGAGGTACTATCTCTTCCTCGTCGTAATAGCGTGTGCCTTCAGCCCTTGATATACTCCGTTGACTGAGGCTACTAGGGTTGGTAGAAACTGGAGGTACTATCTCTTCCTCGTCGTAATAGCGTGTGCCCTCAGCCCTTGATATACTCTGTTGACTGAGGCTATTGGGGTTGGTAGAAACTGGAGGTACTATCTCTTCCTCACCGTAATAGCGTGTGCCCTCAGTCCTTGAGAGATTCCGTTGACTGAGGCCTCTGGCTTCGGTCGAAACCGAAGGTATTATCTCTTCCTCACTATAATAGCGTGTGCCTTCAGTCCTTGATAGACTCCGTTGACCAAGGCTACTGGCTTCTGTGTAAATTGAAGGTGCTATCTCTTCCGCATCGTAGTAGCGTGTGCCTTCAGTCCTTGATAGCGTCCGTTGACTGAGACTACTATCTTGTGTGTAAACTGAAGGTACTGTCTCTTCCGCATCGTAATAGCGTGTGCGGCTGTGGTTACTACGGGTTCTTTGTGGATAAATTGTCTATCCTGTGGAACATTCTGATCAGTCCCTGTTGTTTTGAATGGTGTCGTTTCTTTCTCAAGCACAAAAAACTGTCCACAACTTCCTATCTCTCCCGATAAACATTCCGTGTCGGTTACCCACTGGTTTTTCGGATATAAATGGCCTCCATCGTCTTTATATGTTGTTTCTGTCTCAAACAGAACATAATCGCCCTTGCTCAAATCTGGCTTATCTATGGCCTTTGGATCAGTCACGCTTCGCTCAACTCTACTTGAGTCGTAACCGGAAGTGGCTCCTGATTCTTGTACAGGACGTTGATCCGGTGTAATATCACGAGAATCACGGAGATCAATACAAATCTCGTGGTCGTTTGAATCACTGTGCTGAATCGGCGGGACATGTGTTTCTAGGGAAATACTTTGAACGCAGTTGCCGCCATTGCTATAGATAGTTTCGGTCTGCAAGCGGATATGCCACTCGGGACTTCCGGCGTCTTTCAGTAACGATTGCAACTCAAGTACAAAGGACTCTGTCATTCTTTCGGTGTTTTCTAGGAGCTTTTCAGCAGATAAATCATCGCCTGGATGCGATAGGGTCTCGGGCGTTCTAGCCGTTTTCTGCCGATGTAGGCCCGCCGTATCTCTTTTCCAATATCGGATTCGTAAAAGCTTTCTGTGGGTGTACGCCGTATATCACTGGACAATTGTTCTTCGTCTCGTAATCGCTTAGTGCACGTTCTAGGGCGGATTTTGAGGTTGTTCTCCTTGATAGAGGGCGCGCTGATTTGTCGAGATAAGGAATATCATCGGACAAGGCATCTTCTTGTTGTTCTTCTTCTTCGGCGACCACGTCTAACACACGTTTTAGAAGTTCATAGTTTGTGCTTGTTCTCTCTAATAGAGGTCTTCCTGTTTCGTCGGTATCAGGCACATCACTGGACAAGGCAGTGTCTTCTATTTCCTCTCTTCTTCTCTGCGACTACCTCTAACACACGTTTGAGAAGGTCGTAATTCGTGGTTGCCCTCTTTAATAGATATTTTCCAGGTTCTTCAGTATCTGATATATGATGGGAGAAATCATTTTCTTGTTCTTCTTCTTCTTCTGCAACAACGTCTAACATATGTTTCAGCAGGTTATAATTTGAGCTTTCTTTCTTTAACAGGGATTGTCCTGCTTCCTCATAATTTGGCATTTCATCGAGCAACTCTTTCTCTTGTAATTCTTCGTCTTCTGCGACTACGTCTAACACTTGTTTTAGGAGGTCATAGTTTGAACTTGCTCTTTTCTCTAGAGGTTGTACTGCATCAGTCTCAGGAACAACACTAGACGGCCCTTCTTCTGATACTTCGTCTAGCACACGTTTTAGAAGGTCCGATTTTGTGCTGGTTCTCTTTATTAGAGGTGGTCGTACTGCTTTGTCAGAATCTGGCCTATCATCGGACAAAGACTTTTTTTTTTTTCTTCTTCTGATACTTCGTCTAGCACACGTTTTAGAAGGTCCGATTTTGTGCTGGTCCTCTTTATTAGAGGAGGTCGTACTGCTTTGTCAGAATCTGGCCTATCATCGGACAAAGACTTTCTTTTTCTTCTTCTGATACTTCGTCTAGCACACGTTTTAGAAGGTCCGATTTTGTGCTGGTTCTCTTTATTAGAGGAGGTCGTACTGCTTTGTCAGAATCTGGCATATCATTGGACAGAGACTTTTCTTTTTCTTCTTCTGATACTTCGTCTAGCACACGTTTTAGAAGGTCCGATTTTGTGCTGGTCCTCTTTATTAGAGGAGGTCGTACTGCTTTGTCAGAATCTGGCCTATCATTGGACAGAGACTTTTCTTTTTCTTCTCTGATACTTCGTCTAGCGTTTTAGAAGGTCCGATTTTTGATTAGAGGAGGTCGTACTGCTTTGTCAGAATCTGCTATCATTGGACAGAGACTTTTCTTTTTCTTCTTCTGATACTTCGTCTAGCACACGTTTTAGAAGGTCCGATTTTGTGCTGGTTCTCTTTATTAGAGGAGGTCGTACTGCTTTGTCAGAATCTGGCCTATCATTGGACAGAGACTTTTCTTTTTCTTCTTCTGATACTTCGTCTAGCACACGTTTTAGAAGGTCCGATTTTGTGCTGGTTCTCTTTATTAGAGGAGGTCGTACTGCTTTGTCAGAATCTGGCATATCATCGGACAGAGACTTTTCTTTTTCTTCTTCTGATACTTCGTCTAGCACGTTTTAGAAGGTCCGATTTTGTGCTGGTTCCTCTTTATTAGAGGAGGTCGTACTGCTTTGTCAGAATCTGGCATATCATCGGACAGAGACTTTTCTTTTCTTCTTCTGATACTTCGTCTAGCACACGTTTTAGAAGGTCCGATTTTGTGCTGGTCCTCTTTATTAGAGGAGGTCGTACTGCTTTGTCAGAATCTGGCCTATCATCGGACAGAGACTTTTCTTTTTCTTCTTCTGATACTTCGTCTAGCACACGTTTTAGAAGGTCCGATTTTGTGCTGGTTCTTTTTATTAGAGGAGGTTGTACTGCTTTGTCAGGATCTGGCATATAATACGACACAGACCTTTTTATCTCTTTGTCTGGGATTTCGTCTGACACACGTTTTATAATGAAAGATTTTGTATTTTTTCTCTTTAAAAGAGGTCTTTCTGTTTCTTTCATATTTTGCACCTCACTGGAGAAGGTAATATTTTCTGCTTCCTCCCGTTCTGTTGCGACTACATAACTTGAGGTTTTTTTCTTTATTACAGATTGTCCTGCCTTCTCTTGCAATTCTTCTTCTTCTGAAACAACATCTAACATACGTTTGAGAAGGTCGTAATTTGAGCTTTCTTTCTTTAACAGGGATTGTCCTGCTTCTTCATAATTTGGCATTTCTTCGATCAATGCCTTCTCTTGTAATTCTTCGTCTTCTGCGACTACGTCTAACACTTGTTTTAGGAGGTCATAATTTGAACTTGCTCTTTTCTCTAGAGGTTGTACTGCATCCGTCTCAGGAACAACACTAGACAGCTTTTCTTCTTCTGTTGAGACATCGTCTAACACTCGTTTTAGAAGGTCCGATTTTGTGCTGGTCCTCTTTATTAGAGGAGGTCGTACTGCTTTGTCAGAATCTGGCCTATCATCGGACAGAGACTTTTCTTTTTCGTCTTCTGATACTTCGTCTAGCACACGTTTTAGAAGGTCCGATTTGTGCTGGTCCTCTTTATTAGAGGAGGTCGTACGGCTTTGTCAGAATCTGCTTAACATCGGACAAAGACTTTTCTTTCTCTTCTTCTGTGACTTCGTCTATCACACGTTTTAGAAGGTCTGACTTTGTGCTGGTTCTTTTTATTAGAGGAGGTCGTACAGCTTGGTCGGAATCCAGCGTTTCATTGGACAAAGAATTTTCTTTATCTTCTACTGAGACTTCGTCCATCACGCGTTTTAGAAGGTCCGATTTTGTGCTCGTTCTCTTTGATAGAGGACGTATTCCTGTCTCCCCAATATCTTCAGGCGTGTCACTGGATAAAGCATTATTTTGTTCAGCTCCACCTGTGAGGTCATGGTTGGTACTTGCTTTCTTTACTAGAGGTTGTCCAAACTCGTCATTTTCAGACATATTTCTGGACAATGCATTCTCTTCCTCTTCTCTAACCTCATCAAACATACGTTTTGCAATGTTATATCTCGTACTTGTTTTCTTTAATAGAGGTCTTTCTATTTGATCAGTAGAAGAGGTGTTAGCGGATAAGGTATTTTCTTTTTCTTCTTCACTAACTTCATCAAACATACGTTTTACAAGGTTATACTTTGTACTTGTTTTCTTTAATAAAGGTCTTCCCATATCATCGGTATACGAGGTGTTAGCGGATAAGCCCTTTTCTTCTTCACAAACTTCATCAAACATACGTTTTGCAATGTTATACTTTGTACTTGTTCTCTTTAATAGAGGTCTTCCCATTTCATCCGTATAAGAGGTGTTAGCGGATAAAGCCTTTTCTTTTTCTTCTTCACTGACTTCCTCAAACATACGTTTTACAAGGTTATATTTTGTGCTTGCTTTCTTTAATAGAGGTCGTCCTGATTCGTCACTGTATGACTCGACACTGGAAGATGCTTTAAATTTTTCTTCATCTCCATCCCTAATGTGTTTTAGATCACGTTTTGAGCTCACTTTCTTAGATAGATGTCGCTCAATTTCTTCACTGTATTGTCCTACTTTTTCTTGATCTATTTTATTTAGCTCACGATTTGAGCTTGATTTCTTTGATAGATGTCGCTCAATTTTGTCACTGTATTGTCCTACTTTCTTGATCTATTTTATTTAGCTCACGATTTGAGCTTGATTTCTTGATAGATGTCGCTCAATTTCTTCACTGTATTGTCCTACTTTTTCTTGATCTATTTTATTTAGCTCACGATTTGAGCTTGATTTCTTGATAGATGTCGCTCAATTTCACTGTATGATCTATTTTATTTAGCACACGATTTAGCTTGATTTCTTTGATAGATGTCGCTCAATTTTGTCACTGTATTGTCCTACTTTTCTTGATCTATTTTATTTAGCTCACGATTTGAGCTTGATTTCTTTGATAGATGTCGCTCAATTTCGTCACTGTATTGTCCTACTTCTTCTTGATCTATTTTATTTAGCTCACGATTTGAGCTTGATTTCTTTGATAGATGTCGCTCAATTTCTCACTGTATTGTCTACTTCTTCTTGATCTATTTATTTAGCTCCTTTGAGCTTGATTTCTTTGATAGATGTCGCTCAATTTTGTCACTGTATTGTCCTACTTTTCTTGATCTATTTAGCTCGTTTTGAGCTTGTTTTCTTGATAAGTGTCGCTCAATTTCGTCACTGTATTGCCCAGCTTCTTTTTATCTATCATTTGATCCATCTCAGGTTTTGAGCTTGCTTTCTTTGATAAATGTCGTTCAATTTCGTCACTGTATGGCCCAGCTTCTTTTTTATCTATCATTTGATCCTTAGATGGACGTCGTTCAATTTCGTCACTATATTTCGCAACTTTTTCTTCTTCTCCATCTATCATGTGTTTTAGCTCACGTTTTGAGCTTGCTTTTTTGATAAACGTCGCTCAATTTCGTCACTGTATGATCCAACTCCTTCTTGGTCTAACATTTGATCCATCTCACGCTTTGAGCTTGCTTTCTTAGATAAATGACGTTGAACTTGATCACTAGCTTGTGACGATCCCTTTTTTCTGAGTTCATATTTTTCGTCTGTCGGAAGCTCAATGGCGTCTACATCCTTCGTTGATCCACTTTCTTCGTCCATATATGCAATTTCCGCTATTGCCTTTGTACTTTTCATATCCTTCAGAAACATGCTGTTCATGTTTAGAGTCTCTTCCAGCATATCATGGGATTTGAATATAAAATCATGGGTGCTATCAATCAGCTCACCGATTGTGTTTGTCCAGTTTTCCACCAAGTTGTTTATATCCTCCATTTGTTTGGTGACGTTTCGGGTCCAACCGACAACAATAATATCTGTAGCTTCTAAGTGGCTAAATACTGTCTCTGCTTTACTAAGCATCAGATTAATGGAATCCATGATGTCACTAAATGCTTCAGTCAACGGAATGATATTGTCATCCGCGCCAAGTATATAATAGTTATTACTGCCATTAGACGTCTTTAAGCCTACCTCGTTCTGCTGACTCATCTGTTTCTGCATTTTAGTGTTTTTTCTTTTAATTTCATCTCTGCTTTCCCCTCGCGTAATTGTATCTCTCCCTTTGATTTCTGCCTCGCTTTCATTCGCAGAAGCGACCGACTCTGTCCTGTTTTCGTACAGGTTAGCCAGTTCCCTTACCGAATATTGCCTTTTTGGCTCTTGCATTTCTTCATACGATGACTTGACACTTTCTCGACTCTTGGTTTTCTTCAGTTTTTTAGCTGCGTCAGACGCTGAGCCTTCGGACCGAACATTAGGATCTTGCATAGAACCTTCTTCCACCGACCTATACGACGCTTGAGTGCCTTCATCCTCATCGTCATGGATTGCTGTGTCACTGTCCATGAGCATGCGCAGACTTAACTCATCTGCGCTTATCATCGACGCCATTTTGTTTCCATCTTTTTGCGATGCATCGTCGTCCGTCGTTTTGGTCTCTATTCTATGAGGATAATCATATTCCGAAATAAAATCCCGAGCGGATTCTTGGTCGATTCTATTCAAAGTTCCCCCTTGTCCGTCCCCGTGGCCTCCAAATCCGGATCCCGCCTCTGAACTTCTGGGGCTCTTCATGGACCCCATCTAATTCCATGAAAAAAAATAATATATATACACAATTTAATAAGCCATTTTGGTTATTTCCTATAACTCCAACCTAAAAAGAGGAACCACTCTGATTGGCTGATAAATTATTTATTTATTTATTGATCTACTAGGAAAAAAGAAGACGGGGTTAGGGTTAGGGTTAGGGTTATGGTTATGGTTATGGTTAGTTTAATGGGAAAATAATGGGTAGATTAATTAACAGATAAAATTCATTCAGAATGGTTCCCCTTTTTAGGTTGGAGTTATAGGAAATAACCGCCATTTTAATACAATTTAATTTAATTAGTAATTTTAATACAATTTGATAAGTGGTTTTAATGCAATCTAATAAGTAATTCTAATACAAATTAATCTAATAAATAATTTTATGAAGTTTAATTTAATGAGTAATTTTAATACAATTTAATTTGATTTAATAAGTTTACAAAATTTAATTTAATAAGCAATTTTCATGCAATTCAATTTAATAAGAAATACAATTGAAATTGATAAGATATTGTAATACAATTCAACTTAATAGATAATTTTGATACAATTTTCATACGCAATTTTAATACAATTTCACTTGAAAAATGATAATTCAACGATAAAAATTCATAACAGATTTTCTTTTCGTCAATTAAAAAAATTGAATACATTCAAAAAAGAAAAGTCAAATTTGTAAAAATTAAAATATTAATAAGTTCATTAAAAACATTTAATTTTCAAAATTCCAAAGAAAAATATTATTTATAAAAATAAAGATTACATTCTATTCTATTATATCTTTATACAATACATTGCTTTTTTTTTTCCTATTTAAAAAGCCTAACAAAAATAGTTTTTTTTTTGTGGGGGCTGGAATAGATTAATAGCATTTCTGTTTATTTCAATAGGGAAATTTGATTTGATATACGAGAAAATTAGGTTACGAGCGGAACGAATTAAACTCGTAAGTCAAGATACCACTGTATTTTAAGTGTTCACTTCTTTATTGATTTTTTTAAATTGATTTTTTAACAATGAATTTTATAATGTTTCAGTCAGTCTTACTTTATTTTTTTACAATTATAAACATACACACTATTTTTGTTTTAAATTTTGATTTTAATTTTAATGTTTACAAATTTAATTTTTCTTATATTTGAAAAAAATTATGCACTGATTAACTTTCAAATCATTTGTCATTGGCTAAAGAAAGAAAAGGAATAAAGAAAAAAGTTATGAAAAACTTTCAAATTATTAGTAATTAACTAACAGTAATATCATTTAGTTTCAAACTATCATTTGTCATTTGCTAACTGTTGTAAAGGGAAGTAATCGGATAATCTCTCACGTATGCAAATGAGTACGTATAAAAGAACAACAGAAAGATTAGCTCAGTATGTGATGTGAGGTGATCTCCAACCACGAACGTTGTTTCGTATTCTCGGATGTAACCACACGTGCTACAACTCTTTAGAAGATAAGTAATCTTTACCAAACCCTCTCTTGCGCTCAGAGACTTTTTACCTTGCCGGCCGGGAGCCATTTTTGTTATTTGTATTTATTGTAATAATAAACTATTATTACAACACCCGCAATCTTCTCGTTAATGTATTTCTAATACATAACACTAACTTTCAAATAATTAGTTATTAGTTAACATTAATAATAGTTAAGTTAGTCAGTAACTATTAATTAATAGTTACAGACAAACTTTCAAATCATTTGTAATTGGTTAATTTTTAGCCTTATTCGATTATCTTACCAAATGTTCGTCTTCACTGTGTTCCGGAGTCGAATATGGTTCAATCATTTTCGCCTGCCGTCTTGGTTTGAGAATTGAGATATACTTGTATCCCTGTGTGTAAAAAAGGTTCTTTATTTTAGAATGTAAAGCGAATAGAGATATACTTTATATTTCTTAGTATACATATGAATGAAAGAAGAAAGAAAGAAGAAAGAAAGAAAGAAAAACAGGAAAAATGAGTATTTTAAAAATGGGTCATTAAGAAGAAAAAAAAAAAAAAAGAAAAAAAACAGAAGAAAGAAAAGAAGAAAAAAGAAAAGAAGAAAGAAAAAAAAAGAAAGAAGAAAGAAGAGAAAAAAAGAAAAAGAAAGAAAGAAAAGAAAGAAAGAAGAAGAAAGAAGAAAAAATAAGAAGAAAAGAAAAGAAAAGAAAGAAAGAAAGAAAGAAAGAAGAAAGAAGAAAGAAAAAGAAAGAACATGTATATAGAAACAAATAGTAAGAAAGAAGAAAGAAAGAAAGGTAAAAGAAAAAAGAAAGAAGAAAGAAAGAAAGAAAGAACTGTATATAAACAAATACTTATGAGAAAGAAAGAAAGAAAGAAAGAAAGAAAGAAAGATAAAAGAAGAAAGAAAGAAAGAGAACATGTATATAGAACAAATAGTATTGGAAGAAAGAAGAAAGAAGAAAAGAAAGAAAAGAAAGGAAAGAAAGAAAAAAGAACATGTATATAGAAAAATACTTATGAAAGAAAGAAAGAAAGAAAGAAGAAAAGAAAGAAAGATAGAAAGAAAGAAAAGAAAGAACAATGTATATAGAACAAATAGTAAATTGGAAGAAAGAAAGAAAGAAGGTAAGAAAGAAAGAAAGAAAGAAAGAAAAAAAACATGTATAAGAAAAATACTTATGAGAAAGAAAGAAAGAAAGAAAGAAAGAAAGAAAGAAAGAAAGAAAAGAACATGTATATAGAACAAATGTAATTGGAAAGAAAGAAAGAAAGAAAGGTAAGAAGAAAGAAGAAAGAAAGAAAAAAAGAACATGTATATAAAATACTTATGAGAAAGAAAGAAAGAAGAAGAAAGAAAGAAAGAAAGATAACAAAGAAAAGAAAGAACTGTAATATAGAACAAATAGAAAAGAAAGAAAGAAAGAAAGAAAAGAAAGAAAGAAAGAAAGAAGAAAGAAAAGAACATTATAAGAAAAATACTTAGAGAAAGAAAGAAAGAAAGAAAGAAAGAAAGAAGATAAGAAAGAAAGAACATGTTATAGAACAAATAGTAATTGGAAAGAAAGAAAGAAGAAAGGTAAAAGAAAGAAAGAAAGAAAGAAAAAGAACATGTATATAGAAAATACTTATGAAAAGAAGAAAGAAAGAAAAAGAAAGAAAGAAAGATAAAAGAAAGAAAAGGAAAGAACATGTTATATAGAAAAATAGCAATTGGAAAGAAGAAAGAAAGAAGAAAAAAGAGAAGATAAAAGAAAGAAAGAAAGAAAAGAAAAGAACATGTATTAGAACATAATACTTATGAGAAAGAAAGAAGAAGAAAGAAAAGAAAGAAAGATAAAGAAAGAAAAAAGAAAGAACATGTATATAGAACAAATATAATGAAAGAAAGAAAGAAAGGTAAAAGAAAGAAAGAAAGAAAGAAAAAAGAAAAGAACATGTAATATAGAACAAATACTTATGGAAAGAAGAAAGAAAGAAAGAAAGAAAGAAAGAAGAAAGAAAGAAGAAAAAGAAAGACATGTTTAAACAATAGTAATTGAAGAAAGAAAGAAAGATAAAAGAAAGAAAGAAAGAAAGAAAAGAACATGTATATGAACAAATACTTATGAGAAAGAAAGAAGAAAGAAAAAAAAGAAAGAAAAGAAAGAAAAGAAGAACATGTATATAGAAAAATACATTGGAAAGAAAGAAAGAAGAAAGAAAAAAGAAAGAAAAAGAAAGAAGAAAGAAAATGAAAGAACAGTAATAGAACAAAAAATAGAAGAAAGAAAGAAAGAAAGAAAGAAAGAAAGAAAGAAAAAGAAAGAAAGGTTATAGAACAAATAGCAATTGAAAGAAAGAAAGAAAGAAAGAAAAAGAAATGAAAGAAGAAAGAAGAAACAAACAAACAAAAAAAAAGAAAAAGAAAAAGAACATGTATATAGAACAAATCTTATGAGAAAGAAAGAAACAAACAACAGAACAAAGAAGAAAGAAAGAAAGAACATGTATATATAACAAATACTTATGAGAAGAAGAAAGAAAGAAAGAAAGAAAAGAAGAAAGAAAAAGAAAGAAAGAAAGAAAGAAAGAACATGTAATAGAACAAATAGCAATTGGAAAGAAGAAAGAAAGAAAGAAAAGAAAGAAAGTAAGAAAGAAAGAAATGTATATATAGAACAAATACTTATAGAAGAAAAAGAAAGAAAGAAGAAAGAAAGAAAAAAAGACATGATATAGAACAAATACTATGAGAGAAGAAAAACAAAAAAAAGAAAGAAAGAAAGAAAAGAACATATAAACAAATCTTAGAGAAAAAAGAAAAAAGAAAGAAAAGAAATGTAATATAACAAATACTTATGAAAAGAAAGAAAAAAGAAAAGAAGAAAGAAAAAAGAAGAAAAGAAGAGCAAAAAGAGAAAGAAAGAAAGAAAGAAAGAAAAGAAAGAAAAAGAAAAGAACATGAAGAATACTTATGAGAAAGAAAGAGAAAGAAAGAAAGAGAAAGAAAGAAAGAAAAAGAAAAAGAAGAAAGAAAGATAAAAGAAAAGAAAGAAAGAAAGAAAGAAAGAAAAAGATAAAAAGAAAGAAAGAAAGAAAGAAAAAAAAGAAAAAGAAAGAAAGAAAGAAAGAAAGAAAGAAAGAAAGAAGAAGAAAGAAAGAAGAAGAAAGAAGAGAAAAGATAAGAAAAAAGAAAGAAAGAAAGAAAGAAAGAAAGAAAAAGAAAGAAAGAAGAAAGAAAGAAAGAGAAAGAAAGAAGACGAAGAAATAAGTGAAAGAAAGAAAGAAGAAAAAGAAAAAGAAAAAAGAGAAGAAGAGAACAGATTAAATCTAACATACCAACAAGCTTGTAGTAATATATCCCTCCATTCTCCAGACATTTTCACTTGACTCGCCATGGCCGATGCATAAACCAGTTCATCATGGTTCATACTTCCAAATCGAATGCATTTTACAAGAATATCGAAGCTCTCCTTCCGTTGGTTCAATCTGTGAGTGGTCCATTTGAGCAGGCTGTCAAGCACCTGCAGTTCACAGCTGACCTCCAGACGATTGTCGCAGATAAGGTAACAGAGCACATCGGCCGGCAAGTCCACAAACAGGCGATGGTCATAGACGCGGGAATAGTTTCTAAGAATGTGGGCGATGGCCAACTGGAATAGCCGACTGTTTTCCGGAATGTCCTTCGTCAGGAGAATGTACAACGCCTGCTCGGTGTCCATCTTCCTGACGTACGCGACGCATGCGCGGAACGCTTCCTCGATTTCAAAGTCAATGGCCGCCAATGAAACCTCCGCGACGATTCTTTTATCTATATCCAAGAAACCTATTAAAAAACCAATGGTACAAATGCAGAATAGCGCGCAAGAGATAATATCATTAGAATCACATTTTACGTATGCTCAAAAATAATTAAATAATAATCAAGACTAGTACAAAATTTAAAAAATACCCTCCGGGCGATGTAAAAATAGATTTTTGAAACATATTGCCTGAGGGGTGGGAGCAAAAAAATTCAATGTCAGCGAGTTTGTACCCTAAGTAAGTAAATCATCAAATTCATTAAAGGATTAAAAAATAAAACAATCTGAAATGTAAACTTTAAATATGTATTAAAATAAAACAAACTATATATAGATATATAATACCAGTGATGTATTTATTAAAACTTGTTTTAAAAAACAATGAGGACTGTCTAATGTTGCATGTTCAAATTTTGAGTGTATTTATTCTATGTTATGACGATTTTGGGTAATGTGACGTAAGCAGTGACGTAATTTTTTTTACAGACAAAAAACCGGAAGCGAATCTCCATTATTAATAGATATAATATCATTAGAATCACATTTATGTATGTTCAAAAATAATCTATACATATATAAAGGGCAGTTGTGTGTATGTATGTCCGGAGGAAACTATGAAAATAAAACAACAATTAACCACAAAGTAAATATAGGTACACATTCACTATCACCAGCTCTTGCTTTTTGAGCAAAAAAGGATGAAGATTTGAAGAATTTGAAGATTTGTGAAGATGAAGATTTGATTTATATTCGTTAAGATAATTTTTTTAAAATAAAATGTAAAGGATGGCAGCATAGAATTGTTTTTCCATTTAATATTGTAAGTCAAAAAAAAAAAAAGTAAAGTCGTCGAGGCGGCCTAAACAGCGAGGGAGTCTATCCCCTTTTCACTAGCGCTAGACCAAGGAGATTGTTTTTGGCATCCGAGGTGGAGCGCCACACCTACCATCAGCTCCTTACTTTACCGCACAGATCCCCGTGCTACTCATACGCTGAGTTGGCGAGGACCGGTCGAACTAGAAACCATGTGGTTTCTAGCCGAACGCTCTGCCGACTGAGCTAAGTTTTTCTCTTTAGAGTGGTTGGATCAACGCAAGGTCTTTTTTTACGCGGGGGTTTTAATGGGATATCCTGCGTGGATCCAACTCATTATTCAGTAATAATGGATCTGCGTGACTAACTTTTTAAAAATCACCCCACTAGCCAGGCGACGCCGGGTAGCCGGTTCTAGTTAAATGATAATTAAGAGATGATATCATTAGAATCACATTTTACGTATGTTCAAAAATGAAATAATAATAATATTAAGATATAATATCATTAGAATCACATTTTACGTATGCGGATACTATTACTAATGCAGACTGCATAGATGATCTAGTGTTTCTTGCTAATACACCTACTCAAGCTGAATCTTTACTGCATAGTCTGGGGCAGGCAGTAAGAGGCATTGGTCTCTATTTGAACTCAGATAAAAAAAGAGTTCGAAAAAGAGTGGAACCATCTTCACATTAAATGGCAAACCCATGATATTAGTAGACCAGATTATATACCTCAGTAGCAACATCTCCTCTACTGAAAACGATGTCAACGTACGCCAAGGAAAATCATGAACTACAGTTCACCTTATTTATTAATTAAACTACACACACACACACACACAATATATATATATATATATATATATATATATATATATATATATATATATATATGTAAGAAAGTTTTATAGAAAAACAACAAGATGTTAAAAATGTTCTATAAAACTTTCTTCCATATTGTCGGATTCAATATCCATTTTACCTTTCATATATATATATATATATATATATATATATAATATATATATATACCACTTAGTAGTCCTCCTTAGTAAATAATTTTCAAAATAATTTTCAACATACAAATCATCTTCCAATAAAAATCCACTAACTTAAATATATATATATATATATATCTTCTTATTATAATGGAGATTGTGTGTTTTTCTGTCTGTAACCGAAACTAAATCACTACTCAAGTCACAATTCCCTTAGTAATTGACGTCACATTCACCATGAATTTATCCTTATTTTAACCTCAATTATTGATAAAATTGTTCTACATTATTTATACTGTTAACCATATCTACATAATAATAACATGCAATTGTGTTTATATATACAACAAAATAGTGGTTTACAGTGTGAACGGGAAGGCTAATTTGCATATTGATATTAGAAATGTAATTTTAATAAATATATGCTTAGTATTATTGGTTTCTAACTGTTTGATTTTATTTTAATGAATATAAGCAAAAATCTCTTCAATTAATCTTAAATGAAATCCATTAAAAAGAAAAGATAAGTGTCATTTTATTCTTTACTTCGTATTTTAACTAAATACTTAAATTAGAAAAAATAACAATGAAAGACGAGAGTGATGGAAGAGTAAGTTTCAGTTGTTCTATTTTTCGATTATACCCTCCTCTGTTTCAAATCTTTTTATCTGTATTCTTATTTAGTTTCATTAGCTTTTCTAATTTAATACGATATTTTATTACATTAAAACTTAAATACTTGCACCCGGCGGGTGCATATATTTGCTAGTATATATAATTTCCATTATTACTTCGAACATAACGAGTAAGTCAACTGTATTTTTGTTAAATATTATTATTATTTGAACACTTACATTCAACATTTATTCATGCTTAAAAAACATATTTTTATTTTTTAAACCCAGACAACAAATATGTGAAGTATAAGTTTAACCAGGTGAGAGGACAAGTTATAAAATACGGGTCTTTGTTTTATTGTATTATAAGTTGAGATTATACTAGATTCTACAATGAAAAAAAAGACTCGGGTTTTATAACTTGTCTCCTCACCTGGTTAAATTTATACTTAAAAATTACAAGATACCTTATATTTGATCAATATTTTGGGGGATTTTCTTCCACTTTTTCTTTTTATATATATATATATATATATATATAATATATATATATATATATATATATATATGGGAGTAAATATGGAAAATAAATCCGACAATATAAAGGAAATTTGAAAAAAAAACAAGTGTTCCGAAAATAGGATGAATTTAATTATCGATGTTTAAACATTTCGGTTTCATTAAACCTTCATCAGGATGTATCTTGGGGCGCGAAGAAAATGATGGATGTTTTTATAGATGACAGGAGATGAAAATCTTTTTAGTTGTGTAACTGTATTTGATCAGCGTTATATTTTTGAAAGGCAAGTCGCGATCCACGCACGCAAAGATGTCATGACGCGTGACACAACTCGAAGAAATGCAAAAGACGAGAAAAAGTATTAATGGACTGATTTTTTAAGAGAACAAAGGGAACAAAGTGGGAATGATAACTAAATAAATAATTAAATGAAGCCTGGTAGTTTGTAATTATTTAACACTATTTTAGCTAGAAACGGAGATATATTAAAGAATCCATGTCGATTATTAAGGGAGGGCAAAAGCGAAATTGCACAGGCTTCAAAAATCTGTCGTAGTCTTTTGTTGTGAATATGGGCTAATATTGTGGCATCATTGAAATTAAAGTTATGGTCAGTTTCAGACATATGTTGGAGGAGGGTGTTCTGAAAATTGCCCAATTTCGATAATTAAATTCATCCTATTTTCGGAACACTTGTTGTTTTTTTTTCAAATTTTCTTTGTTTTTTGGGATTTTTTTTACCTGACAAATGAATCTCTTCTTACCTGTGTAAATATATTCCAGCAGTCTTCTGAATATTTCCGAACGAACGTGGCTCACTTTGACAAGTAAGGTTTTGTTGGCGCCCGACCATGATTCAGCAATTCGCCGAAACACTAAACTCTGGAAGGCCAAAATAAACAAGTGGGCCGTGAAGAACTTATCAGGAAAGACAATGAAAATGTCACAGTATTGTCCGGTCTTCTGGGCATGTTGGATGCCATGGAAAGTCCGAGTCAAATGCTCCAACTGGTGTGAGGACAGTTCTAAGAGACGACAGCTTTCCGGAAACGGGTATTTGATTTGTCGTTCCAGCTGTTGACTACTGGCTGAACTACCCATGACCACTGAGAAATCTACAAGAGAAAACAAACAAAAAAAATATTGATGGGTAAGAAAAGTAAAGAAAATCAAGAAAGAAAAAAGGGTGCGAATGCAGAAAAGCGCGCAAGAGATAATATCATTAGATTAAGAGCCTGGTTTAGTTCAGTCGGTAGAGCGTTTGGCTAGAAAAAGAAGAAGAGAAAGAACTTTAGAGAGAGAAAAGATATTGCTTATAATACCTTCAGCGGTAGGCAAATATTTCTTAAGTTCGAGAGAACGTGGACTATCCAGGCATATTAGATCTTCTACTTGTCCTCGAAAAGCCTGTTATTTATAGCATCTGGCAAGGCTCAAATCGGTCTTTTTCAAAAACTTCTTTATAGACCCGAACGCATCCGATTGGTTGAAATTATAATTTTTAAATTCTATTTTTCTTCTTTCTTTCTAGCTGCGCTGATCCCATAACCAAAGCGTTTATTTTCGTCATTTTATTTCTGCTTTCAAGCGTTAACTCCGGCTCACAGCAGGGTTACAAAATTCGTGCGTGTGAGCATTTCACTTGTTACTTACGCGATCCCGAATTTTCACTTGTTACTACTGCTGAAAATGCAGGTAATTTTCAAAGAGCTACTGTGAAGCAACGAAATACGTCAAAAGTTATGAGACAAACATTTTTGGAAAGGGTAAACCCTATATATTATATATATAATATATATATATATATATATAAGCTTTAATAAAATTACAATTGATCTGAATGGCTAGCAAGTATTGAACACAATAATAGATGTGGTCCGGCGCTCGTTATTTTTTCAATTGTCCGCGCCCACCGTGAAAAAAAGTTTGTGATCCCTGGATTAGATGGTAACTGTAGAAAAGCAAACAATATGAGCCTAACCCGTTATCAAAACACCCAATAATAATTTTTTTTATAGACAAAAAAAGTACACAAACTGATCTGCTATTTCTAGAGCTGCAGGAGGCGTATAAGAACAGATTACACTTTCCCAAAGAGAATGCAAGCTGTTCCAACCAGAGCTTCAACACGGTAACCGGTCCGATATCCGTGCCTTCACCGTTAGGCAATTTTGCACTTCCCATCCTGATTCAAATAATCAAGATATTCGCCAAAACTGTTATATATACCCTCTAACCAAAGCAAAATCAATAAATAATTTTAATCGTTTTGCTTATAAAACCACTCTACGCCTCATAACCCATACTTTATTAAACAACCATAGTAAAATAATACCCACAAATCGATTTGCATCTTTTTTTTACATTTTAATACCACGAAAAAACAACTTCCGCGTGAGAAATTCAAAAACATAAACAAGCGTTCTTTATAACGTAACATCTTATATCAATGAACACACGTGAATCGCGCTGCAATTAATCGGTACCTGGATTAATTCAGTGGATTTAACCCTGAAGATCGTTATGGTGAAACCGAGTAGTTTCTATTGTATCCATTTCTTTAATATATATATATATAATATATATATATATATATATATATTAAGAGAGAGAGAAGAGAGAGAGAGAGAAGAGAGATACATTGATTGATTGATTGATTGATAATGTTTAGTTTATATTTATTGAATTGAACAATTTTGCTACCATTGTTTATGCTGTGTAGCAATCATCAGGCAACGAAAGTGTTTCGTTGCCTGATGACATGCTATTTATTTATTTATTAACGCTCTATCACAGATATTGAGCACTCTTCTAAACACTGTACGTTGGATTACTACCGCTTCTTCAAGTATAATAATGCCAACCAAGCACATTGATTATATATATATATATATATATATTGATAATTGAGTTAAATTGCCATGACCAGACAACTCGGCAAACACTATGTGGACATCCGGAGCACTGGACAGCTGTTTCGACCTGCTTAGGTCTTCATCAGCAGTTGCATACCACAATTGTCCGCCACAAGTGGTCGCTGGTTTAATCTCTAGTGCGGAGATTGTGTATGCACTGCTGATGAGACCTAAGCAGGTCGAAACAGTTGTCCAGTGCTCCGGATGTCGCACATGGTGTTTGCGCAGTTTGTCTGGTCATAGGTAATTTAATTCAATTATCAATTATTAATGTAATTTTCTATTTAATAAATATATCATATATATGTGTGTGTGTGGGTGTGTGTAGGATATTAAGAAAATTGAAAAAAACACAGGTTTAAATAAGTTGAGTGGTAAGTTTATTGGCCACGTTGCAGTGTTTCGTTCTATTAATTAGATCATCTTCAGGACATTTGTTGGACAAGGAAGATGATAAAAAAAATTTTATTACAGAATAACGAGAAAAGCAAGCGGACATCCTTGTTTATCAGTTTGTTCAAAATTTGAAATCTGAAGAAAGGACGCTTGAAAATGGACGGTTTGAAATGTGACGTCAAATATTCTCTTTTACGGTGTGAATAAGAGAGTGTGAGTGTTTATACACACACGCGCAACACACACACAAAACACCTAAAAAATGCACAATGCCTTTTTTTCGATACACACACTCACTAAAGTCGGAGCAGCCAGTCAGCGAGGGAGTCTATCCAGCATGTATACTAACGATTTCGCTCCGACAGAGAATCGAAACCGGGACTTCTCTGATGAGAACTTAATAAAGTTGAAACAGTCTGTACGATGTTCTCACACCAAATAATTCTTTACTGAAATTCACTTGTCATTATTATCTTCTAGTGATTATCGAATTTTATGCGATATACGCATTGTAATTGCCTTCAAGCAAAATATAAATAATATAATATATATATATATATATATATATATATTATATATGTGTGTGTGTGTGTGTGTGTTGTGTGTTTGTGTATTTGGGCAGCATTCTTTCATTTATACATATAGAATTAAACAAAAGGCACATCTCCTGTTAACAATTTTATTTTTATCTTTCTAATTTTCTGGCCAAACTTTAATGTTTGGTGGAATTGATGGATAAGTCCACCAAAGTTCAGTTCCCGAGTACTTTGGCACTTCGAAGCTGCCATCATCAGGGGTGATGTATTCCATGTTTTTTTATTATATTAATTGTGGAGGCTGGAAGGAGAGAATTTGGAGAAAGTGTTTATAGCATTTAGAATGTGGTACTGTATTGGAAATTAATTTGTTTAAGGATGGTTTGTATTGTTTTATGTATAAAGCTTCTAGTATTTGGAGTTTTTGTTTATTTTTCTTTGTGCAGAATGTGTGTATTTTATGTTAGAATATTTCGGTAATTAGAGTGGGGCATGAATTAATTTTAGGTGTTGTGAAATAGAGCTATTGTCTGTTAAATGGAGGGTTAGACGCCTTGACAATGTGTTGAGGTGAATTCAATGTATGTATTATCATTTCTGGAGACTGCAATCTCCTAGGGGACATTTAATCTATATATACTACATTGTTCTCATTAGCCGACTTGTCTGGGAGAAAAATTGTTACGAATGACGAGATTGGCTAGTTTTGTTTGTAATAAATAATATAATTTTACCTAATTAGCAGGCTGTTGCAGACGTTATTCCGAATTATTTGTTTTAGTGCTATTTCATCGAGTTTGTAATTCTGTGCATCTGGTTGCGATAGTAAATGTATTTTGAGGAAGTATTTGCTGTAGCTATGTTTTTCTTTGTGGCTAGCGTCTATTTTGGGATGATCTGTTGATTTGTTCGTCAATGACGTGATTAGGAAATCCATTATTAAACTAGCGTCGTTTGATGTTTCGAGTTCGCATAGAATATCGGCTTTGAGGAAGAAATGAGTTATGCCGCATATTATAAGTTTTTTATTATAGCTTTTTTTATACCTTTCAGGCATTCGCTATTTAAAATTTAAAGTAAAAGTGAGTAACGGTTACGGGCTTTTATATGGATATGTTGTAAAAGTGTTATTGTTTGTGTCGATCAATACATTCGAGGAACGGAGTGAGTTTTTATTGTCTTAGTTCATATGTGAAATTGAGGACCAGAGTGTTTTTTGAATGCTTGTTGGAGTTCAATAGTTCATTTCATATATATATATATATATATATAAATCACGTCGGGTCACCCAATTTATGTCTTACGCCATTAAAGACATGAGAGAGGATAAAAAAAAAAAAAAAAACACGACTGGTAGAAGTATAGATAGAGACTTTATTGACCAACCGTTACTAAGGACGCCAGAGTCCAGACGCCAAGTACATTTATTTATTATTTATTTTATTTATTCATTTATTTTATCTTATTTTATTTATTTTATTTTATTACTCTTTATTAATCCCCACAGGTGTGATAAGTTTCGCAATTAAATTCGTATCACAATTATGAATCCTCAAGGAATTGCGACATTCACTAGTGTTACGATATCATAAATAAATGTGGCAATTTTTCAACCGATTGTGCCAACGCCCAGGAAACAGCGGCAGAGCCATTTCATTGAATCGGTCGTCTGTATTGATTGGCGTGAATCTAGCGATACAATTATGGTCACTCCTTATTGCAGAAGAAATTCCGTTGCATATATGACCCGTCGGCATATTTAACCAGACAGAGGAAGAAGAAAAAAGAAAGAAAGAATGAATGAATGAAACGCATGAAGAGAATAATTTGGGAAAGAAAAAAAGATGAGAAAGAGTGATACAAGAAGATGTTGGTTGTTTTGTCGTAGCCATTACGAGGCTACTATCTATTTTTGAATAATTAAAACGCCGTATAGAAACCGTTTTGTTGAGATTCAGCTCAGGAGAATACAACAGCAAAAAAAGTTTATTTGGATGAGTGCACGTATGTTGCTCACTTCACAAATATCAGGAGAATACAACAGCAGCGTTTTAGGGTAATGAAGGACTATTTGCTCGTAAATTCCTACCATAAATAAACTGAACCCCCATTTATGTCCGTGTTTTTGCAATAAATGTTTTATTTTTTCTTGCACCCGTTATGTTACAATACTAAATATATTTCCTTTATTTTAATATTTCACTTCAATGTGTATATTCTAAAACTTTATTTTGTGAGAATGCTTAGTTTTAAAGTGGGGGTTCGTTTTTCACTTCACTTTTTACTCGTAAATTCCTACGATAAAATGCCCAAGCCTAATTTATGCAGAATTTACGAGTAAAAAAGTTGAATATTATCTTTTTGTTGTTATTTCTTTTCGGCTTTGTACTCTAAAATAAAACGTCAGATTTTAATCATCGTCGAAGAAAAAAACAAATTACGGTCATAAAAGGAGGATCCAATTATGCCTAAATTGTAAAATGCCCCACTTTAAAACTAACATTCTCACAAAATAAAAACTTTTAGAATATGCACATTGAAAGAATATTAAAATAAATAAATAAAATATATCGATATTGTAAAATAATGGTACAAGAAAAATAAAACATTTAATACAAAAAACACGGACATAAAATGGGGTCAGTTTTTTTATGTAGGAATTTACGAGCAAATACCTTCATTACCGCGTTTTTATAGCAAGGGGCCAACTTTGAAAACTCGCAGTTAGTAATCTCCCTTTACACCATAGTAAGATATCGTGAACAAGCGTAACGGAAATATTAACAACAAAATACTTATATTTTTCTACCTTTTTCTTCATCTCTAAACTACTTTACTTCCTACTTCGGCGAGACGTCTTTCGATCTCTTTATCACCCCACGACAGTTTAATGTAGCGGTCCCCAACCACTGGGTCGCGACCCGTTTCTGGGCGCGGGTCATTAGGTACTGGGCCGCACAGTGTGTTCTGGATTAAAATCAAGGCAGAATATCCTGAGATCGCCCAAAAGCATTGAAAACCCTGCTTCCATTTCCAACCTCCTATATTTGTGAAGCAGGATTTTCTGCAGTGATCGCAACCAAACCGGAAACTACGAACAGACTGACGTACGGAACACGCTAGGGGATTATCTTCCCTTGCCAGGAAGAGTTGTCTTCTCGCTGCGTTGCCGTTTGTTCCCACTAGGACCTCTGTAATTAGCGCCTGTTTGAACTTGTCTTCCGCTTTTAGCTAGATCTTCAAAGAACTTGCTATGTCTAGAAGTCTATCTACCCCCTTCTCGGTGGGATTTTGTCCCCCCCCCCCTTACATACTGTAATCCTTTATAACAGCATGACTATCTTTAGTTCCATGTCTGTAACATTTAATGTTAGAACATTTGGTATCTTTTATATACCTAAATATTGTATCTGTATTTACATGTTCTATTTTCCTGTACTTTATGTATCGCATCGTTTCCAGTGCTGTTTATATATATTAAATGTTTTGTCTCCAAACGTGTCGGAATTGTATGTTCATTAATTAACTTTGAATATTACACATACTTTGTGTGTCCACTGTTCCCATTAACCCAAGATGGCGGCTCATTGCAGAAAAACAATGTTAGGGCTCTCACTAATTGTCATTATATTACTAGCAAAATATATGCACCCCGGCGTGCAAGTATTTAAGTTTTAATGTAAAAATATTGCTATTAAATTAGAAAAGCTAATGAAACTAAATAAGATATAGATAAAAAGATTTGAAACAGAGGTAGTATATAAAAGATGAAACAGAGAGTATAATAAAACTTACTCTTCCATCACTCTCGTCTTTCATTGTTATTTTTTCTAATTTAAGTATTTAGTTAAAAGACGAAGTAAAGAATAAAATGACAGTTCTTTTTTCTTGTTTAATGGATTTCATCTAAGATTATTGAAGAGATTTTTGCTTATATTCATTAAAATAAAACCAAACAGTTAGAAATCAATAATACTAAGCACATATTTATAAATTCATTTTTAATATTAATATGCAAATTAGCCTTCCAGTTCACACTGTAAAGCGCATTTTGTTGTATATGTAAAAATTGCATGTTGTCAGTATGGAGACATAGTAACAGTATTAATAATGTAAGACAATTTTATTAATAATTGAGTTTAAATAAAATAAAATCATGGAGAATGTGAGTCAATAACTAAGAGAATTTTGACTTGGTAGGAATATAGTTTCGGTTACAGACAGAAAAACACACAATCTCCATTATAATAAGAATTTGATTCACTTGTTCACTCTTTTATATAGAAATAATCAGTATTTCTCTATTTTTTTAGATGAGGCTTGATGATTAGTATTATCTGCATTATTCGTAATATTGTCCTCATCTTCATTGTTATCTGTACAACGTTTCGGTCGATATGCCCTCAATTGGACACATGCCTAGTGATAAGGTAGTTAGGTTAAGACAGTTCTAAGTGACAGTTATCTCTAGAATGAGGTTCAATCCTGATCAGGGCAGCAGTAACAAGAATAATAATTGACACAGCTTAACGCCCCTACCCCAGCTATGGTTACGGAATGAGAACAGGATACTCCCGTGGACCGAATAAAGGGTTAGGTTCAAAGTTTCGTGATGGCTCCGATTACGACAAGAAGGTTCCCGAGTCGGAAGGTTCCCAAGTCCGACAAGAAATACCTGAAGAAGGTCGGAGGCATATCGGCTGAAACGTTGTACAGATAACAATGAAGATGAGGACAATAGTCCGAATAACACTGACAATACTAGAAATAATCAGTATTTCACTTGAATCGAATTTTTTTAATTATAATTATTTCTTATTAGAAAGGATTTTCGTTCTAAAAAAATATTTTCGTTTCAGAGATTTGTGTTGATTATTAAAATGAACAAAAGGTTGTTTATTGTCTGTTGATGTTTGCATTTGAATAAGACCATGCGATGATTTATTATTAGATTACGTCATTAACGATTATCGAACAATGTAGGCCGGAAGCATATGAAGCACGGTCTGTGAAAATATGTCTTAGATGAAACCGGTCCTGGCGCAAAAAAAGGTTGGGACCGCTGGTTTAATGGATTTTAACGGCATATCGACCTGTCTCTGGTTATTTATGCCTAAGATTTTAATTCTTTTGGTACGAATGTAGAATAACGCACAAGAGATAATATTATTAGAACGCATTTTAGTACAGATAGCATTGATTACAGGAACTCCCGAAGTAGCCTGATCCAACGTAAACCCAACCCTAACTCTGATCATAACATTAACCTTAACCCTAAAACTAACCCTAACCCTCCCTAACCCTAATCCTAGTCTCTCAAAGGTTTCGGGTATTTCTGTGGAATGTAATGAAATTACAACTGAAAAGCGACTTCGATCCTCGCTGGTTTCCCCATACTTAGAACATTGTGTCACATCCTAACAGTGGTGTACGGATTGGTTTGTTTTGTTTGTTTTGTTTTACGGCATATCAACCTCAGTGGGTAATTTAATGCCGATAAAGTTTTGAAATAAATCAATTCTTAATGGATAATACAATTTTTTATAAATACATTTTTCTATTTAACCCATAGATGGGACCTTAACAGGTACTACCACTCCGGGTCAGAGTAGACCAGGAACAATAGTGATGAAGGGGTGCTCCACATTCCCCAAACTCCAAGAACTGAACCTCACCATCAGATAGAGTTAACGTCATTCCCAGGACATGTAGACCCTCAGTCACTGCCTTTTAGCATCCATATGATAAAAAGGGGTTGGGCTTGCCATAAGGGCAATAGGGTTGGGAAAATCATAAGGTGCTAGGGCTTGACGTGACCAGCCGATTGATCGGAGGGGCCTCTCCGATCGCCCGTCTAGCCCAAGATAGGGCCAAAGTGGGAGAATTGCAAGTCATGAACTGCTCATCCACCTGGGCTCTATCCTTAAGCATCACGGGTCGCCACCCACGGCCAACAGGTGCCCCATTGGGGGAGTCTTACCCCTCTGCAGAGGTGCAGTCGGTGCATTCTAACGCCCCACCGACAGGGCGGTGTACGGTTTGGGTAAGAAAGGGTGTCTTACTGTAGTGTAATGGTTAGCAAGCTAGTCTCATAGGCTCTTACTTCTGAAAAGAGAGTTCGATCCTCGCGGATGCCCCATACTTGCGACCTTGTCACATCCTACCCGTGGTGAACGCACTGGACAATAGGGCGTCCCATCGTGGTGTAATAGTTAGCAAGCTAGTCTCGCGAACGAGTTGGGTAAGTACCTACATCGCATCCACCAAAATACCATAGGAAATATGAAATGATGTGGATGAAGAGAAATAAAAAGACACAACTGTTTCGAAGTATATATGAAGACTTATTGATCAGACCGTTAACTCTGGACGCTAGAGTCCAGACGCTCAGAACTTTTTATTTATTTATTTAATTTTGATTAATTTAATTAAATAAATAAAGGTTATGAGCGTCTGGACTCTAGTGTCCAGAGTTAACGGTCTGATCAATAAAGTCTTCATATATACTTCGAAACAGTTGTGTCTTTTATTTATTTATTTAATGTTGACTTAATTTACTATTTCTCTGAATGCTTGAGATGAGACTTGATGATTAGTATTATCTGCGTTATTCGGACTATTGTCCCCATCTTCATTGTTATTTGTACAACGTTTCGGCCGATATGCCCTCTGCCTTCTTTAGGTATTTCTTGTCGGAATCGGAACCTTCTCGACTCGGGAACCTTCTTTTGAACTCGGGAACTTTCTTGTCGTAATCGGGAGCCATTGGGTTAGGTTCAAAGTTCCGTGATGGCTCCCGATCACGACAAGAAAGTTCCCGAGTTCGAAAAGAAAGTTCCCGAGTCCGAGAAGTTCCCGATTCCGACAAGAAATACCTGAAGAAGGCTGGAGGCATATCGCCGAAACGTTGTACAAATAACAATGAAGATGAGGACAATAGTCCGAATAACGCAGATAATACTGATTTAATTTAATTTAATTTAAATCCCCACATACCACATTCTCTCTATGGGCTACACTCTTTTGAAAAAATTCCCAATGATGAACAAGAAAGATATTTTCTAGACTTTAAGTCTAGATAGGACAAGTCATTGTGTCCCGATTACGCATTGGTCAGACAAGACTAACACACTCCTATATACTCAAACAAGAACAACAACCACAATGTGAAACATGTCAACCACGCTTGACTGTTTAACACTATTCATGGAATGCAGGGTTTTTTGCTCACATCAGAAACTGTTATTTCAATGCAAACAATATGAAAGATTTAGCTCAGTTGGTAGAGCGTTCGGCTAGGAATCAGAAGGCCCCTCGTTCGATACCGGCCCTCGCCAACTCAGCGTAGGAGTAGCACAGGGACCTGTGCGGTAAGTGAGGAGCTGATGGTAGGTGTAGCGCTCCACCTCAGATGCTAAAATAATCTCCTTGGTCTAGCGCTATTGAAAAGGGATAGACTCCCTCGTTGTCTGGCTGATGCCGACATTAGGCCACCCCGATGACTTTACTTTTTTACTTTATTTGAAAATGTCAACATGGAGGACATTCTGTCCTTTTTGAGGGAAATAAAATTATACCATAGAATATAGACAGGAATTTAATCAATACCATACAACATGATCCCCAATTATGCTAAAATTTGTAAAACTAATTACAAAAGGTATGGACCATATGACCTTAGGCACCCCTTTTGCGATCTCGATTCATAAGGATATTTTTCCATTTACACCGTCAAAATCCGGTTAATTGTTAACAGACGATTTTTAGAGTTTTTTTTAAATTATGAAACCCTAACCCTTAACCCAACCCCTAACAAACAACCGGATTTTGACGAAAATGAAAAAAATGTCCTTATGAATCGAGATCGAAAAAGGAGTGCCTAAAGGTCATATGGACCAAAAGTATATATATAAATACACAACATATGTTACTTCCTAACCGTTAGGCATGACATAACCCCAGACGGGTTGATATGCCGTTAAAATCAATTAATCAACCAACCAACCAATGATGAGCACGAAGGAAAAATCATTTTTATAAAATATTTAAAACTTACAACAATCCAAATTGGAAAACGCATACAATTAGGGTTCAAGTACAATTTATTAATGAAATTCTCACAATAGACAAAGAGAATAAATGACGTCATCAAGAAAATGACGTCAGTAAGAAAATGGCGTCGAACAATTTGAAAATCATTTCAGACGGTAATTTTCGGACTGTTGTTCTCATCTTAGTAGAGGGATTTTTTTAGTGCACGAATGTGCTCACTTCAAATAGACTGTTTAGTAGAGGGATTAAGAGACCAGAATGAGTGATGTCCCTTTGATCTGGGAACGCATAGGGTAGCGTCCCTTTAGAGAAGTATCTAGTCTGAGATGGTAAATATATGGCCTCCAGATTTTTTAGGTATTTATGATTAAAATATATAAAATGTTCCAAAGTGTGCAGGTCTTCATAACATAACAAATAACAAATTTTAATTCTCAAAAATATTTTTTTTAGATGATTTGAGTGAACGTGTGAGCTTGTCTGAGGTATTGTGCTATTTGCATCAAATAGCCAGTTGAAATTTCTAGTATACTTAGATGTGGCATGTTGAAGAATTTTTTCTTGGAAGTTGTTGGACTTCTATTTACACTGTAGGGACCGTTGTTGTTTGGTGTTTATGTAGTTGAAAAAGATCCGAGTTTTTATCCCCACAATTTAAATGTATAAGACTACGGAAATGTAGTTTCCGTAGAAACAAAAGAAGAAGATAAAATTTATAAAAAAACAACTTTATATACAAGATATTACAATTCATATTGTGATAGTCAATTGTTCTTTTAGCGATGTTGCCGACTGTATGTGTCTGTACATAGTTGTGTGTGACAAGTTATGTATTGTTTATATCTGTGTGATTGGATATGTCAACGTGTAGCAGTTTTGATAAAACAATGTCTGTGATTGAAACTTGTGTTGTATTGAGTAGGAGAGAGAGAATATGTAACGAAAAAAATAGACGGACCTGTTGAGTCGTATTTTATGTCTTCAGACAGCATCCTCTCTCCATTGTGTTGAGATGGGAGCATCCGCTCCGACTCTGTCGAGTTAGAAGCATCCGCTCCGACACTGTTGAGTTGGGGAGCGTAAGCTCCAACTGTCGAGTTGGTGGGCATTCGCCTCAACTGAAGCTTTTCAGTTAAATGGGTCTTTTTATAATTGTTTTGTAAGTGTCTACGTGTTCCTTAAGGTAAAATATTCATCAAAATCAGGTGATTTGCAATGATGCAATATCGAATGATTTTGGTATCTGTGGAATTCTGATGACATAAATTATCCGATGATTTTGTTACATTCCGATGGCGTACATATTTTCAATAGAATTTAAACCATTGTTTATATTGTTTGCTAAAATATTTCTAAACTAATATTTATTCGATTCTCTTTTGTTTACATAATTCTAAACTTATACAGTTGTAAAATTACTTGTTTCAGNGAGAGAGAGTGAAAACTTAAATTATTTTAATGTATCCAATTCCACACGCACGTAAATAGGGGGTCAAATTCCCCACAACACCTTTCATTTTGTACCTTTTTGTCTATCACTTATTGTTTGGATACCAAACCGAAGAGACAAGAGAAAATTCTCTCATATGTCCTTCACTCCTAAGCCATGTACTGGCAGTCAGCAGATCAAGCACAGGCATTCAAAAATTAGATATTTAATTTTTGAATGTGCTTAGTCTGCTGATCAAGTTATATGGCCATAGTATTCTTCTTAGCCTCTTGGTCTCATTTGAGCTCCCCAAACTTTATTTCAGAGTGTAGACATATTTGTTAAAAGAAATACCAAGAATGGACTGTATTTTAAGCTTGAGCCTGAAATATTGATTGCTTTTAAAGGCATGTCAACAAGTCTAAAGTTATTTTATGCCTCAAGGTTAGGAAATCATAGAATCATGTTCATTGTATGTACATATATACATTTTTGTGAAGATAACTGAGGGTTGGGAAGTTGTACATGATCTTATCAAATACAAATAATTTTTAAAGAAATTTATTTGACCTATTGATGGAACCCCAACAGATACTACCACTCAAGGTCAGAGTGGACCTGGGTATTATGGCCATTAAATGGTACTCCAGGATCTCCAGAACTCGAGCCTCAAAACCAGATGCAGTTTATTGATGCTCCCAGGGCTTCTTGGAGGTTTTATTCCTCTTCTTGGAGGTTTCATTCCTTTTCTTGGAGGTTTTATTCCTCTTCTTGAGGATAGTCAGTATATTTTAAACCCTGCTGACAGGGCACCTGAAATGTTGGGCTTATGATGTACCAAAACGACTACTTCTACTAATATATCCCTTACCGGGATATATCAACTATGCACAGGGTACCTCGCTGTTTGTTTACAAAAAAAAAAAATAACTAAGTTTTAAGATTTTTTTTCCAAACTATCGCTACGAATCTTTCAAAACTTTTCTAACATTAAATAACCCACTATGGTTGATAACAGATACTACCACTTTTGGTCAGAAGTATAGGGCACCCAGTAAGAATCAAGCTCACTACCTGCTGCCTGCTAGCCTCACTCACAGTGAGGTACCCTGTGCATAGTTGATATATCTGGGTAAGGGATATATTAGTAGAAGTAGTCATGTGGTAAACTCGCAGGTAAGTATGAAGCTGGTGCATTGTAGTAGTAGTAGTAATTGTAGGCGTCAGAGTAGTAGGCCTTGTAGTAGGCTATTGTACCTCTACCTTGTTCAGTATTTATGGTGGACACCAACCAATCAGATTACTGTGAGGGTGGTACCTAGGTGTATGCATATTCATTACATCAACAGTCATCAAAACTTTTCAAAACGTTGCCAGCATCAAATGACCCACCATAGTTGATATGCTGTAAAAAGTAAGTAGAGTCGTTGGGCGGCCTAATGTCAGTATCAGCCAGTCGGCGAGGGAGTCTATCCCCTTTTCAATAGCGCTAGACTAAGGAGATTGTTTTTGGCGTCTGAGGTGGAGCGCCACACCTACCATCAGCTCCTTACTTTACTGCACAGATCCCTGTGCTACTCATACGCTGAGTTGGCGAGGACCGGTATCGAACTAGGAACCTTGTGGTTTCTAGCCGAACGCTCTATCGACTGAGCTAGTAAAAATAATAAAACAGACGCGGGCAGTTTATTCCATGTCTCCGCAACTCTGAGCGTGAAAAAATGTTTCCGAAAGTTACGTGAGCAGTGCTGTTTTCTGACTTTGTAGGCATGCCCACGTGTGTTAGAAAGATGGACAAACACACAAACAAATTTAAATAGTTTATTTTCGTAACAAAATTCAAATAAAACCAAAGAAATTACTTACATGTTGCTAAGAATGGAAAATAGAAATAATAAAATTACTAAAAAATTACAATTCCTTGTGAAGAATTCAACAGAAATGATAATTCATAATAATAATTATAATAATTATTTATTAATAATTAATAACATCAATAGAAAAAAGATTAAAAAAAGAATTGGATTTGTAAATGTTCAAATTCGCAGCTTTTTACTAAAAGTAAACCAACTTTTAACAATAGAATGCTAAAAGTAGAGGACCATATGACCTTTAGGCACCCCCTTTTCATCTCAATTCAGAAGGACAGGTTTTTCATTTACACCGTCAATAGTTAGGGTTAGGGGTTAGGGTTAAGGGTTAGTTTTACAATTTTTTTTAAAATCTAAAAATCGTCTGTTAACAAGCAACCGGATATTGACGGTGTAAATGAGAAACATGTCCTTTCTTAATCGAGATCCAAAAGGGGTGCCTAAAGGTCATATGGTCGAAAGTAGATTACTAAAATATTATCAAATTTAAGCAGGGATGAGCCTTACTCAATACTTAGATTAAGTATCAACTTATTAACAACAGTTGCTGTAAGTGACCTAACGACTGTGTGCTAGACTAAACAAAGCTTAGTAAATAAGAAAAAGAAAGGAAGAAGTTAAGCAATGATGTACCTGTTCACCATTGATTAAAGAGTCCGAACTGGCTTACTATTTACCCATAACTGGAAGGACAATATTTGGATCCATACCTTTCCCAAGGTTTGAATTCAGAGTTTAACCAAAAGGTGAAAGAACCCAGTTTGCTCTACTAATTACCCATAGCTGGAAGAAAAGTAGTTGAATGCACACCTTTCCCAAGTGTATTAGTGCTATGTGAAATGCAAAACAGCCTCATCCCGGATTTGAACTCGGTTCACCGTGTCCATTTTCTATGATGATAACCATTACGCACATGCCTCCACACTTATAAACTCATGTTTTTCTATTTAACCCATATATGGGACCCTATTTAGGGAAGGAGACCAGGATGCATTTATACGAAGAGACCCCAAAAACAATTAAGTCAATACTAAGTCTTGTAAAGTTTGTTTTTTTTCTCTGTATTCCGAATAGCATATGAAAAAAAAAGACACATAGAGGAGACACATCTCTATTTTATGTAAGTTGCTCAGCTGTGCACACATCTTTATTTAAATTTTTCAAACTTTCTGTCTTGATACTTTTTGATCATCCCTACTATATACAAACACAGAGGTCAGACAAGTGGATGTTAACAAAAAAAAAAAAAAAAAAAAAAAAAAAAAGATGCGAATTTGAAATTTGCTGTAATCAAACGAGTAAACTCAATACAAAAACTGTTTTTTCACACAAAAATGTCCTGGCCTCCTGCCCTAAAATACGCTAGGCAGTGACAGCTGAAAAAACAACCCACGCTACGATTGAAGACCATAGCTGTTTGAAGGCGTTTTTATTTTTAGTATTTTTTTTTAGCGGTTTTTCGGGTTAGGGTTAGTGTTTTTAATTTTCGAAACTCGGTCATATTTATCTTAAAAATATGCGACAGTTGATTGGTTTAATAATGTTTTTATTTTTGGAACTCGGTTGTATCTATTTAAAAATTTGTGACCGTTATTTTGAATTTTGAAAAAAATGGAAATACAAAAAAAAAAAAAAAAAAAAAAATATTTTAAAAGGGTGGGGGTAAATATTTACATTTACTTGTCGATAAAAAACCTGTGGTGTGGCTTACTTTTAACGCCTTCAAACCACTAAAAAAAGTTATTTGTCAGTAAAAACGCCTTGAAACCGCTAAAAAAATATTTCAAAGAGGGTGGAGGTAAAATATTTACATTTACTTGTCGAGAAAAAATTGGGGGAAAAACGCCTTAAGCGCGGTTTGTTTTTTTTTTTTGAGCTGGCACAGCTTAGCATTTTTTAGGGAAGTAGGCCAGGATGTATTTATACAAAGAGACCCCAAAACCAAATAAGTCAATACTAAGTCTTGTAAAGTTTTTTTTTTCTCTGTATTCCGAATAGCATATGAAAAGAAAGCAATCTTACACAGTAGAAAGCTAAGCATAAAGAAAATTCAAGGTGTGCCAAAGTTTACTCAATACTTAAATGAATAACTAGAATCAGAACCCTAACAGATACTACCAATTCAGGTCAGAAGTATAGGGCACTCAGTAACAATTAAACTCTATACCAATAGCCTTTATTTAAAAAGAAAAAGAAGAAAATCAACTCATTCTATCATAGCAAAATTTTTTCTTGGAATTCAAAATCACGCCCACGATCAAAACCTGAAAATATATTCATTTTGTGTATACTCAATACTTAAATGAATAACTAGAATCGGAACCCTAACAGATACTACCAAATCAGTACAGAAGTATAGGGCACTCAGTAACAATCAAACTTGGTACCAATAGCCTTTATTTAAAAAGAAAAAGAAGAAAGGGAAAGAAAATCAACTCATTCTATCATAGCAAAATTTTTTCTTGGAATTCAAAAAAATATATTCATTTCGTGTATACTCAATACTTAAATGAAAAACTAGAATGGGAACCCTAACAGATACTACCAATTCAGGTCAGAAGTATAGGGCACTCAGTAACAATCAAACTTGGTACCAATAGCCTTTATTTAAAAAGAAAAAGAAGAAAGGAAAAGAAAATAAACTCATTCTATCATAGCAAAATTTTTTCTTGGAATTCAAAATCACGCACCATGATCAAAACCTGAAAATATATTCATTTCGTGAATGCTTGTTTCGTTTTTGACCAAAACAAAACATCTACCATCGCCAACTACACACCGTACCAAAATGTGGAAAAGTATACAGTAATACAACAATCTAGTTCTTTCCACAAAATATGCTAAGCTAATAATATCGTAATGCTTGATTTTTTTTTTTTTCAGAAATGTTCCACTACAATGGATCATTGCTAATAATTCTAGTCATCATAATCTATGTTATTTGTCAATGAAAAATATTTGATTTTAAAATAAAATATTTGTCAATAAAAAATATTTGATTTTAAAATAGAATATTTTTATCAATTTTTTAAAAAAGATTTTATGTTAATATTACTTTTGGTAATCTGAACGTTAGCTACATAAATGAGAGTAACCTCCCCTTGTTTCTATTACTTTGAGGAAGCTGTCTGTTTCAGCCATTTTCATTTCACTGTAAATCTACACTGAAAATACGAATTTGTTTGAATCAATACAACTGAATGTTTTAACACGAAAATATAATAAAATGTGTCCTTAATTGTATTTGTGCATTATTTGAAATTAACTTAATTGTTATTAAGAACACATTTTATGATCGTGTTAAAACATGCAGTTGTATTGATTACGGTGAAATGAAAATGGCTGACCAAAACAGACAGCTTCCTCAAAGTGAAAGAAACAAGGGGAGATTAACCTCATTTATGTAGCTAATGTTCAGATTACCATACTTTTTTACAAATAAAGAAAACATCTTTTGCAAATTAAAAAAAAAAATTGCCACAGTGCCCTCAGTCATTGCTGTCGTGCCCTCATTTTTCAGGGGGTTCACCTAGGCAAATTTTGCCAGACTCTCTTAGTCTAAACTCGTGTCTGGATACGGTTGGTTGGTTTATTGATTTTAACGGCATATCAACCTATCTGGGGTTATGTCATGCCTAACAGTTAGGAAGTAATATATGTTGTGTATTTATATTTATGCTTTTTTAGTAATTGGTTTTAACAATGTGTTAGCACCATTGGGGATCATGTTGTATGGTATTAAGTTCATGTCTATATTCTATGGTATAATTTTATTTCCCTCAAAAAGGACAGAACGTCCTCCATATTATTTTTCTAGTAAAATTTTGTGGTTCATTTGAATATCAAGTGACTTTTAGCACACCCTGGATTACTTCCCTTGAATCCTGATAAGTTAAAGAAAAAAAACATAGTAATGTGCCTTTATTATTAAAAGGCAAGAAAAGGACTATTCTACTTCATTTGGTATAGAAATGAGTTTTCCTACTGACACTACGATTCAGTTAGTCTTTTATACTAACTACTCGGTTAATAAAAGTTTGTTTTTGTACAATCATTAGCTGCCGCACGATTATGAGAATGTCTCGAATTTTTTCACAAAACAAAGTTTTGCTACAAGTAAGTAAAGTAAAGTCGTCGGGGCGGCCTAATGTCGGTATAAGCCGTGCAGCGAGGGAGTCTATCTCCTTTTCACTAGCGCTAGACTAAGGAGATTATTGATCTACTAGGAAAAAAGAAGTTAGGGTTAGGGTTAGTTTAATGGGAAAATAATGGGTAGATTAATTAGCAGATAAAATTCATTCAAAGTGGTTCCCTCTTATTTAGGTTGGAGTTATAGGAAATAACCAACACTACGATCTAACATTTCATAAAAACTCCCGATTTCCAACACCATGCTTCATTATTAGTGCATTTCACATGTGTTATACATAAAAAAGATTTTGAGAAAGTAAATTAACACAGAGAATGTTCACACTTCGATAATGGATATTTATCCCCACACACATCTCTTTGAACTTGAAGCAACAGAATAGGAAATAAAATACAAAAATGTCGGCTGGAAGAAGCAGTTGTTCAAGGTCGAGTAAATGATGCAATTTGTGGAAGACACACAGACAGACAGTGAAAATGAATGGGTGATGCAAAAAGCATAAGAAGAAGGCACACAGAGATCCAAGGAGGAGAGTGTCCACTACCCAGACAGTATCGTTTTGTAAACCCAGGTCCTGTTTGACACTATGTCTCTCTCTCCCTGTCTCTCTGTTAACTATGTGATTAGTGCCGATATGGCATATTTCTAACATACAATTGCATTTATATATATATATATATATATATATATATATATATATATAAATTTAGAGATTTTTGAAGGCAATTGACAATGCAATATGTGTTGAAAGTTATATGTATTTACCTTTTTTTTTTTAATTCTAAATATTTTCGGAATAAAATTCAATCATCAGAGTTATTAGAACAATCTCCATGAGCACAAAAACAACTGGACCGACTTAACACAAATCGATTTGACTTTTATCTCCGATCACAAACACCACGGAATAAATGAGCTCTGATGATGATTTTTGTAAAAATCGAAATATTGATCAGTATCAGCTATGATTATATTATAAATTGTTTTCTCTTTAACAGCATTGTGTGATGTTTTCATTCCACCTTTTCATACTCATACTGTCAGATTCATTTCCTTTCTTTTAACTTATATATATATATATATATATATATATATACTATCAATTAAAATTGAGATCAAGTGTTTTCTTAGCTCAAGGTGAATTTTGTAGTAACAATTCTTTAACTAATTCAACAATTGTTGAAATGTTCGATTTTTGGCAATGATGCCTGAGAAAACAGTAATAACTAAATTAAGTACTATTAAAACAAAATTATATAACAGGCATATTTTTCTAGAATGTGCCACAGGAGAACAAAAGCACCCTCTAATCTTATTATAATGGAGATTGTGTGTTTTTCTGTCTGTAACCGAAACTATATTACTACTCAAGTCACAATTCCCTTAATTATTTACGTCAAATTCTCCATGATTTCATTCTTTTAAACCTTCAGTTATTAATAAAAATTGTTTTACATTATTAATACTGTTGACCATATCTACGTACTAATAACATGCAATTGTATTTATATATACAAAAAATAGCAGTTTACAGTTTGAACAAGAATGCTAATTTGCATATTGATATTTAAAATTTTATTTTAATAAATATGTGCTTGGTATTATTGATTTTTAATTGTTTGGTTTTATCTTAAGAAATATAAACACAAATCTCTTTATTTACAAGAAGAAATAACTGTAATATTATCCTTTAGTTCCTATTTTAACTAAATAGTTAAATTAGGAAAATTTACCAATGAAAGAGGGGAGTAATGGAAAATGATGGAATAGTTAGTTTCAAAGTTGTTCTATTTTTCGATTATACCCCCTCTGTTCCAAATCTTTTTATCTACATTCTTATTCAGTTTCATTAGCCTTTCTAATTTAATATGATATTTTATTATATCAAAACTTAAATACTTGCACCCGGAGGGTGCATATATTTGCTAGTGTAACAATAACAATGTCACAAGATTTTATGGACAATAAAAACTGAAAAAGTTAATGTCTTCTCTTTTCTTTTTCTTTTTTAACTACTTCTGCCCTATATTAGTAGTCAGTTTGTGACAAACACGTTGGGTAAATGAAATATACCATCAGTTATTGATTTTAATGCGTTAAGACATGAGGTAGTTCAGAACCATTAATACTAAAAAGCTTTCAGAAGAGGCTAATATTATTGAAAAATACAAACATTACATAAGTTTATGAAAAGATTTTTTTTAATTTTAAAAGCAAAAAAATTCTTTAAAAAAAAATTAGTTTTTCTAAATTTTGAGAAAAAAAAATTTTTTTTTTGAAATTTGAAAAATAATGAAAAAAATTATTTAAAAAAATCTTTTTTTCTAAATTTTGAGAAAAAGATTTTTCTTTTTTTTTTTTTTAAATTAAAAAAATTTTTTTTTAAAAAAAGAAAAAGAAAAGAGAAGCTTTCAACAAATTACCCATTAATTTTTTTTAATAATAAGCGAAAAAAAAATTTTTAAATTAAAAAAAAATTTTTTAAATTTAAAAAAAAAAATTTTAATTCAAAAAATTCTTTTTAAATTTTTAAAAGAAAATTTTTTTTTAATTTAAAAAAAGAAAAAAAAAAAAAAAAGAGTTTTCAAGAAATTCCCCATGAACTGATAAAAAGGAAAAATAAAAATTTAAAAATAAAAAATTTGATACACCTTAATAAATAGGTTTCCAAAAATACTTTTGATAAATTTTATATAAATACATTCCAAACTGAATATAAACAAATGAATCTTCTTCCTGATTGGCCAATTCCATGTGGAAATAGGTTTTTTGTTTTGTTTTTGTTTTTTTAAGACAGACATTGATAACATAAAAAAATCTTGTACAGAGCTTTAAGCAACATCTTTCTCCTAAAATTTATAAAACAGACACGCTTTTAAATTTGTTAAATTGAACCATTTAACAAATTTAAAAGCCCATTTTCTTTTGCGTAATCTCTGGGAGTCTTGCCGCTTTGGTCTTTGATGTCAGGATCAGCACCATTTGACAGAAGGAATTGGACAGCATTCTCTCTCTTGGAGCTCACAGCCTTTGAATAAAAAAAGTAAAAAGAATCAAAATTAGAAAAACTCAGACATCTATCTACGTATACATGTATGTACAAAAAAGACGCACATACATAGGAACGTACTAAGACATATACACAAACACACAACTAAACTAAACCTAACCTAACACACACACATACATATACACACGCAACAACGACAAAAACTTTACTAACATCGGATGAACTATACCTATTAAAAGAGTATTCATTACTCTTTTAATAGGTATAGCTCAGTTAATAAATTTATTACTAAGCCATGACCTGCGTGCGACTTACGCGCAAAGATTGTGGAACGTTACATCATCATTTTTTTTTTCTCAATTTTTGCGCGCAGGTCACATGCAGATAACGTGCAAATCGCACACAAATATTGAAAAGAATAACTTAGCGTTCAACCGTTATTAAACAACCATAACAGAAAAATTACAGAAACACGCACAACCTATGTGTATATATATATATATGTATATGTGTATATATATATATATATATATGTATATCAATATATGTATTGATCAAAGCCTGAAGAAGATACCAGAATATCTGAAACACATGTTGCGTATGTGAAATAAAAAGAATAAAACATTTTTTCTGAGAACGATACATTTTGCGGACCTTCTTTTTTTAATAAAATATTACATTTTCTCCCATTGGAACCAGAACAACATTTTTTATATATCCATACATACATACATACATACATATAATAAAGGAGATGACTTACCGAGGAATAGAATATCGAGTTAATCATAATATCAACAGTCGATACAAATATTAACTGAATAAGTCAGGGTTATAAAGAATTTCGGAAAAGTTGAAGAAGGTTAGTGACAATTTTACTTTTTTTCTGGTTTGGTTTGGTTTGTTTTACGGCATATCAACCTCGGTGGGTCATTTAATGCCGACAAAGTTGTGAAATAAATTCAATTCTTAATGCATAATACAATTTTGTTTATCAACTCATGTTTTTCTATTTAACCCATAGATGGGACCCTAACAGGTACTACCACTCCGGGTCAGAGTGGACCAGAGTGCAATGGTGATGAAGGGGTGCTCCACATTCCCCAAACTTCCAGAACTGGAACCTCACCATCGGATAGAGTTTAACGTCATTCCCAGGACATGTTGACCCTCAGTCACCGCCTTCTAGCACCCATATGATAAAAAGGGGTTGGGGCTTGCCATAAGGGCAATAGGGTTGGGTGCTAGGGCTTGACGTGACCAGCCGATTGATCGGAGGGGGCCTCTCCGACCGCCCGTCTAGCCCAAGATAGGGCCAAAGTGGAGTATTGCAAGTCATGAACTGCTCATCACCTGGGCTCTATCCTTAAGCATCACAGATCGCCACCCACGGCCAACAGGTGGCCCCATTGGGGGAGTCTTACTCCTCTGCAGAGGTGCAGTCGGTGCATCTAATGACCCAGCCGACAGGGCAGCTTTTTTTTCTGGATGATTTGACATGGAATTACCGATACCATTAAAATCAATCAATCCATCTAAATTGTCATTCCTAATTATCGCTGGGAACTTTTGTTAAAGTTTTTCTGCATTTGGAATTGTTTTAATTTACTCACATTTTTGATACAGATAATTACTGTGTTTATGTTTTGAATGCATATTGCTATTGTTAAAGATTCAAAGGGAAAATTAGGGGAATAAACCCCAAAAACAAATCAGGAGCCGGAGTCCCTAAAGAGGAATTTGAAGCATGGGCAGCAGCTCATCCTCCTTTTTTTTATCTATTTAACCCATAGATGGGACCCTGACAGGTACTACCACTCTGGGTCAGAGTGGACCTGCAAGTAAAGGCGATAAAGAGGTACTCCACATTCCCCAGAGTTCTAGAACTGGAACCTCACCACTAGATGCAGTAACATCATACCCAGGACACTAAGACCCTCAGCCACTGCCTTCTAGCACATATGCGAAAAGGGGATAGACTCCCTCGCTGTCTGGCTTATACCAACAATAGGCCACTCTGTCAACTTAATTTAATCTAAAAAATTAACCAAAAAAAAAAAAAAAAATTAACCAAAAAAAAAAAAAAAAAAAAAAAAAAAATTAACCAAAAAAAACTCACCACATGTAAAGCAGTTCGTTTATTATAATCCAAAGAATTTAAATCAACTCCTGCCAAGAACCAGGATTTGATGGTGCCAACATCGTCTAAATCCGCTGCACTGCAAAATATTAAAAAAAAACAAGAGGATTCATTTGTCTGAATTTTTGAGATGAGGCTTGATTATTTGGATTATTCGGACTATTGTCCTCATTTTTAGATTTGTTGTATACACAATGTTTTGGCCAATACACTATCTGACCTTCTTCAGGTGTTTCTTGTGAAATGGAATGAGAACAGTCTACCCTGGTGGATTGAATAAAAGGTTTGATTCAAAGTTCCATGGAGGCTCCTAATTACGACGAGAAAGTTCCAGAGTTCGAAGAGAAACACCTGAAGAAGGCCAGAGAGCATATCATCCGAAACATTGTGTATATAACAATCCAAAGATGAGGACAATAGTAAAAAAAAATCCAAATAATATAAGAGGTTTCAGTTCTGCAGTTGTTTGCTGTAATAAAATTTTTGTTTGGTTTAACGGCATATCAACCCTTTGTGAGTTATTTAATGCTGAATTAAGTCATTTTGGACTTCAGGTTTTTAAGATTCTTCTTGTTGCTTATGTGGTCCCCCAATTAAGTACTAAATAGCTTCAGTGATCTAGTGGGAACCAGGACTTTCAGTGTGACTTGACCATAGGAAAATATATTATATATATATATATATATATATATATATATATATATATATATATATATATATATATATATATATAATATATCTGAACTTTCAGAACCCCCCCATCTAAAATTTTTGTTTTTAATTTTTTTTTCTTCTTTCAATGGATTATTATCGATTGCACACCAATCTATCAGACTGTGAAAAAAAAATTCTAAAAAGTTATTTATTTTTCGAGTTTTCAGGGGTGCTCATTTCCCTGTATAAGTTTATAGTAAATCGGATCCCCCATATCGGAACCGCTTAGAAGGAAACTGGTGCAAAGGTGTCAAAATTAGGGTGGCCCAGAAAAAACAGAACCCAAATTATTTATTATCGAGCGGTTCCGATATGGGGGATCGATTTACTATAAACTTATACGGGGAACTGAGCACCCCTGAAAACTCGAAAAATAAAGAACTTTTTAGAATTTTTTTTTTTACAATCTGATAGATTGGTGTGTAAACGATAATAATCCATTGAAGAAAAAGAAAAGAAATTACAAAGAAAAATTTTTTTCAGCAGTTCCGATATGGGGGATCGGTTTACGATAAACTTATACGGGGAAATGAGCACCCCTGAAAACTCGAAAAATAAATAACTTTTTTAAATTTTTTTTTTTACAATCGGATAGATTGGTGTGCAATCGATAATAATCTGTTGAAAAAAAAAAAGATTAAAAACAAAAATTTTAGATGGAGGGGTTCTGAAAGTTCAGGTCCGCCATACATAACACCAAAGATTAATCGTAAACTCGATTAATTTAAAAGTAACCCTGAAGAATCTATCGATGAAACTCGAGTAGGTTACTCATTTCCATTCTTAAAATAAATTTATGCTCTACATTGTATTGAGCACTTTGTATTTGTTTTTTCTCAACCTTAACCTCTGGATATTGTGCGCTTCCAAGGATCGTTCTTATACCCACCGGTAAGTTAATACTTATACATATACAAATATATATATATATTGGAAATAACCTGAAGACTTACCAGCATAATTCCATTGCTATCTTTCAGGTTTTCGGATTGGAATGGTCGCTCCGGTCCTCACCAATAAATTAATAACATCAAATTTGTTTCCATTGATGGCATCCATTAAGGGTGTGTTATTGTTGCTGTCTGACTGATGCACATTGGCACCTTCTTCAAGTAAATATTTAACAACAGACACAAAGCCTTCTCGACACGCGACATGGAGTGGTGTCCGCCCGTCTTGGTTTGGGGAGGATAATTTACCGCCCTGTGGAGAGTAATAATAATTCAATTTTTTTTTTTTCAAAAACTGTCAAATAAATTTTTTTTAAAAAACAAGAATTAACAAGGACAGGATTTAATAAAGAAACTAAAAGAAATGATGTGTCAAGTGTGGAACTTCAAGATTAATATGGAATATTATTTGTTTTGTCTTATGTCTTCCAAATTCTGTGTGTGTGTGTGTGTGTGTAGGGGGTGCTTATTTATGTGTGTGTTTGTGTGTGTGTGCACACTTATGTCTGTGTGTCTGTTCATTTCCTTTCTTTTTTTTTTTTTAATAGCCACTAGCAACAACTTCAGTTCTAGTAATCTTCTGTAGAAGGGATTTTTATCCCGAAATATTAAGAATAAATCACAGGTTAACAAACAACACCACAGTTACCTTCTTTTTTCTTTACACTTGCATTGTGATAGCCTTCAAAACTAAACAACAAACCAATATAATCTTCATACAATGACTGCTATTTACACAGTAGCATTGCAACCAACAAAGCCTTCATCAGATGATGACTCTGGGTTCAGGCATGGTTTCGGGGCCGAAGCATCATTACCACTAACCCAGAGCGCCCCAGCAGTATCTCACGATACCACCAGACTTTGTCGGTTTGATGTCACAACATAGGACTGTCATATCCACGCTGATGCAGTTAGAGCTTTCTCCTGAATCTTTTTTAAGTATTTTCTCTTGTCTGGTAGAGAAAATCCAAGTTTAGACAAAAATGCCGAGGTTGAGTTGGCAATAAACCCCCGACATCCGACCTCAATGGGAAATACATCCATTATATATATATATATATATATATGACCAGCCAATTGATTGGAGGGGGCCTCTCCAACCGCCTGTCTAGCCTAAGTAAGAATACAGCCAGGACAATCATATAGGCACTAGGGCTTGACATGACCAGCCAATTGATCAAATGGGGTCTCTCTGACCACACGTCTAGCCCAAGTAAGGGTCGAAGTCAGTGTTGCATGTTATGGAACCACTTAGTACTTGGATCACAGACCGCTCAGCTACTATGATACTGTCCTCAGCCATTATGGGTCACTACACAAGGCCAACAGAGAGCTCCATACATATATACACACATGTCTTAGAAAATAAATAAGATTAAGAACACAATATTCATCATTTCAATTCTGATCTTTTTTTTTTTCCAATGCTTCTAAGACAACACAAAAAAAAATTGTTCATAACACACACACACCCACACATTATTATATATAAGTAAAAGTCGTCGGGGTGGCCTAAAGTTGGTATCAGCCTATTAGCGAGGGAGACTATCCGCTTTTCACTAGCACTAGACCAAGGAAATTGTTTTTTCCGTCTGACGTGGAGTACCACACTTACCATCAGCTCCTTACTTTACCGCACAGATCCCTGTGCTACTCATACACTGAGTTGGCGAGGGCCGGTATCGAACTAGGAACCTTATGGTTTCTAGGCAGACGCTCTACTGACTGAGCAAACCCGGCCCTTATTATGGGGTAATCGCAAAGGTAATGTTTCCAAAATATTTAGAAATCACAGAAACGTTTATTGTTTATTGTCAATGATGGTTACATAATTTTAAAGTTTGAACATTTATCTATTTTTCTATATAATTGCCATTCTGGTCAATGCAATTTTGTAGGCACTGTGGCAGTTTTTGTATGGCCATATCATACCAGAGATTTTAAAATTTTAGTGTCTTTTATGAGAGTAATCCCAAAGGTATGGTCTCCAAAATATTTAGAAATCACAGAAACGTTTATTGTCATTGATGTTTACATAATTTTAAATTTTGAACACATATTTTTCTTCATAATCGCCATTTTGGTTGATGGTTTTCAACACAGTGTGGCTGTTTTTATAAGCCCATGTCATACCAACTTCCCACATTGAACAACTATGCAAGGATGCTGGTTGCTGTGCAGAAGACCTCCTAGGGGTAATGAATGATAGGGAAGTTTGGCGAGAGATTGTCATGGATATCCATGCTATTTTATATATATATATATATATATATATATATATATATATATCTACAAGTTTGTCCTTTGTTTTTTCGTATTGCCAGATTATTTTTGTAATATCTGGCGAAAATTGGCTGATGTATTTGCCATATGTCATAGACCAAGTACTTTCTGCCCTATTGTGGGCCATATTCAAGGTATTTTGAAACCGTACAACAATGGGCTATTCCATTTTCCATTTATATAGGTTGTATTTATTATTGTTGTTGTTATTATTATTATTATTATTATTGTCATTATTATTACTACTTTTGCTTTTATAATTTTATAGTAATTATAGGCATTTTTGAATGTTGGTGCTATTATCAAAGTTTATTTTGTTTAGTTTTGGATTTTTGTGTCTAATATGCAGTGCTTCTAAGATTTTTAGTCGTTGTTTACATGATTGTGTATCTATAATGGTAGTGTTATTGTTAAGTATTTTCCGGAATTTATTATTGGGACAAGAGTGTGATTTTAGACATTATTTAACAATATATGCCTACAAGAAAAAATGCTGCCTAAATACACATATATAATCTATTATACACATCTAACTTTTCAAATTTATTACACACATTCAATTTTACTATAATAATAACTCAACTACACTCACCTCTTTCGTAATCTAAGGAAATATTTCATTAACAACAGACATTTTCTTTAAAATAATTTTGCAAACAAGAATGCAAATTTTCAAATTTCAAATCACATTCTTTTAAAACAGAAACACTGATGTATATTTTCTTCTCATATCATTTGTTTGAACAGAAACCAGCTCATGATATTTATTACCCTGAAGATTAGAGACACATACTAAATAGATATTCATTTCAAATATGTGGATCCATTAATCGAAACACTAAGTGTCGGAACATTTTACCAACTATCAATAAATCATCGTCAATTTCTTATTCTTTTTTCAATGCCTGTGGTTTGTTATTGTTCACTCAACATCCCCGTACCTCATATGGTAGAGGCGTATCAGTATCATTGACAGGTTAATTTCGCAAGGATTGTCCAGGGCGTATCGTGGCCAAAGCAGTATAGTCTCTGACTATGCCTGCTGAAGTCCCGGTTTCGATTTCTGTCGGAGGGAAATCGTTAGTATACATTGCTGGTTAGACTTAATAAAGTTGAAACTGTCTGTACAATGTTCTACACACCAAACAATCCTTTGCCGAGATTCACTTGTCATGATTATTTTCTATAATTATCGAATTTTATGCAATATACGCATTGTAATTGCCTTCAAGCAAAATATAAATAATGATATATATATATATATATGATGAGACTTAATAAAGTTGAAACTGTCTGTACAATGTTCTACACACCGAAAAATCCTTTGCCGAGATTCACTTGTCATGATTATTTTCTATAATTATCGAATTTTATGCGATATACGCATTGTAATTGCCTTCAAGCAAAATATAAATAATGATATATAATATATATATATATATATATATGATGAGACTTAATAAAGTTGAAACTGTCTGTATGAATGTTCTACACACCGAACAATCCTTTGCCGAGATTCACTTGTCATGATTATTTTTCTATAATTATCGAATTGTATGCGATATACGCATTGAAATTGCCTTCAAGCAAAAATATAAATAACATATATAGATATAGATATAGATATATAGATATATCTCAGTTGATCAATATTGTCTTTGTAAAAAAAAAAAATTTTTCAGTTCATATTTGCTTCCAAGAATTGACGTTCAGCAGAGCCATCTTGGATTATTTACAAAATGTGTTTGGTCAATTGCGTCACAAAAACGGAACAAAAATTAAATTTTGTATTAAACTTCAGAACTCTGTCACATTTAATTTTTATGCCGAATCAAATAAGCATTCATGTGAAGAAAGAAAGTGAAGAGAGAATATGTTGAAAGAAAATTAGTGGACTTACAAAAAAGAGAGAAAGAACAAACGATGCAGAGGAGAGAAATGATTGAAGAGTAGAAAGTTATAATGAGAGAAGAAAAAAGAAAAAAGAAAAAGAAAATGAAAGCACAAAGAATAGAGAGAGAATTTAGTGATAGATATTTGCTATGGTTAGATATGTGTTATGTATAATCAATTGTCAGCAATTAGAAAACCTTTAGAATGTTCTTAGGACTCTCTGACGCCAGAGTTGAGGTCGGGAGTCCCAGAAAATGACCCCAACTTCAAAGCAACGTATTTCTACCGGAAGGAATAGGAATAGGAATAATTCTGCTTGGTCATGTCACGTGGACATCAAAAAGAAAGAGGAAGGCAAAGCAATATACAAAAACGGACATCATCACCTTTTGGGGGCAAGGGAGGGAAATTACTACTACTAACACAGTTTAACCCCAGAGCCAGCCGGGGGCAGTCGGTAATGCATATCCCAGAGATATATAAGAAAAACTTTGTATCTGTGATGAGGAGAGAAATTTCATAACGAATGAAGGATAATTACTGGATACAGTTACACAGAATTGAATCAGCTACAGCAAGATAAGTACCATATTCCATTCATGGAAGCTCTCTATAGACCCTTTTATATTTATACAAGTTATATGTGGGTTCGAATCGTCCCGATGAATATCTCCATTATGGATATCTACGACACATACAGGCTTATGAACTTTCACCTTTTCCTCTCCTCTCAACTCTCAACTGACTGCTGAATAAAATGTCTTAAAATAATATATTGTGTCTTATTGTTCTTTGCCAATTTTTGCATGTGCACCTTTCATTTTTCTTTGGTCTCTGATGGAACAGCGTGTAAACATTTGAAACGATAGGCGAATGTAACATATGAGCAGTGTTCACTTTGAGCTGCACGACCTCGCACAAAAAAAACCAAAAAACTAAAGCACAAATTATGATTTTTATGTTATACAAATATTTGAAAGTAAAAAGAAGACAATAATAAAACTGGTGGATTTTGCTCTGAGCCGTTTGATAAATATCAGGAAAAAAAAGGGATCAATAATGAAAAAAGAAAAAAAAAAATGTTTGTAAAAAATACGAGGAATCAATAAAAAAAAATTAAAAATTAAAAACAGGATTTTTATAAAAATATTATGATCCCCCCCCCAATTTTTTTAATGATTTTTACAAGGATCCATTAAAAAATAGATTAATAAAAATGATGATCCATAAAAAATATAAAAGGGATCAATAAAGAATTTAAAAAAGGATTTTTACAAAAAGAAAAAAAAAAGATCCATAAAAAAAAAATAAGTGATCAATGATGAATTAAAAAATTATTTTTTTTACAAAAAAAAAAAAAAAAAAAATGATCCGTAAAAAATAAAAGGGATCAATGAAAAAAAATGATTTTTACAAAAAAAAAAAAGATTTTTACAAAAAAAAATGATCCGTTAAAAAAAAAAAGTGATCCATGATGAATTAAAAAAATTATTTTTTTTTTTTACAAAAAAAAAAAAAAAAAAAGAATGAAAATGATCCCTAAAAAAAATAAAAGTGATCAATGAGGAATTTTTTAAAAAATCAAAAAATGATCCGTAAAAAATAAAAGGGATCAATGAAAAAAAAAAAAAATGATTTTTACAAAAAAAATCATGATCCATAAAAAAAATATTTTCTGCACACTCCACTTCTTCATTTGCATACAGGCTTTTTGGTCCCACGCAGGCCAAGAAAAAAATTAGAGGGAACTGAATAGGAGGAAATAGAAAGTTAGAAAAACTGTTGTGTAACCTTCCAAGTGAAGATAACCTACCTACTTTGAAAATTAGCCCCTAAGGGACTCGATTATATAAACCAACTATAATTGTAGAAAATACACAACTTGTGGGGATAGATATCCCACAAGTCTTTGCGCATTGACTTTAGTCGAGTGGGTTAGAGTTAAGAATTACTCACATGGTCCAAGATGAGACCATGCATTTTTTTTGGGGGGTGGGGGTAATGGCCATGCATGAGCAGTTTGTGCATGGTTACCCACTATAAAAATGATTTCATGTTAATTCTGGCTTGGTGGGATGTCGGTAAAATATCTAGCCCACAAGACATGTCCAAATAAGGCAGCCTTCAAGCAAATATCAAATAACAACACAGAATAATAATAATAATATGAAGATAATCACCATATTTTTCAGTTTTTTCAGTGTGTCTAATTCACCCAGTTTGGTAACAGCACACATCAAGTTGGGAAAGATAATATCTCGTAGTTTGGCAGTTTCCTGAAATAGATGATTTCAAACTCAGTAAAATATAATTAAGAGATAAAGAGTGAAAGAAAAAAATATTAAGGAAATTAGTGGAGGGACAGAAAAAAAAATTATTTATTTATTTATTTATACAAGATACAAGTAGTAGTCTAATAAGTAATGAGACTGATTGTATAAAAAAAATTATTAATCATCTTCATTACAGACAACTTACCAATGCATTCCTGATAAAAAAAAACCTTTCCAATGCATTCCTATGGTAAAACCCCTTTCCAATGCATTCCTATGGTAAAACCCCTTTCCAATGCATTCCTATGGTAAAACCCCTTTCCAATGCATTCCTATGGTAAAACCCCTTTCCAATGCATTTCTATGGTAAAACCCCTTTCCAATGCATTTCTATGGTAAAACCCCTTTCCAATGCATTTCTATGGTAAAACCTCTTTCCAATGCATTTCTATGGTAAAACTTCTTTCCAATGCATTTCTATGGTAAAACCCCTTTCCAATGCATTTCTATGGTAAAACCCTTTCCAATGCATTTCTATGGTAAAACCTCTTTCCAATGCATTTCTATGGTAAAACTCTTTCCAATGCATTTCTATGGTAAAACTTCTTTCCAATGCATTTCTATGGTAAAACCCCCTTTCCAATGCATTTCTATGGTAAAACCCCTTTCCAATGCATTTCTATGGTAAAACTTCTTTCCAATGCATTTCTATGGTAAAACTTCTTTCCAATGCATTCTTTCCAAGCATTTCTATGGTAAAATCCCCTTTCCAATGCATTCCTATGGTAAAATCCCCTTTCCAATGCATTCCTATGGTAAAACCCCTTTCAATCTATTTCTAAGATAAAACCCCATTTAATTTATTTCTAAGATAAAACCTCATTCAATGCATTCCTATAATAAAACCCTTTTCAATGAACAGTAATTCTTTGACTTACAAGAGCTTCAACTTATGGGTTTTTCAAATTACGAGCTGTCACTCAGACAATTATTTTCTTTGTGTTGAGAGATAAAATTTGAGGTACAAATGAGCTTCAGATATACTTATCTCTATAAGTTCACTAAAAACGTTTAAATTTTCAAATTTATTACACCAAAGAAAAATATCATAAAAAAATAATCATTAAAACATATTACAGCACATTAATCATTACATTCTATCTCACTATATTTTTATACAATACAGTGCTATTGTTTTATTAAAAAAAGAAATATAAAAATAAAATTAGTGTGCTGTGAGGGAGCTGGAACAAATTAATAACAGTTCAGTTTATTTCAATGGGAAACATCAATTAGATATACTAGCATAACAAAACCGCACTCCGGGCGGTGTAAAAATAAACTTTTGAAAAATATAGCCTGAGGGGAGTGGGATTTAAAATTCAATGTCAGAGGGGTATTATCCAAATAAAATTAATAAATTAATTAAAGTAATAAAAAAACAACAATGCCAAAATATGCCAAAAACTTTAAAAGGATGTTCAACATTTAATGATTTTAGTAATTAAAATCATCAAATTCATTAAAGGAGTAAAAAATAAACAATTTGAAATAGAAATTAGGAAAGTTAACTTTTCTACACCAGAATTTTTCCCGAAATAATATTTAATAATAAAATTAAATTTAGTTTATCAATGAATAAAACAATTAACTATACAAAATGATTTTTTATTGTTTTGATTATTTCTAAAAAATTTGAAAAAAAAAAAAAAAAAGCATTCACCTTATTTATTTTACATTTAACAAACATTTAGTTTTAGTGTAAATAAATATTATATAAAATAGAATAGAGTAATGATACTTAAATCAATTTTTAAATGCTAAATAATCTTTAATATTATTTTTTTTTAATCGGAGGAAATAAAAATATCTAATTTATAGATTTATTTGCAACTAAATTTTATTTGGTACAATTCTGTAAAAATATAAATTCTTTAAAAATTTTCTAAAGATTAGATAATTATAAATACAAACCAAAACAAAAATAACTATGTAAAAATGTATATAACTAAACATGCATTTATTGAAAGATTCGTTAAAAATCAACAAGACCAACGGATATTACAATGACAAGTTCATAGTGTATATAAACTAATTTTCTCCTTTAAATTTTAAAAATAAACTATATTGATTATAAATTAGGTTCTCATTAATAAATCCTTTAGATTATTGTGGAATTTGTGACGTAAGCCGTGACATAGTTTCGGCTTCAGACAGAATTGCAATCTATCTCCATTATATATAGATGAGGAAATTGAGTTACGAGTATAATGAATTAAACTTGAAAGTCAAGGTACTACTGTATTAGTATGGTAAAACTCTTTCAATGCATTCCTATGGTAAAACATTTTACTTTACATCCCTATTATAAACCCCTTTTAATACATTATTATGGTAAATATGATTATTCATGGTAAAATCCCTTTTAATGCATTTTCCATAGTAAAACCCATTTCAATGCATCCCTATGGTAAAACCCCTTTTAATGCATTCTTATGGTAAAACCTTTTCCGGTTATTTCCTATAACTCCAACCTATAAAAAAAAGGGGAACCACTCTGATTGACAAATTATTTATTCATTGATCTACTAGGAAAAATTTAGATTTAGTTTACACAACACCTCAAACAGAAACGGCGATCTCCTAGCTGAGTTCTCCCTAGAGAACAGACTCGTTTGCTTAAACACCAAATTCCAAAAACGGAAGGGCAAACTATGGACATACACACACCCAAATAACACAAACGCTCAAATAGACTACATCCTAATAAACAAGAAATGGATAAATAGTGCAATGAACTGCGAAGCATACTCCTCCTTTGAAGGAGTATCCTCTGACCACAGAATAGTCACTGCAAAACTAAGACTAAGCTTGCGTAGAAATAAAAAGCAAACTAGTAGATCTGTACGATATGAATGGTCGACACTTGCCAACAACGATATATGCTGTCGCAGTAAGAAACAGGTTCGATATCCTCCAAGAGACAGCTGAATGCCTCTCACCAAACGAGGAATACGAAAACTTTGTTAGTGCACACCTAGAAGCAGCAGCAGAGTGCGTACCAACGAAACTAAGAGCTAAGCACCAGGTTCCCTGGGAGACAGAAGAAGTTAGAGAAAAAAGAAATATTACCAAAAAAGCAGCTCAACGTAATAAAGTAAACCCAACTAACACAAATTTACATAACCTTAGGAAAGCCCAGATAGAACTAACCAAAACATACAAAAAAGAACAAACAGAATATATACAAGCACAAATAAATAACATCAGACAATCAGTGGAAGACAGACAGTCACGATTAGCATGGCAAATAGTAAATGAAATTAGTGATAGAAAAGTACCTCTAGATCAAAGCTAAGGGCAACCAACCAGAAAGATAGACTGCAGAAATGGAAAAGACACTTCCAGAAACTTCTAGGAAACCCACCTAAAATCATGGAAAATAATACCCAAAAGATCATAGATAGACAACTAGACATAAAACTGGGGGACTTTACAACTGAAGAACTCAATGAAGTATTAAAGAAACTAAAAAGCAGAAAAGCAGCAGGCCTTGACGAAATACCCCCAGAGGTATGGAAGTTGGGGAAATTCAACGACATACTGCTTAGGCTATGCAATGCTGTGTATAGACAAAATAGGATGGATAGATGGACGAAAGGATGCATCCTCCCATTCCCAAAAAAAGGGAGACCTAGGAATTGCCAAAAACTACAGAGGCATAACTCTTACTGCTATTGCAGCTAAGATATATAATGCCCTTCTTCTTAATCGCATCCGACCCGAAATAGAGAAAATCCTAAGGAAAAACCAAAACGGATTTCGTAGAAACAGATCCACAACTTCTCAAATCCTGACTATACGACGAATCATAGAGGGGGTCCGAGCAAAAAACCTAGAGGCAACGCTACTATTCGTAGATTTTTCTAAGGCATTTGACTCTATACACAGAGGAGAAAATGGAACAAATACTACTAGCATATGGTCTCCCCAAAGAAACTGTTGCCGCCATAATGATGCTCTACAAAGACACTAAAGCAATGGTACGCTCACCTGATGGCGACACAGATTTCTTTGACATCACCGCTGGTGTTCTGCAGGGAGATACGTTAGCACCATATATATTTATAATATGCCTAGACTACATACTCAGAACATCATTAGATACCCTAAAAGAAAAAGGTCTCACACTAAGGAAAGCAAGAAGCAGGCAATACCCCGCACAAATAGTCACAGATGTGGACTATGCTGATGACCTCGCGCTCCTTGCCGATACGCCGACACAGGCTGAGACACTACTACACAGCCTGGAGAAGGCAGCAAAGAACGTCGGCCTCTATGTGAACGCTGATAAAACTGAGTTCATGAGCTTCAAAAAGCAAGGGGACATCTCCACACTTGATGGCAAGCCTCTTAAGTCAGTAGAAAAATTCACATACCTAGGGAGTAATATCTCATCCACAGAAAACGATGTTAACACTCGAATAGGAAAGGCATGGTTGGCCACCAACAAACTATCAGTCATATGGAAATCCGATCTCCCCAACAAGCTAAAGAGGCGATTCTTCCAGGCTGTGGTAGTGTCGGTACTTCTGTATGGCTGTACCACTTGGACCCTAACGAAGCGTCTTGAGAATAAGCTAGATGGGAGCTGTACGAGAATGCTACGGACGGTCCTGGATAGGTCGTGGAAGCAGCACCCCACAAAAGAGCAACTATATGGCCACCTGCCCCCATCTCACAAACCATACGAGTGAGACGGACTAGACATGCAGGTCACTGCTGGAGAAACAAGGACGAGATCATAAGCGACGTACTACTGTGGAAGCCAGCACATGGGCGCGCTAATGTGGGCCGCCCAGCCAGGACCTACATTGACCAACTATGTAGGGATACTGGCTGCAGCGCAGAGGAGCTGCCGGAGTCAATGAATGATAGGGAAGGCTGGCGAGAGATCATCATGGATATCCGTGCAAACTGCACGACATGATGATGACTAGGAAAAAAGAAGTTAGGGTTAGGGGTTAGTTTAATGGGAAAATAATTAACAGATAAATTCATTCAGAGTGGTTCCCCCTTTTTTAGGTTGGAGTAATAGGAAATAACTCCTTTTCCTTCACATTCCTATGGTAAAACCCCTTTTAATACATTCTTATAGTAAAACCTTTTTCTGTATATTTCTATAGTAAAACTCCTTTCAATGCATTTCTATAATAAAACCCTTTTTAAGTTAATAACTAAATATAGTATGTAAGTAAAAGTATGTCATCGGGGCGGCCTAAAGTCAGTATCAGCCAGTCCGTGAGGGAGTCTATCCCCTTTTCAATAGCGCTAGACCAAGGAGATTGTTTTGGCGTCTGAGGTGGAGTGCCACACCTACCATCAGCTCCTTACTTTACCGCACAGATCCCTGTGCTACTCATACGCTGAGTTGGTGAGGACCGGTATCAAACTAGGAACCTTGTGGTTTCTAGCCGAAACGCTCTACCAACTGAGCTAACCCTGTCCCTATGTAAGCTTTTATAATTTGGAGTAAAATGGAATACATTCAAACCAGACAAGGCATAACACCCCCCCCCACAAAAAAAAAATAAGAAAAAAAATGTCTTATAATGAAATGAGTGAAATTAGGATAATCAAATACCCCGACCTTTGTCAGAAATTCTTGAAAATGTTGAAAAAAAAAAAAGGAAAAGAAAAACAAAACCTACCTCTGACGTACTTAGATTCAATGTATCAGCCAAAATGTCAATGATTTCTAAGTTGAGAGCTGACTCCTCCTTCCGTAAAACGGTGACTTCACCTCGAAGATTTTTACTCATTAACTATGGAAGGAAAAAAAAATAGAAACATTACATTGAATTCAAATAAAAACAAGCAATTATTTTGGTTTGGTTTGTTTTGTTTTACGGCATATCAACCTCAGTGGGTCATTTAATGCCGATAAAGTTTTGAAATAAATCAATTCTTAATGGATAATACAATTTTTTTATAAATACATTTTTCTATTTAACCCATAGATGGGACCCTAACAGGTACTACCACTCTGGGTCAGAGTGGACCAGGGAGCAATGGTGATGAATGGGGTGCTCCACATTCCCCAAACCTCCAAAACTGGAACCTCACCATCAGATAGAGTTTAATGTCATTCCCAGGACATGTAGACCCTCAACCACCGCCTTATGATAAAAAGGGGTTGGGGCTTGCCATAAGGGCAATAGGGTTAGGAAAATCATATAGGTGCTAGGGCTTGACGTGATCAGCCGATTGATCAGAGGGGGCCTCTCCGACCGCCCATCTAGCCCAAGATAGGGCCAAAGTAACAAGCAATTAATGATGTTGGTTGGTTCGATTTTACGGCATGTCAACCCTTGTTGGGTTATTTTATGCTGAAAACATTTTGTTTGATTCATTCTTGATGAATATTGAAGATTCTTTTTTTAAAAGTCAATCTTTTTAAAACATTTTTTAGAAACTGTTTTTTTCTATTTAACCCATAGATGAGACCCTAACAGGTACTACCACTCTGGGCCAGGGTGGACTTGGGAGTAATGGCGATGAAGGGGTATTCCACATTCACTAGAGCTCCAGAATTGGAACTTCACCATTAGATGTAGTTTAACATCATACTCAATGTTAACCTGCTCTTTCTCTCTTTGCAGGTACAATGTACCTGATGTGGGGCTAAGTGCCCATTAGAAGATAAGATTAGAAAATAGAAGTTAGAAGATAAAAGTCCACATCTTGACACTATCAAATACAAATCATTTTCAAATTCTATTTTAGCAATAGACGGGACCCTATAAAAGGGTACAACCACTGGATCAGAGTGGATCTGGGAGTAATGGCAATGAAAAAGTACTCCACATTCCTCAGAGTTCCTCAATTGGAGCCTCACCACCAGATGCAATATAGCATCATACCCAGGACACCCATTTTTGGGGGAGGTCCTACCCTTCTGCAGGAGATACAGTCAGCGTATTCTAAGTGCCACCAACATTATATATCCAACTATTCTCCCTCCAGTTATGGGTAAATAGTAGGGCAGATAGACTTACAAGAATTAGCGGGGTGTCAGTTCAAACCTAACACCTGAATTCCTATAATACATTAGGTTATCCAAACGAGGGTAACCCAACACAGTATATTCAGTAGGGAAAAGACAAAGTCAATTTATACAAGATAACATTTGATTAAAACAACATACAAAGATGGAAGATAGTTCAAGCCCCAAACCAGAAAACAGACACAAGGTATTCCCAGAAATTAAATTTGGAGGGGAAAAAAAAAAATTGTGCAATTTTTTTATCTTTAAATTTTAATCAGTTCTTTATCACTTAAAAATTATTTGTGTAAAAAGTGGTCAATGAAGGTTTGGTTTGGTTTACGGCATATCAACTTCAGTGGGTCATTTAATGCCAATAAAGTTTTGAAATAAAGTAATTCTTAATGGATACTCAATTTTTTTTATAAATACATTTTTCTATTTAACCCATGGATGGGACCCTAACAGGTACTACCACTCCGGGTCAGAGTGAACCAGGGAGCAATAGCGATGAAGGGGTGCTCCACATTCCCCAAACCTCCAAAACTGGAATATAGATATCTTCTGTTAACCTGCTCTTTCTCTCTTTGCAGGTACGATGTACCTGATGTGGGGCTAAGTGCCCATTAGAAGATAAGATTAGAAAATAGAAGTTAAAAGATAAAAGTCTACGTCTAAACATTGGTAGCAGAGCATAGTTCTCAAATCAACCTTCAAGATGGCGAAGTTTACGATAGCCCCACCTCAGCTCGAGCCCGGTAACTTACACTTCATGGAGAAAGGAAATGGTGTTCTGGGAACACGCTACAAATGTAGATAAGAAGAAATGCGCTGCAACAGTTTTCCGGAGTTTAATTGGTAAAGCCAGGGAGGCAATCCTGGAAATGTCGCCAACGGATTTGAATGAGGAGGATGGATTAAGTAAATTGTACAGCAAGCTAGACGAATTGTTCAAGGAAGACGAAAATCAAGGTGCTTTGGAGATATACGATAAGTTCGAGAGAAAGAGCAGGTTAACAGCTCTTCCCTCTTTCTGGCTTCTTCTGAGGTGGTGTAACGTAGTGCCTTTTCCTTAACGGTACCAAATAGGTATATGTTGCATACCTCTTTACCGGCACTTCATATCTATATGTTATATACTTTCTTACGTCTTACTCTGTCGTCTATTCTTCTGGCCGGATCTGGTATATCTTCTATCATCTATCTTCTATCTTGCTCTGGTCTTGTCGTGGTGTTTCTTGGGGACTCCGGGTCTTTGTCGGGGATCATTTCTTATCAGAAGCCTTGTGTCATTGTTAGCTTTTAGTAATAACAACAAGACTTCGATTTACTTTTGATGTTACTTTATTCCAGATCCCCCAGACCAGACAACTGCGCAGTCAGCTCACATCTTACTAGCTTCGCTTCTAAGTTCTAACTCTCCAACTGACTAACTGAGTTGCTTACACCTTAAACCGGAAGGGCTTCTATTGACTTCCATTCTCACGTTCCATCCCCAGAACGCAAGGTGAGAGTGAGGTCAAGCATTGTCACTCACTCTCAAGGCCATCAGCTGTACTGTTCGCCATAAGGATTTCTATACTACCTTAAAAAAATAATAGGGATCCAATTAATATGTAACAGTGGGTTATACACTGACTGTCTTCGTGCTCATCATATGTTATAGAACCTTGGAGGATGGAACACCTCTCTTCGTGAAGACATCGGCAACCTGGTTTTCGCTTGTACCCAGGTTATATTATATATATCTTTATTAGCTATCATTTCTCGCACCCAACACACTAAGACCCTCAGCCACTGCCTTCTAGCACATATATGATAAAAAGGGTTGAAGGGTTTGCCATAAGGGCAATAGGGTTGGGACAATCATATAGGTGCTAGGGCTTGAAATGACCAGTCATTTGATCAGAGGAGAACTCTCCAAACACCCATCTAGCATAAGTAAGAGCCAAAGTGGAGAGTTGCATGTCATGAGCTTCTCATCCACCAGGATTCCCTCCTTAAGCATTACGGGTCGCCACTCACAGCCAACAGGTAGACCCAATGGGGTGGCAAAGGTCTTACACCTATGCATGGGTACAGTCGGCGGTATTCTAAAGCCCCAGTTAACAGGGCTGTTGACTCATAGATGTTCCCCAGAGCTCCAGAACTGTAGCCTCACCACCAGATGTTGGTTAGTGTCACATTGAGAACCCCACCTTTTGGGGGAGTCTTATCCCTTTGCAGTAGATACAGTCAGTGTATTCTGAGCCCTGCCAAAAGGGCTAGTAAAGATATCTTGAGGGTTAAAAAAAAACAATTCGGCATTAAATAACCCATATGGAGTTGATATGCCGTTAAAAAAGTTAAACAAACCAAACATCAAAATGTATTTAAGATACAACCACATAGAAATCCTGAAGTGTTGTGCCTGGGGTTATATATTAATGGGCTATTTCCTATAAGTCTCACATGATCAAAGTGGAACCACTCTTGACTGATAAATTATTTATTTATTTATTGATCTACTAGGAAAAAAGAAGGTAGAGTAGGGGTAGGGCAATGGGAAAATAAATAAATAATTTATTAGTCGAGAGTGGTTCCCCTTCGATCATGTTAGACTTATAGGAAATAACCTATTAATGATATACCCACCCAGGGTAAATTCACGACAAGAGTTCAGGGGAGACAAGTTATCCTAAGGAAATGTTAAAAACCTGAAAGATTGATTGAAAGATTGATTTTAATGGCATGTCAACCCATTCAAAGTTATTTTATGCCAAGTGGTAGGTTGTGAGGGATGGTCAAATTTATTATGTCTTTTTTTTTAAGGATTTTTATTGATTTTGACAGTGTTACATAGTCTATGCATAGATTATTGTCAACCCCCTGTATTTCTGAAGGGATGGCCCCTTTTCATATCACGGGCGGGACTTTCCATGGAATATTACAGAAAGCCCGCGAAATACATGAAGTCACGTGGGACCTGGTTGGCTCTCAGTTTCAGCTTGGACGTCAGGCAGATAAGGTCTTTCTGCCTTAGCTGAAGCTCACTGCACACGCGTGCATTATGTTAGTTACATGAAATGTTAAGTAAATAAAAGCTTACATAAATAATATGGTTTTGTGGTTGATAAATGTCTTGGCAACAAGACTGATCTAGAAGAAGAAATGAATTGTGCGACCGACCACCAAGACGAAGTCCAGACGCTAGAAGATGAATGTAAGATACCAAGGATGAGCAGAAGAATAATAGAAGTAAAGAAAGGGTTTACAACAACAGTAGGTTGTTTGCAGTTGTTTGTTGCTAAGTGGATTGGAAATCAGTTTAAGGGATAAGTTTATAGGATAAAGTTCAAGTTTGTTATAAGGGATAGTTTGGTAGAAAGTTTTTTTTAAAACAATTTTTTTTTTCTATTTAACCCATAGATGGGACACTAACATGTACTACAACTTTGCATCAGAGTGGACCTGGGAGCAATGGTTATAAAGGGCTGCTTCACATTCCCCAAACACCCAGAACCAGAACCTCACCATTAGATAGAGTTTAAGGTCATTCCCAAGACATGAAGACTTTCAGCCACCACCTTCTAGCACCCATAGGATAAAAAGGGTTGGGGTTTGCCATAAGGGCAATAGAAAATAGTTAAAAGCCTAGATTTAATCAAATGATGATATTTGGTAATCTGAACATTAGCTACATAAATGAGAGTAACCTCCCCTTGTTTATTTCACTTTGAGGAAGTCATATATTTTGGTCAGCCATTTTCATTTCACCGTAATCAATACAACTGCATGTTTTAACACGAAAATATCATAAAATGTCTTCTTAATAACAATTAAGTTCATTTCAAATAATGCGCAAGCACAATTAAGAACACATTTTATGATATTTTCGTGTTAAAACATGCAGTTGTATTGATTCAAACAAATTCGTATTTTCAGTGTAGATTTACGGTGAAATGAAAATGGCCGACTAAATCATATATGATTTAGTCGGCCATTTTCATTTCACCTTCCTCAAAGTAAAATAAACAAGGGGGGGGGGTACTCTCATTTATGTAGCTGATGTTCAGATTACCAACATTTTACATGTGAATCAGTAAAATGTCACTCTTTTTGTTCAGCTTGGGTCGGAATTAT
>CM042168.1:46945494-46970195 GCA_023376005.1 Doryteuthis pealeii
AATTTGAAACCTCCCGCATTGCGCCAGTAATCACGTCTTTACGAGTAACTACCAAAGAGAGTAAAAAAAACAAAATCACTTTGGAAATTTGAGCACAGATTAAAAAAAAACAAATAAAAAAGATTTTTTTTTAATCAATAAAATAACAATTTTAATAATAATACTAATAATACTAATAATAATAATAATAATAATTGCTGCACAGAATAATGCCATAAGGACAAACTATATCAAAGCAAAAATTGATAAGACCCAACAAAATAGTAAATGTAGATTATGCAGTAATAGAGATGAGACTGTAAACCATGTACTCTGCGAATGTAGCAAACTAGCACAAAGGGAGTACAAAACAAGACACGACTGGGTTGGGAAGGTGATCCACTGGGAAATATGCAAAAAATTAAATTTTGACAATACAACAAAACGGTATATGCATAAACCAGAATCTGTTCTTGAGAACAAAATGCATAAAATTCTCTGGGACTTTGAAATAAAAATGGATCACCTTATCCCAGCAAGAAGACCAGACCTAGTGTTGATTAATTCGACCCATGGAACCGAAGCAGACACTACCATGCCGGGTCAGAGTGGACCTGGAAGTAATGGAAATGAAAAGGTACTCCACACTCCCCAGATCTCCAGAACTGGAGCCTCACCATTTTGGGGGGTGGGGTGGGGGTCTTAGCCCTCTGCAGAGGATACAGTCAATATATTCACAGCCCCGTCAAACAGGGCTGGTCGTTCATGATAAAGCAAATCCTCTACAGGAAAAAGCATCTTGAGCATAGGCACGTGCGTCCGCAAGCATCCTCATCATTAGTTGAGGATAAGTGGCAATTCTATTTTAATTGACTGGTTAGTTTCACACCAAGTCACTCCTTGTTGGATTATTTCAAAGCAAAGTATGTCTGGGTTTTTTGTTTTTTTTTTGGGGGGGGTGCAAGCAATTATTCCTATTTAACAATAATAATTTTGAAACAATTATAGCTTCAAGTGTCTCATAGGGCCAAATTCAAATTCTAGATGTAGTCGTTAGTAGTAGTGATAGTCGTTAGTTCAGAAACAACATATGCAAGTTGTATAGTCACATAGGGGTTGTTTATTCCTTTCTAGGCTCATGGGCTCTTTTTCAGAGAGAAGGAGAGAGAGAGAGAGTAAGGTCAAATTATTCTATCGTAAATCATGTTCTGTACTACTATGCGAAACACATCACAGGGAACTCAGGAAGCCCCATCTACCCTTTATGAAGGCCTAGCTGAAAAAAAGACCGATTTTTCTCTTCTTCCATTTCTCATTCTGGGGGTGGGAGGGTCACCCAACTTCCACTCCTTCATAGAAACTAGAAATTCCAGTTTTATTTTCAACTTTATTTCCAGGGTCATTGGTCAGTCAGTGGATGCCCCCCCCCCGTTGAGTGTTTACCGTTTCAAACTTTAACCTCTTTTTGTTCTTATCTCTTTTTCTTCTCTTTCTCCAGAAATCCAATTACCATTTTCTTTTTAATCCCCAAATTCCCCGTGGACCATAATAATTATGCTACACAAGTAAGAGACTGGTTTAGCTCAGTCAGTATAGCATCTGCCCCGGAATTACAATTCTACAACCCCAGCTGACAGGGATAGGGGAGATAAGGGGTTTCATACCTTTCCCCAAGGTTTTTAGTCCAAAAGTGAATATAATAGTGCAACTGCAGTAATCTTAACATTAGCTACATAAATGAGAGTAACCTCCCTTTGTTTGTTTCACTTTGAGGAAGCCTTATGTTTTGGTCAGCTATTTTCATTTCACTGTAAAACTACACTGAAAATACGAATTTGTTCAAATCAATACAACTGAATGTTTTAACACGAAAATATCATAAAATGTGTTCTTAATTGTACTTGTGCATTATTTGAAATTAATTTAATTGTTATTAAGAACACATTTTATGATATTTTCATGTTAAAACATGTAGTTGTATTGATTATGGTGAAATGAAAATGGCCGATCAAAACTGGATATATCACTTTTTTTTCCTTTTTTTTTTTTAATTATCGCACTGGAAAATACCATCACCTAAGGGCAAGAGTATTCATATATTACATTTGTCTTATCTACATATCTATTCTATGCATATTTATAAGCACTAATTGACAAGGTAGCAGATAAATGACTTACCCAAATTTTTTAGATTATTTCAAAGGTAAAAATACTTTTATAAACCAATTTTTACAAGTAGAAAAGCACTAGAACTCATTTTACAGACAAAAAAATAGATTACAAAATGTCAACATTTTCGGTGAACCCCATCAAATTTGAAGAGCTAAAAATTGACATAACTCCACCAATTTTTGGAATTGGAAGCTCAAATTTTGGGGATTGTCTAACTTTAACATAGTCCACACATGGTTAGTTTTGAGGGGGCTTTTTGCAAGCACTTATTCCTATTTAATAATAATAATTTGCAAACAATTATAGCTTCAAGTAATAGACTGGTTTAGCTCAGTCACTAGAGCATCCACCTGAAAATCACAATTCTACAACCCCAGATGACAGATAAGGGGTTCATACCTTTCCAAAGGGTATTAGTTCAAAAGTGCAACATCAAGGTTTTTGTTTTGAACTCATATGACTTTTATCTCCACTCTTAACAACACAGAGTATAAACAAGCTCTGAAGATGATTTTTATAAAATCAAAATATTGTTCAATATCAGCTATGAATATGTTATAAAATCCCTCGCACACACAGGATAGGGATAAGTGGCAAGTTAGTCAATGTCAGGGATCACCAAACTTTTTTCATGGTGGGCCGGATAATTGAAAAAATAAGTGTGGGCCACATTATTATTGCGTTCAATACTAGCTAGCCAGAATGAAAGCTCTGAGAAAAAGATGTAAAACAGAATTTATCTTTCCATGTTATATTCATGGATGAGTGGCGTAAAATGCACAAAAACAAATTTAACCAACATATTTATTTACATCCAATCAAGAGAATTGCTTTCAAATGTTTTTCAGTCAATTTCATTCGATGAGTTCATTCCATAGTCAAGTCCATGAGGATTTAGCAAGCTTAACATGATATTTAAATTTAAATGGTATCAGAACATCAGCATTCCGTACATTTTAACAAACAAATTCAAGTACCGTTAGCAGGTTTGATAAAATGCTTTTGGAGGCCAGATCCGGCCAGCGGGCCGTAGTTTGTTGACCCTTGGTCAATGTGAAAGGTTTGTTGTTTGACTAATGTTTAAGTTTTATCCTATTTTTTTTATTTATTAACACATTGGAAAATACCATCACCTAAGGGCAAGAGTATTCATATATTACATTTGTCTTATCTACATATCTATTCTATACATATTTATAAGCACTAATTGACAAGGTAGCAGATAAGTGGCTTATTTAAATTTATGACAAAGATAGACATCTAACTTATGTTTTTACAATCTGCTTTTCTTTGTTCTTTTTGATCATGTCACTTCTTAGAATTGAATTCTTGATAGCAAAGAGATCTGTGTCATTAGGAAACCTGCAACAGAAATTTGGTGACAAGTTTATCTGTCAACCAATCATATCAAATAACATCCCTTCGAGCACGTACGAGTTTGGCCCTTTTAGAATTAATATTATTTTGAATTTAGCTATCTCATGTCTAAGACTATTTAAGCAGCACTCTCTCTATTTCTCAGAATTTGTACAGATAAAAATGAAGATGAAGACAAAGAGGTCAAGTTTAGCCCTTTAAAAAAGCCATCTCTGTATGTTGTGAAGATAGCTGGAAACCCCCCACAAGATGGACTGGTCTAATACTATTTAAACAGAACTCTCTCTACCCCCCCACCCACCCACAAGATGGACTGGTCTAAGACTATTTAAGCAGCATTCTCTATACTGAAGAGGTCCAGTTTGGTCCTTTAGAATAGCCATCTCTGTATGTTGTGAAGTAGCTGGAACCCCCCACAAGATGGACTGGTCTAAGACTATTTAAACAGAACTCTCTCTATACTGAAGAGGTCAAGTTAACGATTAACTGTTTATTGTATTAGTCTGTGTACTCAGATGTACCCTGGAATAAACTACCTTTTACTTTCTTTTACTTACTGTGTCAACCTTATTTGCTTTACAACGCAACACTATCGAAAGTTAATAGTGAGCCAATTAGAGTTAATATATAAGGGATGTGTTACAATTTATGGTATCATGAACTGTTGACAAACCCTGTAGCTGAATAAGGGGCCCGTTGGCTTTGAAATCAGAGAGTGGAAATTTACCAGTAACGGTTATAGCTCTCTGACCCCCTGGAGAACACGTCACGATAAAAACACGTGACTAGATTTAGATTTTAGTTTCAATCAGACTTTGAAGCAGAGAGAACATGCTTCTCTCTGCTGAGATTGAATCATACCAATGCGGCGAATAAGATATGGGCTAGACTAATAAAATCTTGATCAGGAAATAAAAGTCTTGTAGTTTATTTAATTAATTACAATGACTAGAGTTAGCCCAGAAGAAGCTCTTAGTTAGAAACAGCAACTAGAAGACACACTCTATATATATCTCACTAACTCTCTCTCTCTCTATTTATCTATCTCTTCCTCACTCTCTCTCTATCTCTTCCTCTCATCTATATATCTATCTCCTCACTCACTCTCTATTTATCTATCTCTTCCTCACTCACTCTCTATTTATCTATCTCTTCCTCACTCTCTCTCTCTATTTATCTATCTCTTCCTCACTCTCTCTCTCTATTTATCTATCTCTTCCTCACTCTCTCTCTCTATTTATCTATCTCTTCTCCTCTCTCTCTCTCTATTTATCTATCATCTCTCTCTCTCCTATTTATCTATCTCTTCCTCTCTCTCTCTATTTATCTATCTCTTCTCACTCTCTCTCTATTTATCTATCTCTTCCTCACTCTCTCTCTATTTATCTATCTCACTCTCTCTATTTATCATCTCTTCCTCACCTCTCTCTCTATTTATCTATCCTTCCTCACTCACTCTCTATTTATCTATCTCTTCCTCACTCTCTCTCTATTTATCTATCTCTTCCTCACTCACTCTCTATCTATCTCTTCCTCACTTCACTCTCTATTTATCTATCTTCTCTTCTACTCTCTCTCTCTATTTATCTATCTTCTCTATCTATCTCTTCTCACTCTCTCTCTCTATTTATCTATCTCTTTCCTCACTCACTCTCTATTTATCTATCTCTTCTCACTCACTCTCTATTTATCTATCTCTTCCTCACTCACTTATCTATCTCTTCTCACTCACTCTCTATTTACTATCTTATCTCTCTCCTCTCTCTCTCTCTATCTATTTATCTATCTCTTCCTCACTCTCTCTCTCTCTATATCTATCTCTTCCTCACTCACTCTCTTCTCTCCTCATCTCTCTCTCCTCTCTCTCTATTTATCTTCTCTTCCTCATCTATTTATCTACTCTTCCTCACTCTCTCTCTCTATTTATCTATCTCTTCCTCTCTCCTCTCCTATCTACTCTCTCTCTCTACTATTTATCTATCTCTTCCTCACCTCTCTGTCTCTCTCTATCAAATCTATCTCTTCTCTCTATTTATCTATCTCTTCCTCACTCTCTCTCTCTATTTATCTATCTCTTCCTCACTCTTCTCTCTATTTATCTATCTCTTCCTCACTCTCTCTCTCTATTTACTCTCTCTCTCTCTATCTCCTCACTCACTCTCTATTTATCTATCTCTTCCTCACTCACTCTCTATTTATCTATCTCTTCCTCACTCTCTCTCTCTATTTATCTATCTCTTCCTCACTCTCTCTCTCTATATCTATCTCTTCCTCACTCTCTCTCTCTATTTATCTATCACTCTCTCTCTCTATTTATCTATCTCTTCTCACTCTCTCTCTCTCTATCTTTCCTCACTCTCTCTCTCTCACTCTCTCTCTATTTATCTATCTCTTCCTCACTCTCTCTCTCTCTATCTCTTTATCTATCTCTCTTCTCACTCATCTCTATCTATCTCTTCCTCACTCTCTTCTCTATTTATCTATCTCTTCCTCACTCTCTCTCTCTATTTATCTATCTCTTCCTCACTCTCTCTCTCTATTTATCTATCTCTTCCTCACTCCTCTCTATTTATCTATCTCTTCTCACTCACTCTCTATTTATCTATCTCTCACTCTCTCACTCACTCTCTCTATTTATCTATCTCTTCCTCACTCTCTCTCTCTATCTATCTCTTCCTCATATCTACTCTCTATTTATCTATCTCTCCTCACTCACTCTCTATTTTATTCTATCTCTTCCTCACTCTCTCTCTCTATTTATCTATCTCTTCCTCACTCTCTCTCTATTTGTATCTATCTCTTCCTCACTCTCTCTCTCTATCTATCTCTTCCTCATCTCTCTATCTCTTCCTCTCTCTCTCTCTCTATCTCTCACTCTCTCTCTATTTATCTATCCTCACTCTCTCTCTCTCCTCTCTCTCTCTATCTATCTATCTCTTCCTCATCTCTCTCTCTCACTCTCTCTCTATTTTCTATCTCTTCCTCACTCTCTCTATTTATCTATCTCTTCCTCACTCTCTCTCTATTTATCTATCTCTTCCTCACTCTCTATTTTCTACTCTCTCACTCACTCTCTCTATTCTCATTTATCTATCTCTTCCTCACTCACTCTCTATTTATCTATCTCTTCTCACTCTCTCTCTCTCTCTTCTCACTCTCTCTCTATTTATCTATCTCTTCCTCACTCTCTCTATTTATCTATTCTCATCTCTCTCTCTCTACTCCTCACTCTCTCTCTATTTATCTATCTCTTCCTCACTCTCTCTCTTTTATCTATCTCTTCCTCACTCACTCTCTATTTATCTTCTCTTCCTCACTCTCTCTCTATTTTCTATCTCTTCCTCACTCTCTCTCTATTTATCTATCTCTTCCTCACTCTCTCTCTATTTATCTATCTCTTCCTCACTCTCTCTCTATTTATCTATCTCTTCCTCACTCTCTCTCTCTATTTATCTATCTCTTCCTCACTCTCCTCTCTATTTATCTATCTCTTCCTCACTCCTCTCTATTTATCTATCTCTTTCTCACTCACTCTCTATTTATCTATCTCTTCCTCACTCTCTCTCTATTTAATCTATCTCTTCTCATCTCTCTCTATTTATCTATCTCTTCCTCACTCTCTCTCTCTATTATCTATCTCTTCCTCACTCTCTCTCTCTATTTATCTATCTCTTCTCTCTCTCTCTCTATTTATCTATCTCTTCCTCACTCTCTCTCTTTCTCATCTCTCTCTATTTATCTATCTCTCCTCACTCTCTATTTATCTATCTCTTCCTCACCACTCTCTATTTATCTATCTCTTCCTCACTCTCTCTCTATCTCTTCCTCACTCTCTCCTCTATCTCTTCCTCACTCCTCTTCTCTATTATCTATCTCTTCCTCACTCTCTCTCTATTTATCTATCTCTTCCTCACTCTCTCTCTATTTATCTATCTCTCTCACTCTCTCTCTATTTATCTATCTCTTCCTCACTCACTCTCTATTTATATCTCTTCCTCACTCCTCTCTCACTCTCTCTCTCTATTTATCTATCTCTCCTCACTCTCTCTCTCTCTTCTCTTCCTCACTCTCTCTCTATTTATCTATCTCTTCCTCACTTCTCTCTCTACTCTCTCTCTATTTATCTATCTCTTCCTCACTCTCTCTCTCTATTTAATCTATCTCTTCTACTCTCTCTCTCTTTTATCTATCTCTTCCTCACTCTCTCTCTCTCTTCCTCACTCTCTCCTATCTATCTCTTCTCACTCTCTCTCTATCTCTCTCATCTATCTCTTCCTCACTCTCTCTCTATTTATCTATCTCTTCCTCACTCTCTCTCTATTTATCTATCTCTTCCTCATCTCTCTCTATTTATCTATCTCTTCCTCACTCTCTCTCTATTTATCTATCTCTTCCTCACTCTCTCTCTATTTATCTATCTCTTCCTCATCACTCTCTATTTATCTATCTCTTCTCACTCACTCTCTATTATCTATCTCTTCCTCACTCTCTCTATTTATCTATCTCTCTCTATTTATCTATCTCTTCCTCACTCTCTCTCTATTTATCTATCTCTTCCTCACTCTCCTCTCTCTATTTATCTATCTCTTCCTCACTCTCTCTCTCTATTATCTATCTCTTCCTCACTCTCTCTCTATTTATCTATCTCTTCCTCATCTCTCCTCTCTCTCTATATCTATCTCTTCCTCACTCACTCTCTCATCTCTTCCTCACTCTCTCTCTATTTATCTATCTCTTCCTCACTCTCTCTCTATTTATCTATCTCTTCCCTCACTCTCTCTCTCTATTTATCTATCTCTTCCTCACTCTCTCTCTCTACTCTCTCTCACTCTCCTCTCTTATCTATCTCTTCCTCACTCTCTCTCTATTTATCTATCTCTCTCTCTCTCTCTCTATCTCTTCCTCATCTATTTATCTATCTCTCTCACTCTCTCTCTCTCTCTATTTATCTATCTCTTCCTCACTCTCTCTCTCTTATCTATCTCTTCCTCATCTCTCTATTTATCTATCTCTTCCTCACTCTCTCTCTCTATTTATCTATCTCTTCCTCACTCACCTCACTCTCTATTTATCTATCTCTTCCTCACTCTCTCTCTCTATTCTATCTCTATCACTCTCTCTCTATTTATCTATCTCTTCCTCACTCTCTCTATTTATCTATCTCTCTCTCTCACTCTCTCTCTCTCTATTTATCTATCTCTTCCTCACTCTCTCTCTATTTATCTATCTCTTCCTCACTCTCTCTCTATCACTCATCTATTTATCTCTCTTCCTCACTCTCTCTCTCTATTTATCTATCTCTTCCTCACTCTCTCTCTCTACATCTATCTCTTCCTCACTCTCTCTCTATTTATCTATCTCTTCCTCACTCTCTCTCTCTATTTATCTATCTCTTCCTCATCACTCTATCTCTATATATCTATCACACTCTATCTCTCTCTCTCATATTATCTATCTCTTCTCACTCTCTCTCTATTTATCTATCTCTTCTCACTCCTCTCTATTTATCTATCTCTTCCTCACTCATCTATCTCTCTCCTCACTCTCTCTCTATTTATTATCTCTTCCTCACTCTCTCTCTATTTATCTACTCCTCTCTCTCTCTATTTATCTATCTATCACTTCCTCTCTCTCTCTCTTCCTCACTCTCTCTCTATCTATTTATCTATCACTCTCTCTCTCTCTCTCTTCCTCACTATATATATATATATATATATATATATATATATATATATATATATTGCAGTCCCGGATTCAGCTCGGAATGTTTTTAATTTGCTTACTGCCTAAAGCAAATTCCAAATTGGTATGATATGTTAAGCTATGGCCTCTAGGAGTCATACTGAAAAATATGACACACTGACCCACTATATATTCAATCACTATTCAGTAACTTTGTTTAGGTAAAATAATATGATCATTTCTTTTGAGAAAACGTGGGTTACAATTGCAAGTCGTCATGTTATTTTTAACTTAAATTTTAACCGTTAGTTGTGTTTAAGGAAAAAAATAGATAAAATAAAACAATGAATGATAAGACTAGTCAGAATTAATAAACATATACAAACAAAAAACGTACTTTCTATTTCTATTTCAATATTACAGGCGACGCATGCTTTTCTTAAGTATGGATGACCAAAAGTGTAATAATCCGTGTTTTTTATGTTAATAAATTCTCGGAAAATATTTATCTACCTTAAAAACTAGTTCTCTTGCGGCCCTCTGTCGGAAAATAATGTCCAATGAAAAACAGTTAAAAACACAACTAACGATTAAAATTTAAGTAAAAAATAACATAAATCGTGTCCTTAGTAATAATTAAATTCATCAAAATCTATGCCCAAGCCAAATTTTTCCGTTTTAATTTTGACGACGATTTGCAATTTTAACCAAAAACTGTTGGTCAAATGACTTACCTCGGCAACTGCGTAACATCTTGCCACTGAGCCTTTTTGACACTGAGTAACATTGACAATTATCAATCCTCTTTCTGAAGCTTCCTTTAATAAATTGATGAATTCTCTGTTGTTACTTGGAGCATTCCCAGACCCATAGGTTTGGAGAATAAGCCCTTTGATTTTGGAATTTAAAAAAGACTTTACCTGGAAAGAGAAATAGAAATAAATAAATATACACATATATATATGTGAATAAAAGGAAGTGAATCCGACGATATGTAGTATAATAAAAAAATTGAAAAAATACAGGTTTAAATGAGTTAAGTGGTGAGTTTATTATCACTTTCCACATACCAACAAAGCCCTGAAGATGATCTAATTAATAGATCGAAACACTGCAGCGTCGGCCAATAAACTCACCACTTAACTCATTTAAACCTGTGTTTTTTCAATTTTTTATTATACTACATATATATATATATGATAAGTTGTAAACACGATGTGTTTGGATATGGCTTTTTGCCGACAATTTTTGGGAGAATATGTGCTTAATTGGAGTCGTACCTAATTTTGAAAATTAATTAATTAATAATTAACACATCGTGTTTACAACTTATCATATCGTCGTGTAATAAAAGTCACTACAAAAGGAATATTAACGTACTCTAAACAAATCGTAAAATCTAAGAAGTCCGTTTGGTGTAGGGGTTATGGTACCCGCCTGTCAGCTTGACAGTCCGGTTTCAAAATCACGCACAGGGCGGTCTTCCTATCTATAGCTCTGCTGATGAGGCCTAATAGGCTGAAATGTACATACAGAGATTGATTTTTCTCGATTTGTTTAGCCATACATTTAAATAGGCATTCCCGCCTAATTAATTAATTATTAATCAATTTTCAAAATTAGGTACGACTCCAATTAAGCACATATTCTCCCCAAAATATATATATATATATATATATATAAGTGTTGTTATGGATCCAACGGGAGAAAATTGAATATTTTTAAAAAAAAAAGAAGATCCGCAAAATGGATTGGATTGCATGTTGGCATCCTTCCGTCTACTAAAGACGATGGTATGGTGTCCATTTTAAAATTTTTTTTATTTTTTATCTGCAACTGCATGAGTGGCTGAACAGAACAATTTTTGAATGATAGTCTCTGGAGCAGTGACTGCAAACAAACAATGATGCTTGCTGGAGTTGCTGTTGTCTTTCCTTCCTTAATTATCACAGGTTGCCACCCACGGCCAACAGGTGGCCCAATTGGGGAAGTCTTACCCCTCTGCAGAGGTGCAGTTGGTATATTCTAAAGCCCCAGCCGACAGGGCTGGCTATGAATGTTTACTCCACACTCCCCAGAGCTCAAGAATTGGAACTTCACCATTAGATTCAGTTTAATGCCATACACTACGATTCTCACCCACTGCCTTTTAGCATATATATGATAAAAAGTGTTGGTGGTTTGCCATAAGGGCAGTAGGGTCAGGACAATCATATAGGTGCTAGGCCTTGATGTGACCAGCTGATTGATCAGTGAAGGCCTCTCTCCGCCCGCCCGCCCGTCTAATGATACAAGTGCAAGGATACAACCCTGTTTCACTCTGCTCCCAATTTCAAATGACTCTCAGAATTCCCCCTTTAAACTGACTGATGCCCTTATTCCTGAATAGAATATAAACTAAGACCATAGAACGAAAAATTGAGAACAGGGTGGGTGCAAGGATACAACCCTGTTTCACTCTGCTCCCAGCTTCAGATGACTCTCAGAATTCCCCCTTTAAACTGACTGATGCCCTTATTCCTGTATGCAAGACAGATGCAAGTTTGGTGAATATGCTGATGTACTACCATGTAAAAAAACATTCACAATAGAACAAGTATAACTTAGCATAGATAACATAAACCAATGGGCCACAGAAAATGGCCTCCCATTCTAAAACAAATAAAACAATGTCTACATATTTGTGAGCTTAAAACATTACATCATGACCCGCACTCTACAAATAAATAATAATCACTTCCCCATAATTGATCATTACAAATGTCTAGATATGATATTCTATAAGAAACTTTCTTTTATCTCACTCAATTAAACAAAGTGAAGTGTTACATGTCATAGACTGCTCAGCCACCAGGGTCTCATCCTTAAACATCATGGGTCGCCACACGCAGCCAACAAGTGGCCTCCTTCGGAAGATTTTACCCCTCTGCAGTTGTTACATAATTATTAGATTCCTAATATTTTTATACAGTAGTGTAGAAATCAAAATGGCTGTTATAAGTTGCAGCCTACGGCCTTGAAGGATTTGAATGACAAGGCTTGACCTCATCCTGATCCTTCCGGGGATACCGTGAGAATCGGTGGAGAAGACCCTCTTCCAGTTTTAGATTAGAAATAGATTTTAGTCAGATCGGCCAAAGACCACGACGGTGGTAAGTCGTGTTATGCACGCTCCGACTCAATCTGCGCAGGTAGTCTGGTGGGGATTTCGAAATAAAATATGATCTAAGTAAATCGAAGTCTTGTGTTATTATCTAAAAACTACCAATGACACAGGGCTTCTGATAAAGAGAAATACCCAATGGAAGACCAGACACAAAGTCCCCAAGACGAAGTCCAGACGCTAGAAGATATGCTAGAAGAATAGAAGTAAGAACAAAAGGAAAGAGGTATGCAACACAGTCAGTGTATTCTTCAGCCTCCAGCCAACAGGGCACCAACCAAATAGTAAACCCCTCCAAAAACAACCACTCTGCTACCATTAATAAATGTCAACGTGTTGAATGGTATAGTTCCTCCAGGCATTTACTAGGATATTTACTTCGTACCCCACTTGTACGGGTTAGGCACAAGGCCCTATTAACGTGGGACCAGCCACAAGCCGAAGCTTATGGGTGGTAGACACAAAAAATGTGTCAATCCCATCGGCATTGCCTCAGGCGCTGGGCAATAAACCCAGCCCTGCCCCTTTAAATCAAGGGGGCAGGTATTGCCTGGGGGAATAGCCCCCTGGGATCGACGCTATTAATTACTTTACTGATCCAGTGGCCGAAGGTCACTGAACCCCCAGCTGGGCTGAGTACATTAGGTAAGGGTATTTGCCTCTCATCCCACTTATGAGGGCTTGACACAAGGACATTTTTATGTGGGCCCACCCACAAACTGAAGCTCATGGGTGGTAGGCACAAAAAATGCGTCGATCCCATCGGCATTCCTCCTCAAGGGGGGCGCCTCCTGGGATCGACACTATCAATTTACTTAACGATCCAGTGGCCGAAGCTCACTGGATCCCCCGAGTACATCTGTCTCATACCCCACTTGTATGGACTGGGCACAAGGCCTCGTTTTAACATGGGCCCACCCACAAGCCGAAGCTCATGGGTGGGAAAGAACAAAAATTGCGTCGATCCCTTTGGCATTCCCCCTCAATGGGGGGGCCTCAGGCACTGGGCAATAAACCCAGCCCTGCCCATAAAGTGCAGGTAATACCTGGAGGGATGGCCCTCTGGGATCGATGCTAATAATTGTACTTGAACCCGGTCCAGAGGCCGAAGCACAATGGACCCCCCGAGGGGAATAGGTAAGTCTCAAAGTATAGTAACTGGAACAGATACTACACTCTGGTCCCCAACCACATCAGGGAAGTATTCCTCCAGGCATTTACTAGTTCAGTCCCAATGGACAAACTGCAACAGATTAAGTAGTTGCTACTACTGCTAGGAACAGTCCACTAAGTTGAGGAGGTGTTTGGCTTGTTCCATTAACCAATAGTTAACACGCTATTTAATGAAAATAGTAAAAAAAAAAGGTTACTTAACAGTTTCCATGCTCATTGAAGGTAACAAGTGAAGAACTGCAACATCTGGACAAAGTTTTGTATTGATGGAAAATTTCTCTAATTTCTTTGGTCTTTGAACGGCTGTGTAATCAACTAGAAAAAAAAAGAAGAAAAAAATTAAGTTTCTACGAGAATTACTGCAATTTTTGTATAATCATAAATCATCACATACAACACCTTAAACATTGCATATCATGTTCTTTCAAACAGAAACACTAGGGTTTTTCAAAAACATATAGGTATAATTTCTTGAATATATATATATATATATATATATATATATATATATTCCTTCTCGTATCACTTGTTAAACAAAAACTAACATCAACAGTTGATATTTGGGACCAAGTAACCAATAAGCACCCCGGCTGAGGACATGTTTTGCTTTTCAGTGTCAACTTCTAGTTGTTTGTTAACAGACGATTTTTAGACACTTTTTTTAGTTATTTCATATTGAAGTTGTTACCTCAGTAGCCATTTTTTTATTATTATAAAACTATAAACAAAAGACACGTAAAAATTTACGAGAAAGTGCAATATAAACCAATAAACAAAGTTGTAAATTTTTTGTTTGTTCCTTGTTCCCCCCCCCCCCCAGCAAAAAAAAAAAAATCGAGCCAACTGCCCAGAATCCTGTGTACGGTGGGGAATTTCCTCATTCTGAATCCCTAATAATATCATTGGAAAGTCATGATAATGTTTTTACGTAGTTCAAATGACTAATATTTTAAACTGGTAACATATCGCAATAAATAACAGCATCCTGTGTACTGTGGGGAATTTCCTCATTCTGAATCCCTAATAATATCATTGGAAAGTCATGATAATGTTTTTACGTAGTTCAAATGACTAATATTTTAAACTGGTAACATATCGCAATAAATAACAGCATCCTGTGTACTGTGGGGAATTTCCTCATTCTGAATCCCTTCACTCTATTCACAATCCCACTACGAGATTTATACCATTACCAACGAAGGTGATCAATTATTTACTGAGATAAGTGTGAGATTGTTTTATGACATGATAATGTTATTCTATCCCAACATCAAGGTTAATATGGGAACGTTATCCACAAGATATCATTATTTCAATCATTTGTAGTAATACAAGATAACTAGAAAAAGAAAAAAAGGTTCCATTATCAACGCCTTGGCCAATACAGATTCTTGATTCATCAGTGAATATCACTTTCATCTAATTGTCCACACACCATGATTGTTTCTCTTTAGCCCACTTTAACCTCATCTTTTCCTGTTTGCGTGTAAGTGATGGTTTCATTTCAATTTTCCGCGGTGTAAATCCCATTTCATTTAACCGATTTCTTACACTTATGTCATAAATATTGACTCCATTTTCCAAACATTTGTTTTTCATTTTCTTATCAGCAGATCGTGCTGACAGCAACAATTTCCATAACTCTCTCTCTTTCTCTCTCTCTCACCCCCCCCACTCCACCGTTCCTATCATTCAATGCTCCTGGAAGGTTTCCCCACATGGCATCCGGCCTTCTTCAGGTATTTCTTGTTGGACTCGGGAAGCATCTTGGACTTGGGAACCTTATTGTCATAATCAGGAACCATCACGGAACTTTGAACCTAACCCTTTATACCGGGGGTATCCTGTTCTCATTCCACTAACCATAGCTGGGGTACAGCTGTTAAGCTTGTGTTAATTATTATTCTATGTTACTGCTGCCCCTGACCAGGATTGAACCTGCAATCTAGAGATAACTGTCACTTAGAACTGTCTTAACCTAACTCCTTTATCCACTAGGCTGTGTGTCCAATTGTTTAAGTGATAGTTATCTTTAGATTGCAGGTTCAATCCTGGTCAGAGGCAGAAGTAACCTAGAATAATAATTAACACAGCTTAACACTTGTAGCCAAGCTATGGTTAGCAAGAACATAGATACCCCCGTGGACTGAATAAAGGGTTAGGTTCAAAGTTTTGTGATAGCTCCCGATTACGACAAGAAGGTTCCCGAGTCCGAGAAGGTTCTAGAGTCTGGCAAGAAATACCTGAAGAAGGCCGGAGGGCATATCGTCCGAAACATTGTACAGATAACAATGAAGACAAGAACAATAGTCTGAATAATCTATTAATAATGGAGATTCGCTTCCGGTTTTTGTCTGTAACAAAAATTACGTCACTGCTTACGTCACATTACCCAAAATTGTCATAACATAGAATGAATACACTCAAAATTTGAGCACGCAACATTAGACAGTCCTCATTGTTTTTTAAAACAAGTTTTAATAAATACACGACTGGTATTATATATCTATATGTAGTTTGTTTTATTTTAATACATATTTAAAGTTTACATTTCAAATTGTTTTATTTTTTAATCCTTTAATGAATTTGATGATTTTATTTACTTAGGGTACAAACTCGCTGACATTGAATTTTTTACTTCCACATCTCAGGCAATATGTTTTAAAAGTCTATTTTTACATCGCCCGGAGGGTGTTTCTTATTTTGTACTAGTCTTTTTAATTTTAGTTTGTATAAATTTTATTTTGTTCTTTTAATAAATAAATAAATAAATAAATGCTTACTTTTGATAAATATGAAATTTCTTAAATCTCTAAGAAAATTTAAGAGCATAACAACTACAAATATAAATTTCATTTATCGAAATAATTTTTTTTTTTTTTTTTTTTTTTTTCTTTCTGGCAGAATTGAACTAAATAAAATTTAGTTTATTCACATTGAACTTTTAACTCCCACCCATCTCGGGCAATATTTTTCAAAAATTTATTTTTACATTGCCCTGAGGGTGTTTTTTATTTTGTACTAGTACAAATAATTCTTGTTGAGTATTCCTTTTTTTTTTTTTCAAACTTAGTTTTTTGTAAATTCATTCTTTATTTATTTAACCCATAGATGGTACCCTAACAGGTACTATGACTCCATGTAAGAGTGGAACTGGGAGTAATGGCAATGAATGAGGTACTCCATACTCTCCAAAGCTTCAGGAATGGAACTTCACACTAGAGGCAATTTAATGTCATACCTAGGTTACTAAGACCATCATTCACCGCCTTCTAGCACATATATGATAAGAAGGGCTAGGGATCTGCCATAAAGTAATAGGTTTCAAACAATCATATAGGTGCTAGGGCTTGACATGATAGGCCAATTGATCAGAGAAGGCCTCTCTGGCCGCCCATAAGGGTCAAAGTGGTGTGTTGCATGTGATGGACTGTTCAGCCACCAGGATTCCATTCTCAAGCATCACAGTTCACCACTTATGGTCAATAGGTGGTCCCATTGTCGTGAGGGGAGGAAGGCGTATGGCAAGTCATGCATGGATGTCAAAAACGTCCACAAGTGGCATAGGGAGTTTGTAATGATGACGAGGTTCAACGCTTCCTCACCAACATAGTAGGTATATCTGACTCATTAGGTTTAACTTTATTATTTGCTCAACTTAAGTATTGAGCACTTTTTACTTTTTAGCTTTAGAAAATCCTGGCGGTTTATATATATATATATATATATATATATATATATATATATTTTTAATATATAGATAATTTTTTTCTTTTGGCCAAGTATTATAGTATCAACCGATTATTTTCGGTCTTTTCTTTTTTTTTCCCCAGGTGATGTTTGGTAGTATATTTTTACAATCAAACTATTTGCCGGGTTTTTTCTTACCGCAAGGGTTTACCAACAAGTTTGGTACATTAAATTAGATATACTAGCAAATTAAAAAAACACCCTCCGGGCAATGTAAAAATAGATTTTTTTAAAGATAGCTAGTTACAAAAACTGCCACAGTGCCAACAAAAATGCATTGACCGAAATGGTAATTATGTAGAAAAATAGATACACATCCAGACTTTAAAATCATGTAAACCTCATTGAAGAGTAAACGTTTCTGTGATTTCTAAATATTTTGGAGACGTTTTACCTTTGGGATTACCCTCGTATATTTGAACTGTACAACAAAGTTTGAAAACATCCAAATGACTGAAAAAAAAAAAAAAAAAAAAAAAAAAAAAAAATCAGGGACCTACCTTCAATTTTGAACCCCAGTTTAACTAAGGGTGCCATATTTGGAGATTCAAAAGCAGCAAAAGCCCCAGTATCAACTTTGACCGCTCGACATCCACGGAAGACCTTGGCGTCAAAACACAGCATTACCTAAAATAAAATTTTTTTAAAAATCATTTAACATCAAAATATGTGAAACATGTCAAACACCTTTGACTGTTAAACACTTATTCATGGAATGCAGGTTTTTTGCTCACATCAGAAACCGTTATTTTAATGCAAACAATATGAAAGATCTATTTGAAAATGTCAACATGGAGGACATTCTGTCCTTTTTGAGGGAAATAAAATTATACCATAGAATATAGACATGAACTTAATCAATACCATACAACATGATCCCTAATATATTGAAGTCAGTTAGTCTACTGTTGGTTTGAATAACAGCAACTAGCTAAGCACAACTGAAGCAGTGTCCAAGACAGTTGGTATTTATAGAAATCAAGAATGATCCATTTATGCATTTGGGTGATTCCATTCCTTGAGTTCTGATTGGCTGCTTGGTTTCAATGATATTGTGGAGTTTTATAAATACCCTGTCATTCTGCAGTAGAATCGCAACAAGACCGGTTTGTATTGAGTTACAACCGCTTGTTGCCGTGTCTTACCAATTCGACGGTAATTGGAACTTAGTTTGATTATTCTTCATAATAGTGCTAATACATTGTTAAAACCAATTACTAAAAAGTATAAATATAAATGCACAACATATATTATTTCCTAACCGTTAGACATGACAGTGAGGGGGGGGGGCGGTGTGCAGTTAAAACTGTTGAGAGGAAAGCCCCAAAACGGTGCATATTCTCTCCTGATGATCCCAAAATCAATTACATAAGATATAAAAAACAAACAAGACAAAAGAATCATGGAATTGAACTTCTCATCGGCTTTGCAACTAGAATGAGGAGCATTCTACAGCCCGCTCGCTTTATGGTGAGTTTCCGTTACTTTTCAAGTAACTTTCTTCAAGATAAGAGATTTATTTTAAACTTTTTAAATCCTAAGCAATGCTGGGTAGCTCAGCTAATTATTGATAATTTGGGACTAGAATTATTCTTCATCTTCCCAAATTCTAGAGATTCTTTAGTGCTAATCACTTGGGTCATCACTTATAAAACAGCCAAGAACTATGAATATCGGAAACAAAAATAAAGAAAAAGGGTAATAAAGGACTATTTGCTCATAAATTCCAATCATAAAATAAACTGAACCCCCATTTTATGTCCGTGTTTTTGCAATAAATGTTTTATTTTTCTTGCACCCGTTATGTTACAATACTAAATATATTTCCTTTATCTATTTTAATATTCACTTCAATGTGTATATTCTAAAAGTTTTTATTTTGTGAGAATGGTTAGTTTTAAAGTGGGGGTTCATTTTTACACTTCAACTTTTGACTCGTAAATTCCTACCATAAAATGCCCAAGCCTAATTTTATGGCAGGAATTTGCGAGTAAAAAGTTGAATATTACTTTTTGTTGTTGTTATTTCTTTTCTTTTTGGCTTTGGTACTCTAAAATAAAAACGTCAGATTTTAATCATCGTCGACGAAAAAACAAAATTACGGTCATAAAAGGAGGATCCAATTTATGCCTAAATTGTAAAATGACCCCCCCACTTTAAAACTAAACATTCTCACAAAATAAAACTTTTAGAATATGCACATTGAAATGAATATTAAAATAGATAAAGAAAATATATTTTGTATTGTTACAATACAAAATATATTTTCAGGTGCAAGAAAAATAAAACATTTAATACAAAAACACGGACATAAAATGGGGGTTCAATTTATTCTATGGTAGAAATTTACGAGCAAATAGTCCTTTATTACGAGAAAAAGTTCCAGGTCAGATTTCCCAAGAGTATTAGTCCTAAAGTGAATGTAAAAGGATGCAGTAAAATCATATCCATGAATCCCAGTGTTTTTCTTTTTTCTTCCCTCACCATTTTAAGCTAACTGTAAATACATTTCGATAGTTTCTTAGAAACAAATTACACAGGATAGGTTACAAGGTAGGAGTTAGACGGCTTTTGTTGGGGCCCATAAATTTTCCCGAGGACTCATTCAAAGCAAATATGTGCATCCTAGGATGCACTAAATCAAAAAGCTATCAGTATCACTGATGGTATAATAACCCTGTGGGTTATTTAAAGCCAAAGATTGTTAGAGTGTAAAATAATTGTTATCAATCTTAAAAAAAAAAGCAAATTGTCTGTTTGTTCAAATATTTTGAGCAGCACTAACGACTAATTTAGACAAATATAAGCAGAAAGAATGATGAAATTTATATTTACCTCTGGAATACAGGAACATGCCACAACCAGAGAAGAAATAAAATTCACATAACCGTCACTTCGTAACTCAATCACAGGTCTTAAAAAAGAAAAAAGAAAAAAAAGAAAAAAAAAGACAAAAAGAAATTCAATGAATTAAAAGAACAAAGTGAAACTGAAATATATAAGTGTATTTTGCAGCATTTTTATTTTATACAAGTTTTGTGAACTGTACAGACAATTCCTGTCGGACAAGTTTTTCGTTGATCCGTTCCAATTTTCGGGCCATCTTTCTGGTGTCGGTTATTTTCCCAGTACCCACGCGTACGAGTCAGGCACGAAGGCCCTATTTATGTGGACCACCCACAAGCCGAGACTCATGGGGGCGGGTGTAGAAAAATTGCGTCGATCCCGTCAGCATTCCCTCTCAAGGGGGCGCCTCAGGCGCTGGGCAATAACCCAGCCCTGCCCTTTAAGTCAAGGGGGCAGGTATTGCCTGGAGGGATGGCCCTCTGGATCGACGCTATTAATTTACCATCTCACCGGTCCAGTGGCCGAAGCGCACTGACCCCGTCCGAAAGACGGGTTGGAGGCGTGTATAATGGTTATTACCTCCATACTAATTCCTTGCTACTCTTGTTCTCGTTAAAAACGAGATACAAAATCATACCATCGTTTCTATCTGAGGATGGAAAATTGTATGCCGAAAGTGCTCATTTTTGAAAACCTTTGGGGGACTGTTATACCAGTTTACACCCGACACCAGAAAAGATAGCCGAAATGGAACGGATCAACCAAATACTTGTCCGACAGGAATTGTCAGTACAGTTCAACAAAACTTGTATAAAAGTAAAAGTCGTCAGGGCGGACTAATGTCCGGTATCAGCATGCCAGTGAGGGAGTCTATCCTCTTTTCACTAGCGCTAGACCAGGAGATTATGTTTAGCATTTGAGGTGGAGCGCCACACCTACCATCAGCTTCTTACTTTACCACACAGATCCTGTGCTACTCATACGCTGAGTTGGTGAGGGCAGGTATCGAACTAGAAACCGTGGGTTTCTAGCCGAACGCTCTACCGACTGAGCTAACCCAGCTCCTAATACATAAGGATAGACAAATTTATTATTATTAATGGTATACACAGGAATAACCTACTAGAGTTTCACCAATAGGATTTTCAGGGTTAAATCCACTGAATTAATCATATCTTGATTAATTCAGTGGATTTGACCCTGAATCTTATGGTGAAAACTCAAGTAGGTTATTCCTGTGTATACCATATAATAATAAATACATATACAATATTATATATATATATATAATATATATAGATATATTTAAAAAACTTGACAACACATATAATAAAATGTATTCTTATTTATTTGGAGTAGCATGCACTGAAGACAATGATAAAGGTAAACTACATTGATTGATTGATTGATTTAATGGCATGTCAAATCCATCAGGGTTATTTTATGTGAGATGGTCAAATTTATCATTGGATGCTCTTTGTTTTATCAAGGATTTTTATTGATTTCGACAGTAGGTGTCTTGCAGCTGTTAGTTGCTAAGAGTGGATTGGAAATCAGTTTAAGGAAGTAAGTTTATAGGAATAAAGTTCAAGTTTGTTATAAGCATAGTTTGGTAGAAATATTTTTTAAACAATTTTTATAAACAATTTTTTTTTTCTATTTAACCCATTGATGATAATGTATGGGCTAGAACTCTCCTGTGCCCATGGACAGAAGTAGTAGGAGCATTAACGTCCTTTCCGCAGATTGGTAAGAACTTTCTCTTAACTGGACAGGTGGTAAGAACATTCTCTTGAGCTGAAACAGGTGGTTAAGAACATTCTCTTAACTGCCGTCAGGGTAAACTCTTCTTAAACTGGTCAGGGGGTAAGAACTTCTCTCTTAACTGGACAGGTGGTAAGTCTTAACTGGACAGGTGGTAAGAACTGTTCTCTTAACTGGACGGTGGTAAAAGCATTCTCTTAACTGGGTCAGTGGTAAGAACTTCTCTTAACTGGACAGGTGGTAAGAACATTTCTCTTAAACTGGTCCAGTGGTAAGAACGTTTCTTAACTGGACAGGTGTAAGAACCTTTCTCTTAACTGGTTTCGTCCCGAGAGTAGAAACTCATAGAATCAAGCTCTTGCCACTCTGACTGAAGAAAACCTCTCAGTGAGAAGATAGTTGATTACCACCCACCTGAGCATCCCTTAGCGAGTGAGATAAATAACTTGTAAGTACTGCTTCAAAACTCATTACATTGTTGTGTCTAATTGTGTTTTACATGTTAATAAACTTGGTTAAGGTTACATGTGCTTTTTCCTCGTGTTCTTTGATTTGTGTGTAAACTGTTATATTATTCCTTCATAGTCTGAATAACCTATTCCTACAATAAGCTACAGTGAATTTAAATTAAGTTTATCTTAGCAACAAAAACAAATTCAAAATACATGTGTAGGGGATTATCTTCCCTTGCCTGAAGATTTATCTTCCCACGTGTGTTGCCGTTTGTGGCAAATCAGGGATCTCAGATATATGCAGCTTGATTCAAATGCTTCGCGTCTTTCCTTACTGCCTCTGAACGAGCACATGGGTTAGACTTATGTCTACCCCTTATAGTTGGGGCTTTGGCCCCCCCCTTACATTACGGGGAAGTCTTTTATACAGCATGGACTATCCTTTAGTTTCATGTCTGTAACATTTATATGCTAACCCACCCGGTTTCGACTGGGGGTCCGGTGAGCTTCGGCCGCTGGACCGGTTATGTTATAATAATAGCGGCGATCCCAGGGGCCATCCCCCCAGGCAACACCTGCCCCCTCAATTTAAAGGGCAGGGCTGGTTTTATTGCCTACCGCTGAGGCGCCCCCTTGAGGGGGAATGCCGACGGATGCGACGCTATTTTTCACCTCCACTCATAAGCTTCGGGTTTGTGAGTGTCCCACGTTAATAGGGCCTTGTGCCTAACCCGTACAAGTGGGGTACAAGGAAAATATCATGTCTGTAACATTTATATTTTATGTACATTTGGGTATCTCGTTTATACCTAAATATTGTATCTTGTATTTACCATTCTATGAATGTGTCCTTTTATCTCTACTCTTATATCTATTTGTATCTTATGTATTTATGTACTTTATGTATCTTATCTTACTGTCTGGTACACCTATTAAATGTTTTGTCTCACCAACGTGTCGGAGCTGTTGTTCAAATTATTTAACTTGAACCTTAAATTTGATTTTATGTCATCCAGGCTTCTTGCCCTAAATTACACTATGTTTAGTAAGCCAGCTTCAGTGCGAAATTTCCAGCCAACCGTTTTTCTAAGTCAGTTTTTGTCAATTTTTTAATATTATTTATTGTGAGGGGATTATCTTCACATTTGGCCTGGAAGAGTTATCTTCCCGCTGGGTTGCTGCTGGTTCTCACCAGGGGCTTATGGTATTTAAGCGCCTGGTTCAAACACCTCTTGCTCTTTTTAGCTACATCTTCTGTACGAGCACATGAGTTAGACTTATGTGACCTCTTCTCGTGGGGGATTCGGCCTTCCCCCCAACACTAGTAAAGTGATTTATGTATGTAACGGACTCTCCAGTCCTTTTATCTCTACTCTTATATCTTATGTATCTTATGTATCTATGTACTTTATGTATCTTATCGTTACCATGTGCTGTACACCTATTAAAATGTTTTGTCTCACACACGTGTCGGAGCTGTTGTTCAATTATTAACAAAGAATCATACACATGGATTGATTTATCAATCACCATTATTCATTATTATTATTATATTTATTTATTATTATTAATTTTGGACTAGTATTTTAGTGTTTATGGCAATTTACTCAAATCATTATTTCTAGAGCAACAAGTGGTTGGTTGGTTTATGCATAGTCAACCCCAGTTGGGTCACTTTCTCTGCGGAAGATGTTTTTGTTTTATTCGTTCTTGATTGGGTACTCAATTTTTTTTAACACATTTATTTCTATTTAACCCATAGATGGACCCTAACAGGTACTACCACGCCGGTTTAGAGTGGACTATGGAAGCAATGGGGATATAGGGGTGAACCACATTCCGGCAGACCTCCAAACTGAACCTCCACACTAATTTAGCAGTTAATTCATATCGCTAGGACATAAAGACCTCAACCACCCCGTTCTAGCACCTATATGCTAATTAAAACAGTCGTTGGGCTGTGCCATAAGCGGCAATAGGGTTGTGGGCTAATCATTATTCTGCTATGCTTGACATACCAGCCAAAATATCAGAGGGGGGCATCTCTGAGCGCCTGTCTAAGTAAGGCCAAAGTAGAGTGCTTGCATTCATGAACTGCCCTATCATCCACCAGGAATTCCAATCCTTAAGCATCACACACAGCCACAGCCATAGGTGGCCTCATTGGAGGGGAGGATATTCAAACCAGACAGAAGAGAGGGATGTCCAGCCAGGCAATCTGCTTGCTAAATATAGGTAAATAGTTAGGGCGACTGGATGTTTAACCTGTTATGGCCAACCAGTCTAGGCATAAGGAATAACCTCTACCGGCTCATATACCTGCCAACATGCTATCTCTCTCT
>CM042168.1:46970295-47002795 GCA_023376005.1 Doryteuthis pealeii
TAGGATAAAGGATTCTTGGAACCTTGGAACCTATTGTCATAATCAGTGACCATCACGGAACTCTTTGAACCTAACCCTTATACCTGGGGGTATCCTGTTCTCGATTCCACTAACCATAAGCTGGGGTACACGCTGTTAAGCTTGTGTTAATATTATTCTATGTTCTGCTGCCCCTGGACCAGGATTGAACCTGCAATCTAGAGATAACTGTCACTTAGAATGTCTTAACCTAAACTCCTTTATCCACTTAGGCTGTGTGTACTAATTGTTAAGTGTAGTTATCTTTAGATTGCAGGTTCATGCCTGGTCAGAGCCGAAAAAAAAAAAAAAAGTAACTAGAATAATGAATTAACAACAGGCTAACATTGTAGCCAAGCTATGGTTAGCAAAGAAACATAGATACCCCCGTGGACTGAATAACAGGGTTAGGTTCAAAGTTTTTGTTGGATAGCTACCCGATTACGACAAGAAGGTTCCCGAAGTCCGAGAAGGTTCTAGAGTCTGGCAAGAAAATCCTGAAGAAGGCCGAGGGCATATCGTCCGAAACATTGTACAGATAACATGAAGACAAGAATAGTGTCTGAATAATCTATTAATAATGGAGATTCCGTTCCGTTTTTTGTCTGTAACAAAAATTACGTCACTGCTTACGTTCACATTACCCAATTTGTCATAACATAGAATGAATACACTCAAAATTTGAGCACGCAACATTAGACAGTCCTCATTGTTTTTTTAAAACAAGTTTTAATAAATACACGACTGGTATTATATATCTATATGTAGTTTGTTTTATTTTTAATACATATTTAAAGTTTACATTTCAAATTGTTTTATTTTTAATCCTTTAATGAATTTGATGATTTTATTTACTTAGGGTACAAACTCGCTGACATTGAATTTTTTACTTTCCACATCTCAGGCAATATGTTTTAAAAGTCTATTTTTACATCGCCCGGAGGGTGTTTCTATATTTTGTACTAGTCTTTTTAATTTTAGTTTGTATAAATTTTATTTTGTTCTTTTAATAAATAAATAAATAAATAAATGCTTACTTTGATAAATATGAATTTCTTAAATCTCTAAGAAAATTTAAGAGCATAACAACTACAATATAAATTTCATTTATCGAAAATAATTTTTTTTTTTTTTTTTTTTTCTTTCTTTCTTTCTGGCAGAATTGAGCTAAATAAAATTTAGTTTATTCACATTGAACTTTTAACTCCACCCATCTCGGGCAATATTTTTCAAAAATTTTATTTTTACCATTGCCCTGAGGGTGTTTTTTATTTTGTACTAGTAAAATAATTCTTGTTGAGTATCTCCTTTTTTTTTTCAAACTTAGTTTTTTGTAAATTTATTTATTTAACCCATAGATGGTACCGCTAACAGGTACTACACTCCATGTAGAGTGGAACTGGGAGTAATGGCAATGAATGAGGTACTCCATACTCTCCAAAGCTTCAGGAATGGAACTTCACACTAGAGGCAATTTAATGTCATACCTAGGTTACTAAGACCATCAGTCACCGCCTTCTAGCACATATATGAAAAAAGGGCTGGGGATCTGCATAAAGTAATAGGTTTCAAACAATCATATAGGTGCTAGGGCTTGAATGATAGGCCAATTGATCAGAAGGCCTCTCTGGCCGCCCATAAGGGTCAAAGTGGTGTGTTGCATGTGATGGACTGTTCAGCCACCAGGATTCCATTCTCAAGCATCACAGTTCACCACTTATGGTCAATAGGTGGTCCCATTGTCGTGAGGGGAGGAAGGTGTATGGCAAGTCATGCATGGATGTCAAAAACGTCCACAAGTGGCATAGGGAGTTTGTAATGATGACGAGGTTTCAACGCTTCCTCACCAACATAGTAGGTATAATCTGACTCATTAGGTTTAACTTTTATTATTTGCTCAACTTAAGTATTGAGGACACTTTTTACTTTTTAGCTTTAGAAAATCCTGGCGGTTTATATATATATATATATATATATATATATATATATTTTTTTAATATATAGATAATTTTTTTTCTTTTGGCCAAGTATTATAGTATCAACCGATTATTTTCGGTCTTTCTTTTTTTTTCCCCCAGGTGATGTTTGGTAGTATATTTTACAATCAAACTATTGCCGGTTTTTTCTTACCGCAAGGGTTTACCAACAAGTTTGGTACATTTAAATTAGATATACTAGCAAATTAAAAAACACCCTCCGGGCAATGTAAAAATAGATTTTTTAAAGATAGCTAGTTACAAAAACTGCCACAGTGCCAACAAAAATGCATTGACCGAAATGGGTAATTATGTAGAAAAATAGATACACATCCAGACTTTAAAATCATGTAACCTCAATTGAAGAGTAAACGTTTCTGTGATTTCTAAATATTTTGGAGACGTTTTACCTTTGGATTACCTGCTCGTATATTTTGAACTGTACACAAAGTTTGAAAACATCCAAATGACTGAAAAAAAAAAAAAAAAAAAAAAAAAAAAAAAATCAGGGACTTCCTTCAATTTTGAACCCAGTTATAACTAAGGGTCCATATTTGGAGATTCAAAAAGCAGCAAAAGCCCCAGTATCAACTTTGACCGCTCGACATCCACGGAAGACCTTGGCGTCAAACACAGCATTACCTAAAATAAAATTTTTTTAAAAATCATTTAACATCAAAATATGTGAAACATGTCAAACACCTTTGACTGTTAAACACTTATTCATGGAATGCAGGTTTTTTGCTCACATCAGAAACCGTTATTTTAATGCAAACAATATGAAAGATCTATTTGAAAATGTCAACATGGAGGACATTCTGTCCTTTTTGAGGGAAATAAAATTATACCATAGAATATAGACATGAACTTAATCAATACCATAAAACATGATCCCTAATATATTGAAGTCAGTTAGTCTACTGTTGGTTTGAATAACAGCAACTAGCTAAGCACAACTGAAGCAGTGTCCAAGACAGTTGGTATTTATAGAAATCAAGAATGATCCATTTATGCATTTGGGTGATTCCATTCCTTGAGTTCTGATTGGCTGCTTGGTTTCAATGATATTGTGGAGTTTTATAAATACCCTGTCATTCTGCAGTAGAATCGCAACAAGACCGGTTTGTATTGAGTTACAACCGCTTGTTGCCGTGTCTTACCAATTCGACGGTAATTGGAACTTAGTTTGATTATCTTCATAATAGTGCTAATTACATGTTAAAACCAATTACTAAAAAGTATAAATATAAATGCACAACATATATTATTTCCTAACCGTTAGACATGACAGTGAGGGGGGGGGGGGCGGTGTGCAGTTAAAACTGTTGAGAGGAAAGCCCCAAAACGGTGCATAATTCTCTCCTGATGATCCCAAAATCAATTACATAAGATATAAAAAACAAGAACAGACAAAAGAATCATGGAATTGAACTTCTCATCGGCTTTGCAACTAGAATGAGGAGGCATTCTACAGCCGCTCGCTTTATGGTGAGTTTCCGTTACTTTTCAAGTAACTTTCTTCAAGATAAGAGATTTATTTTAAACTTTTTAAATCCTAAGCAATGCTGGGGGTAGCTCAGCTAATTATTGATAATTTGGGACTAGAATTATTCTTCATCTTCCCAAAATTCTAGAGATTTCTTTAGTGCTAATCACTTGGTCATCACTTATAAAACAGCCAAGAACTATGAATATCGGAAACAAAAATAAAGAAAAAGGGTAATAAAGGGACTATTTGCTCATAAATTCCAATCATAAAAAAACTGAACCCCCATTTTATGTCCGTGTTTTTGCAATAAATGTTTTATTTTTCTTGCACCCGTTATGTTACAATACTAAATATATTTCCTTTATCTATTTTAATATTCACTCAATGTGTATATTCTAAAAGTTTTTATTTTGTGAGAATGGTTAGTTTTAAAAGTGGGGTTCATTTTTACACTTCAACTTTTGACTCGTAAATTCCTACCATAAATTGCTCAAGCCTAATTTTATGGCAGGAATTTGCGAGTAAAAAGTTGAATATTACTTTTTGTTGTGTTATTTCTTTTCTTTTGGCTTTGGTACTCTAAATAAAAACGTCGTCAGATTTTAATCATCGTCGACGAAAAACAAAATTACGGTCATAAAAGGAGGATCCAATTTATGCCTAAATTGTAAACGACCCCCCCACTTTAAAACTAAACATTCTCACAAAATAAAACTTTTAGAATATGCACATTGAAATGAATATTAAAATAGATAAAGAAAATATATTTTGTATTGTTACAATACAAAATATATTTCAGGTGCAAGAAAAATAAAACATTTAATACAAAACACGGACATAAATGGGGGTTCAATTTATTCTATGGTAGAAATTACGAGCAAATAGTCCTTTATTACGAGAAAAAGTTCCAGGTCAGATTCCCAAGAGTATTAGTCTAAAGTGAATGTAAAAGGATGCAGTAAAATCAATATCCATGAATCCCAGTGTTTTCTTTTTTCTTCCTCACCATTTTAAGCTAACTGTAAATACATTTCGATAGTTTCTTAGAAACAAATTACACAGGATAGGTTACAAGGTAGGAGTTAGACGGCTTTTGTTGGGGCCCATAAATTTTCCCGAGGACTCATTCAAAGCAAATATGTGCATCCTAGGATGCACTAAATCAAAAAGCTATCAGTATCACTGATGGTATAATAACCCTGTGGGTTATTTAAAGCCAAAGATTGTTAGAGTGTAAAATAATTGTTATCAATCTTAAAAAAAAAAGCAAATTGTCTGTTTGTTCAAATATTTTTGAGCAGCACTAACGACTAATTTAGACAAATATAAGCAGAAAGAATGATGAAATTTATATTTACCTCTGGAATACAGGAACATGCCACAACCAGAGAAGAAATAAAATTCACATAACCGTCACTTCGTAACTCAATCACAGGGATCTTAAAAAGAAAAAAGAAAAAAGAAAAAAAAAAAAGACAAAAAGAAATTCAATGAATTAAAAGAACAAAGTGAAACTGAAATATATAAGTGTATTTTGGCAGCATTTTTTATTTTATACAAGTTTTGTTGAACTGTACAGACAATTCCTGTCGGACAAGTTTTTCGTTGATCCGTTCCAATTTTCGGGCCATCTTTCTGGTGTCGGTTTATTTTCCCAGTACCCCACGCGTACCGAGTCAGGCACGAAGGCCCTATTTATGTGGGACCACCCACAAGCCGAGACTCATGGGTGGCGGGTAGAAAAATTGCGTCGATCCCGTCAGCATTCCCTCTCAAGGGGGGCGCCTCAGGCGCTGGGCAATAAACCCAGCCCTGCCCCTTTAAGTCAAGGGGGCAGGTATTGCCTGGAGGGATGGCCCTCTGGGATCGACGCTATTAATTTACCATCTCACCGGTCCAGTGGCCGAAGCGCACTGGACCCCCGTCCCGAAAGACGGGTTGGAGGCGTGGTATAATGGTTATTACCTCTCACTACTAATTCCTTGCTACTACTTGTTCTCGTTAAAAACGAGATACAAAATCATACCATCGTTTCCTATCTGAGGATGGAAAATTGTATTGCCGAAAGTGCTCATTTTGAAACCTTTGGGGGACTGTTATACCAGTTACACCCCGACACCAGAAAGATAGCCGAAAATTGGAACGGATCAACCAAATACTTGTCCGACAGGAATTGTCAGTACAGTTCAACAAAACTTGTATAAAAGTAAAGTCGTCAGGGCGGACTAATGTCGGTATCAGCCATGCAGTGAGGGAGTCTATCCTCTTTTCACTAGCGCTAGACCAAGGAGATTATTTTAGCATTTGAGGTGGAGCGCCACACCTACCATCAGCTTCTTACTTTACCACACAGATCCCTGTGCTACTCATACGCTGAGTTGGTGAGGGCAGGTATCGAACTAGAAACCTTGTGGTTTCTAGCCGAACGCTCTACCGACTGAGCTAACCCAGCTCCTAATACATAAGTAGAGCAAATTTATTATTATAATGGTATACACAGGAATAACCTACTAGAGTTTCACCATAAGGATTTTCAGGGTTAAATCCACTGAATTAATCAATATCTTGATTAATTCAGTGGATTTAACCCTGAAGATCCTTATGGTGAAACTCAAGTAGGTTATTCCTGTGTATACCATTATAATAATAATATACATAATATATATATATATATATATATATATATATATATATATTTTAAAAACTTGACAACACATATAATAAATGTATCTTATTATTTCTGGAGTAGCATGCACTGAAGACAATGATAAAGGATAAACTACATTGATTGATTGATTGATTTTAATGGCATGTCAATCCATCCAGGGTTATTTTATGTGAGGATGGTCAAATTTATCATTATGCTCCTTTTTTTATCAAGGATTTTTATTGATTTCGACAGTAGGTTGTTTGCAGCTGTTAGTTGCTAAGTGGATTGGAAATCAGTTTAAGGATAAGTTTATAGGATAAAGTTCAAGTTTGTTATAAGCGATAGTTTGGTAGAAAGATTTTTTTAAACAATTTTTATAAACAATTTTTTTTTCTATTTAACCCATTGATGATAATGTAGGGGCTAGAACTCTCCTGTGCCCATGGGACAGGAAGTAGGGAGATTAACGTCCTTTGCCAGATGGTAAGAACTTTCTCTTAACTGGACAGGTGGTAAGAAATTCTCTTGACTGGACAGGTGTAAGAACATTCTCTCTGTAAGAACTTTCTCTTAACTGGTCAGGTGGTAAGAACTGTTAACTGGTCAGGTGGTAAGAACTTTCTCTAACTGGACAGGTGGTAAGAACTTTCTCTTAACTGGACAGGTGGTAAGAACTTTCTCTAACTGGTCAGGTGGTAAGAACTTTCTCTTAACTGGACAGGTGGTAAGAACTTTCTCTTAACTGGACAGGTGGTAAGAACAACTTAAGAACTTTCTCTTAACTGGTCAGGTGGTAAGAACTGGTCTTTCTCTTAACTGAAACCTCATAGAATCAAGCTCTTGCCACTCTGACTGAAGAAAACCTCTCAGTGAGGAAGCATAGTTGATTACACCACCTGAGCATCCCCTTAGCGAGTGAGATAAATAACTGTAAGTACTGCCTTCAAGTACTCATTACATTGTTGTGTCTAATTGTGTTTTACATGTTAATAAACTTGGTTAAGGTTACATGTGCTTTTCCCTCGTTTCTTTGATTTGTGTAACTGTATATTATTCCTCATAGTCTGAATACACCTATTCCTACAATAAGCTACAGGTGAAATTTAAATAAGTTTATCTTAGCAACAAAAACAATTCAAATAACATGTGTAGGGGATTATCTTCCCTTTGCCTGGAAGAGTTATCTTCCCACTGTGTTGCCGTTTGTGGCCAACAGGGGACCTCTCAGATATATGCAGCTGATTCAAATGCTTCGCTGTCTTTCCTTACTGCCTCTGAACGAGCACATGGGTTAGACTTATGTCTACCCCCTTATAGGTGGGGCTTTGGCCCCCCCTTACATTACTGTAAGTCTTTTATACAGCATGGACTATCCTTTAGTTTCATGTCTGTAACATTTATATGCTAACCCACCCGGTTTCGACTGGGGGTCCGGTGAGCTTCGGCCGCTGGACCGGTTATGTTATAATAATAGCGGCGATCCCAGGGGGCCATCCCCCCAGGCAACACCTGCCCCCTCGATTTAAAGGGGCAGGGCTGGGTTTATTGCCTACCGCCTGAGGCGCCCCCCTTGAGGGGGAATGCCGACGGGATCGACGCTATTTTTCACCCGCCACTCATAAGCTTCGGTTTGTGAGTGGTCCCACGTTAATAGGGCCTTGTGCCTAACCCGTACAAGTGGGGTACAAGGAAAATATCATGTCTGTAACATTTATATTTTATGTACATTTGGGTATCTCGTTTATACCTAAATATTGTATCTTGTATTTACCATTCATGAATGTGTCCTTTTATCTCTACTCTTATATCTTATTTGTATCTTATGTATTTATGTACTTTATGTATCTTATCGTTACCATGTGCTGTACACCTATTAAATGTTTTGTCTCACAACGTGTCGGAGCTGTTGTTCAATTATTAACTTTGAACCTTAAATTTTGATTTTATGTCATCCAGGCTTCTTGCCCTAAATTACACTATGTTTTAGTAAGCCAGCTTCAGGCGAATTTCCAGCCCAACCGTTTTTTCTAAGTCATGTTTTTGTCAATTTTTTAAATTATTTATTGTGAGGGGATTATCTTCACATTTGGCCTGGAAGAGTTATCTTCCCGCTGGGTTGCTGCTGGTTCTCACCAGGGGCTATGGTATTTAAGCGCCTGGTTCAAACACCTCTTGCTCTTTTTAGCTACATCTTCTGTACGAGCACATGAGTTAGACTTATGTGACCTCTTCTCGTGGGGGATTCGGCCTTCCCCCCATCACTAGTAAGTGATTATGTATGTAACGGACTCTCCAGTCCCTTTTATCTCTACTCTTATATCTTATTTGTATCTTATGTATCTATGTACTTTATGTATCTTATCGTTACCATGTGCTGTACACCTATTAAATGTTTTGTCTCACACACGTGTCGGAGCTGTTGTTCAATTATTAACAAAGAATCATACACATGGATTGATTTATCAATCACCATTATTATTATTATTATTATTATTATTATTATTATTAATTTTGACTAGTATTTTAGTTGTTTATGGCAATTTACTCAAATCATTATTTCTAGAGCAACAAGGTTGGTTGGTTGGGTTTTATGGCATGTCAACCCCAGTTGGGTCATTTTCTGCCGAAGATGTTTTTGTTTTATTCGTTCTTGATGGGTACTCAATTTGTTTTTAACACATTTATTTCTATTTAACCCATAGATGGGACCCTAACAGGTACTACCACTCCGGGTTAGAGTGGACTAGGGAGCAATGGGGATGAAGGGGTGAACCACATTCCGCAGACCTCCAAACTGGAACCTCACACTTAATTAGCATTTAATGTCATACGCAGGACATAAAGACCCTCAACCACCCCCTTCTAGCACCTATATGATAAAAAGGGTTGGGGCTTGCCATAAGGGCAATAGGGTTGGGGCAATCATTTATCTGCTATGGCTTGACATAACCAGCCAAATGATCAGAGGGGGCATCTCTGAGCGCCTGTCTAAGTAAGGGCCAAAGTAGAGTGTTGCATGTCATGAACTGCTCATCCACCAGGATTCCATCCTTAAGCATCACAGGTCACCAGCCACAGCCAATAGGTGGCCTCATTGGAGGGGAGGGATATTCAAACCAGACCAGGAGAGGGATTGGCTCAGCCAGGCTATATCTGCTCTGCTACATATATGGGTAAATAGTAGGGCAGACTGGGATTTTTAACCTTGGTATGGCAACCAGTCTAGGATAAGGAATAACCTCTACCAGGCTATACCTGCCCAAAACATGCTACTTATATGGGTAGACTGGGATCTTTAACCTTGGTATGGCAACCAGTCAAGGAGAAGGAATAGGCTTTACCTGCCCAAGACATTCTATATAAGTAGTGCTTTCATGATCAAACCAGGTGACAGGATAAGACTTTTTTTTTCAAACTTTAGATTACTATTTCTTTCATCTAAACTTCAATTGTTTTTTTATCGAAAATGCATATAAATAAATATTTGGAATATGAGACCATGTAAAAAAATTTTAAAAAATCATAGTGAAAGTGTTTACATGCGTATTTCCAAATGTTTAGCTATTGTCAAAATGGAGATGTTTACAGAATTGGTATGGAAACACTAAACCCAAATGTGTAATCTGATAAGGTCACAGTTGGTAATAAAATAACCAGAATAGGATCTTGAATTAAATAATCAGATAAGGTGACTAATCAGGTGGGTGATAAAGGAAACAAATTGTAAATAAGGGGAGGAAGGAAAGTGGAAGGTGTAAATAAGGGTAGAGAGGGAAGGGGAGATGTAAATAAGGGTAGAAGGGGAGATGTAAATAAGGGTAGAAGGGGAGATGTAAATAAGGGTAGAAGAGGAGATGTAAATAAGGGTAGAAGGGGAGATGTTTACAGAAGGGAAGGTGTAAATAAGGGTAGAAAGGGAAGGGAGGGTGGAAAGGAAAGGTGTAAATAAGGGTAGAAAGGGAAGGGGGATGTAAATATGGTGGAAAGAGAAGGTGTAAATAAGGGTGGAAAGAGAAGGTGTAAATAAGGGTGGAAAGAGAAGGTGTAAATAAGGGTAGAAAGGGAAAAGAAGATGTAAATAAGGGTAGAAAGGGAAAGTAGAAATAAGGGTGGAAAGAGAAGGTGTAAATAAGGGTGGAAAGAGAAGGTGTAATTAAGGGTGGAAAGAGAAGGTGTAAATAAGGTGGAAAGAGAAGGTGTAATTAAGGGTGGAAAGAGAAGGTGTAATTAAGGGTGGAAAGAGAAGGTGTAATTAAGGGTGGAAAGGGAAGGTGTAAATAAGGGTGAAAGAAGGTGTAATTAAGGGTGGAAAGGGAAGGTGTAAATAAGGGTAGAAAGGGAAAAGAATATGTAAATAAGGGTAGAAAGGGAAAAGAATATGTTAAGGGTAGAAAGGGAAAGTAAAATAAGGGTGGAAAGAGAAGGTGTAAATAAGGGTGGAAAGAGAAGGTGTAAATAAGGTGAAAAGCGAAGGTGTAAATAAGGGTGGAAAGGGAAGGTGTAGTTAAGGGTGGAAAGGGAAGGTGTAGTTAAGGTGGAAAGGAAGGTGTAAGGTGGAAAGGAAGGTGTAATTAAGGGTGGAAAGAGAAGGTGTAATTAAGGGTAGAAAGGGAAAAGAAGATTAAATAAGGGTAGAAAGGGAAAGTACAAATAAGGGTGGAAAGAGAAGGTGTAAATAAGGGTGGAAAGGGAAGGTGTAAATAAGGGTGGAAAGGGAAGGTGTAAATAAGGGTGGAAAGGGAAGGTATAAATAAGGGTGGGAAAGGAAGGGCAGATACAAATAAGGGTGGGTAATAAAAGGAAAAGTGTAAATAAGGGTAGGAAGAAATGAGAATGTAAAACTCACAACCCTCTTTTAAGAAAATGGCCATGTTTAATATTGTTCTTTTTTCTTCTTACCTAATATTTTTGAAAATAAATTTGTTTTGTTTTCTGCCAAATATGAATAAAAAAAAGTATGTCATGAAAGCAAAATAAGAACAAATAAAAGAATCTGTATAAATAATACGGGTATACATTAAAGAAAAGAAAATGAAACTATTTTCATTCATTCAGGTGAATTTTATGTACTTTTTTTTTCACAGAATTAAAAAAGAATACGGTTTTCTTTTAGTTTAAAATTACATGTTTTCCCAGAATTTTGGATTATACACAGGCATAGTTTAAAATGATATATATATATATATATATATATATATATATATATATATATATATACGTTAAACCTAATGAGTCAGATCATACCTACTAACAAAGATCTTTGACCTGATGAGCTACTAAGTGAAACTGTTAGTAGGTATATCTGACTCATTAGGTTTAACTTTATTATTTGCTCTACTTAAGTATTGAACACTTTTTACTTTTTAGCTTTAGAAAATCCTGGCGGTTTATATATATATATATATTTTTAATATCTTATTATAATGGAGATTGTGTGTTTTTCTGTCTGTAACCGAAACTATATTCCTACTCATATCACAATTCTCTTAGTTATTGACATCACATTCTCCATGATTTTATTTTTTTATCTAAACCTCAATTATTAATAAAATTGTCTTACATTATTAATACTGTTAACTATGTCTACATACAGACAACATGCAATTATATTTATATATACAACAAAATAGCGGTTTACAGTGTGAACGGGAAGGCTAATTTGCATATCAATATTTAAAAATCGAATTTAATAAATATGTGCTTAGTATTATTGATTTCTAACTGTTTGGTTTTATTTTAATGAATATAAGCAAAAATCTCTTCAATTAATCTTAAATGAAATCTATTAACAAGATAAAATAACTGTCATCTTATTCTTTACTTCCTATTTTAACTAAATACTTAAATTAGAATAAATAACAATGAAAGACGAGAGTGATGGAAGAGTAAGTTTCAGTTGTTCCATTTTTTATTATACTCCCTCTGTTTCAAATCGTTTTATCTGTATTCTTATTTAGTTTCATTAGCCTTTCTAATTTAATACAATATTTTATTACATTAAAACTTAAATACTTGCACCCGGAGGGTGCATATATTTGCTAGTATAGATAATTTTTTCTTTTGGCCAAGTATTATAGTATCAACCAATTATTTTCGGTCTTTTCTTTAATTCTTTTTTTTTCCCCAGGTGATGTTTGGTAGTATATTTTTACAATCAAGCTATTTGCCGTTTTTTTCTTACCGCAAGGGTTTACCAACAAGTTTGGTACATTAAATTAGATATACTAGCAAATTAAAAAACACTCTCCGGGCAATGTAAAAATACATTTTTTAAAAGATATTGCCTGAGGGGGTGGGAGTTAAAAATTCAATATCAGAGGGTTTGTACCCTAACTAAGTAAAATCATCAAATTCATTAAAGGATTAAAAAATAAAACAATTTGAAATGTAAACTTTAAATTTGTAATGAAAAAACTAAATATAGATATATAATACCAGTCATGTATTTATTAAAACTTGTTTTAAAAAACAATGAGGATCATCTAATGTTGCATGCTCAAATTTTAAGTGTATTTATTCTATGTTATGACGATTTTGGATCATGTGACGTAAGCAGTGACAGTTTTTGTTACAGACAAATAAAGAGCGAATCTCCATTATTAATACTAGCTAATATATGCACCCTCCGGGTGCAAGTATTAATGTCATAACATATCATATTAAATTAGAAAGTCTAAATAAACTAAATAAGAATGCAGATAAAATGATTTGAAACAGAGAGGGGTATAATTGAAAAATAAAACAACTGAAGCTTCCTCTTCCATCACCCCCGTCTTTCCTTGTTAAACTTTTCTAATTTATCTATTTAGTTAAATAAGAAAGTAAAGAATAAAATTACAGTTATTTGTTTTTGTTAATTGATTTCTTTTAAGATCTATCTCCGAGATTTTTGCTCATATTCATTAAGATAAAATCAAATAATTAGAAATCAACAATACCAAGCAAATATTTATTAAAATCAAATTTTAAATATCAATATGCAAATTAGCCTTCCCGTTCACACAGTAAACTACTTTTTGTTGTACATATAAATACAATTGCATGTTATTTGTACGTAGATATGACCAGCAGTATTAATAATGAAAAACAATTTTATTAATAATTGAGCCTTAAATAAAAATGATTCATGTAGAATGTGATGTATAATAACTAAATGGATAGTGACTTGAGTAGTGACATAGTTTCGGTTACAGACAAACAAACACATAATCTCCATTATAATAAGATACATATATATATGTGTGTGTGTGTGTGTGTGTGTGTGTGTGTGTTATTTATTAAGTTTAGCTAAGATGCGGCACAATGACAGAAGTATAGGGAGTTATATCTATCTCTCTCTCTCTATATATTATATTATAATATATATTCAACAACAAAATAACCTATATTCATAATACAGGTGAATTTCATGTTCTTTGTATTCACTGAATTAAAAAACGATTCGGTTTTCTTTTAGTTTAGAATTACATATTTTCGCAGAATTTTTCACAATACATATGCATACGTTAAGATTATATATATATATATATATGTGTTATTTACAGAAGTATGGGGATTTATATATATATATATGAATGTGGTTTATTTTGTTTGTTGTTGAATATATAATACCGTTATACAAGAAAAGGAAATAAAACTGTTTTGATTCATTCTGGTGAATTTAATGTACATTATTTCTGCTGACTTAAAAAACGAAACCGGTTTTGTTTTTTTAAGTTTTACATGACATGTTTTCGCATAACTAAGTTAAAAAAAATATATATAAGTTGAAAAATGGAAAGGAATCCGACAATATGTTGAAAAATGGAAGTGAATCCGACAATATGTTGAAAAATAAACATTTTCTTTCCTTTATTTATTTTTCAATATATATATACATATATGAAAAGTAAAATGGATATGAATCCAACAGTATGTGTAGAAAGTTTGTAGAAAACATTAACATCTTGTTTTTTCTACAAACTTTCTACATATATATTATATATACTTTACTTTAAATATACGCTCCTACATTTGGGGCACTGGTAGGTGTCGTCAGTGATGTAGTATGCATGGGTCACTGGGAAGTCTTGGGTCTTTTAAAATCAGACTTCGCTCACCATGCTGACCCTATCGGAGATGATCAAAACTCTGATCCACCCACCAATTTGAGACGCTAACAGACGTTTGACTTATATATATATATATATATATATATATATATTTTTTCAATATATATATATATATATATATTAGTTATTTACTAAGCTTAGCTTAGACGTGGCACAAGGCCAAAAATATGGGGATCTCTCTCTCTCTCTCTATATATATATATCATCATCATGTCGCGCTGTTGGCATGGATATCCATGACAATCTCTCTCCATCCGTCCCTATCGCTCATCATTCTCAGGAGGTCCTCTGTGCAGCATCCTGTATCCGCACAGAGCTGATCAATGTACATCTTTGCTAGTCGGCCCACACTGGCGCGCCCATGTGCTAGCTTCCACAGCAGGACGTCACTTATGAGTTCATCCTTGCTTCTCCAGCAGTGTCCCGTATGTCTTGTCTGTCTTACTCGGATGGTTTGTGAAATATATGGCAGGTGGTCGTACAGCTGCTTTCTCGTGGGGTGCTGTTTCCATATCTTGTTCAGGATCACCGGCAGCATTCTTGTGCAGCTGCATATATATATTATATATATATATATATATATAAGACCAAGAAACTCCATATAGTATAAAGTGGAAGATTTTAGACCATCCTAAATCAGGACTGGCTTTAGTACAAATACACACATAAACATACTAAATGAAATGTTCAGAGCTTGTTCACACAGAAAGAAATTTTTATTAAAATCTTGATATTTAAACATTTATTAAAATATTTAAAAATATTAAATTACATAAATTAAATTATATAAAATAAATATTTATATAAATTAAAATTAAAATTTTATAAATATTTAAATATATAATATGTAAAATTTTAAAATATTCTATATATAATGTAAATTTTAAATATCTATATATAAAAAATTTATTAAATAAAATTATATATATAAATGTAAAATGTAAAATTTAAAATATTTATATATATAATGTAAAATGTAAAATTTTAAAATATTTATATATAATGTAAAATGTTAAAATTTAAAATGTAAAATATATTTATATATAATGTAAAATTTTAAAAAATATTTATATATAATGTAAAATTTTAAAATATTTATATAAATAAAATTTTAGTAAAATGTAAAATTTTAAAATATCAAAATTTTATAAAAATATATATAAATAATAAAATTGATATTTAAATATTTATTAAAATTTTTAATAAAAATTTTCCTGTGTGGACAAGCTCTGAATATTTCCAATTTAGTATAAACACTAAATACTAAATCAGAAATATTCAGCCTGTCCACACAGAAAGAAATTTTATTAAATCACAGACCAAACAAAATAACAACAGAAAATTGACCGCGTTAAAAAGGAAAATCTTTCCAAGTGTTTTAACATCACAAGGACACAAGGAGGACACTATTCATAATGTATATTTATTTGGATGTTATTTACAAGGTGATTTGTCTGAAGATAAGCATATAATGTTTTGAAACCAGCAGTGATGAATAGATTATAATAACAATTAATATATATATATATATATATGTATTTTAGCCGTGTGTGTGTGTGTGTGTGGAATATATATATATTATATATATATATATATATACACACACAACGTGTGTGTGTGTGTGAATATATATATAATATATATAATATACTAGCAAATATGTATGCACCCTCCGGGTGCAAGTATCTAAGTTTTAATGTAATAGAATATTATATTATATTAGAAAGGGCTAATGAATAAATAAGAATGCAGATAAAAAGATTTGAAAGAGGGGGTATAATGAAAATAGAACAAACTGAAATTTACTCTTCCATCACTCTCGTCTTTCATTGTTATTTTTTCTAATTTAAGTATTTAGTTAAAAGAGTAAGTAAAGAATAAATTACACTTATTTTTTCTGTTAATGGATTTCATTTAAGATTCATGGAAGAGATTTTTTGCTTATATTTATTAAAATAAACCAAACAGTTAGAAATCAATAATACTAAGCAATATATTTATTAAAATCACACTTTAATATCATAATGCAAATTAGCCTTCCCGTTCACACTGTAAACCGCTATTTGTTGTATAATAATACAATTGCATGTTGCTATTATGTAGATATGGTTAACAGTATAAATATGTAAAACAATTTATTAATAATTGAGGTTAAATAAGGATAAATTCATGGTGAATGTGACGTCATTACTAAGGAATTGTGACTTGGTAGTGATTTAGTTTCAGTTACAGACAGAGAATACACAATCTCCATTATAATAAGATATATATACACGTGTGTGTGTGTGTGTGATATATATATATATTAAATATATATATATATAACACACACCCACTACTGTGTGTGTGAATATATATATATATATATTATATACCACACACGTGTGGTGTGTGTGTGAATATATATGTAGTATTTATTTGGATGTTATTTACAAGGTGATTTGTCTGAAGATAAGCATATATATGTTTTGAAACCAGCAGTGATGAATAGATTATATATAAAATATATATATGTATATACACACGTGTGTGCGTGTGAATATATATATAGTATGATATATAATATATCCACACACACAGTGTGTGTGGTGTGAATATATATATTAATATATTACACACACACACTGTGTGTGGTGTGTGAATAGTATATATATATATATCATATATATAGCACACACACTATTTATATATAATATATAACACACGTGTGTGTGTGTGTGTGTAATATATATAATATATATATATATATACACACGTGTGTGTGTGTGTGTGTGAATATATATATATATATATATACACACTTGTGTGTGTGGTGATGAAATATATATATATATAATATACATACACACGTGGTGTGGTGTGTGTGTGTGAATATATATATATTATATATACACACCGTGGTGTGTGTGTGTGACTTATAATATATATATATATATATATAATATTACATCACACACACGTGTGTTGTGAATAATATAATTATATTTATAAATTATATATATATACACAACATATATATAATACATATATATATATATATATATATTCATATTCAAGGGCCTTGTTAGTGGTCCAGTGGTGGCAGCCATTACAGAGCATGTACAACACGAGCAGGGCACTGATACATACCACAGTATTGCACTCTAGATTAAACGGCAATGGGAATAGCATAATACTGACCTCGAAGATCCTGTTGAGGATGATGTGGTTTGGCCAAGATTACTGACATATAATGCCAATGCGCGAGGCAGTATAAGCCATTGTGTTGTAACCTGGTGACGCACAACAAAGCCGTCAACTTGTACATATACTCTTTTTTTGTAATCAAAAGCAAAAAAAAAAAAAAAAAAAAAAATGAAATATCAACATCAAAGATAATCATAAACACATGTAAGAAAAAAATGAAGAAAAAAAATGTATTACAAACTGAGTCAAAAGTTTTGCAATATTTTAGAAAACATGAGGCACAAATGCTTTTGCTGAGGTTGTGAACATAAACAAACTACAAAATATAAGAAGAAAAAACATATCATAAATACTAGGTGTGAGTCAAAAGTTTTGCAATATTTTGGCAAATGAGGCACAATTCAGCAACTCAGGATGCTTTTCTGAGGTCATGAAGGTGATACACAATGGACTGTAAGATGTCAAGCTCGCCTGAATACTCTCTGAGTGCTCCTCACCAGATGTGCTTCTATGGTTTTGTAGAACAGCCTCAGAATCCATGGAGGTATGGATAGCTTAACAATTAACTGCATGTAAAATAGAATGAGTAAACCGAGTTCAAATCCTAGCTGAGATGGTGATGATTTTTTTGTCTGAATTTTATAACTAGGGCGAGTCAAAAGTTTTGCAATATTTTAGTAACATGAGGTATAAATTTAGCAGCTTTGATGCTTTGCTGATGTTGTGAACATAACAAACTACACTTGAATTCACACTATATAAGGAAAAAAACAAAAACAAAAAAAACAAAACATATCACTAAATAGCTAGGGTGAGTCAAAAGTTTTGCAATATTTTAGTAACATGAGGTACAAATTCAGCAGGTTTGAATGTTTTTGCTGAGGTTGTGAACATAACAAACTACACTTGAATTCACTACTAAATATGCGAAAAAATTAAAAATAAACATATACCTAAATACTAGGGTGAGTCAAAGTTTTGCAATATTTTAGTAACATGAGGCACAGTTGCAGTATATATATATATATTATATGTGGTGTGTGTGTGGTGTGTGTGAAGAAAAAGTGGAAGTAAATCCGATATGTAATATTGTAAAATTGAAAAAACACAAGTTTCATTAACAAATGATGTTTATTTAAGCCTACAACTGCAGTGTTTCGGTTTGTTTCAATAAACCTTCAATCAGGGCTTTCGTTGGTTTAGGGAAAAAATGAATTATTAATGAAAAAAGGAAATGGCTCGCAGACTTTTGCTTTCATTAATAATTTATTTTTTCCTTAAACCAACGAAAGTCCTGATGAGAGTCTATCGAAACAGACCGAAACACAGCAGCATAGGCCTTAATTAACATCATCTTTAATGAAACTTGTTTTTTCAATTTTTACAACATTATATATATATATATATATATACGCTGCAATTTTTTCACTATAACAATGTTTCCTTGATAACAACAGATACAAAATTCGAGGATTTTCTGATTGAGTCATTTTTAAAATCTGCAAATATTCCAAACATGGTTAAGGTATTAGTTTTTTTATGTGTAAAGTGTTGTGTGTTAATACTGTTACTTCTTACAGGCACTTTAAGATGCCTGCTCCCACCTTGTAGCAGATTTTTATGAACACCGTTTGGTTCAAGATAACAGGTAAGAATTTCCAATGCCTGCTTATATAACTTATATATATATATATATATTATATATATTTAGTTGTAAACAAGGTTTGTTTAGAATTGGCTTTTTGCCGATAATTTTTGGGAGAATAAGTACGACTCCAATTAGCACTTATATATATATATATTATATAATATTATATATGAGTTTTGGAAACCATTTTGTTCCATTTAACCATAGATCGGGCCCTAACAGTTACTAATACTCTGGTCTGGACCTAGGACTAATGGTGATGAAGGAGTACTCCACATTCCCCAGAGCTTCAGAACTGGAACTTCACCAACAGATATTTAACATTATATGCATGACAATAAGACCTCAGTCGCCGCCTCCTGCACATATATGATAATCAAAATCTATCAGTATCACTGATAGTATAATAACCCTGTGGGTTATCTAATGCTGTAGTGTAATTATTTTGGTCTATGGGGAATTGGGATTGAAAGGAGAAAGAGAGGAAAAAGAAATAAAAACGAAGGTTAGAATTTGGAAGAGTAAACACACAATGTGACCAGCTGACTGCCCTCTCCGACTGCCCATCTAGCTCTAAGTAAGAGCCAAACTTGAATGTTATATGTCATTGACTACTCAACTACAGAGTTCCATCCTTAAGCATCACACCTCTCAGACTTCCCTTATAGGCTAAGCCCATTTTTTAAATTTTACTTGCACTATTTCATCACTTTGTAATTCAATGAAGGTCCCTTGTAAAGAAATATCTACATCAGCAATATTAACTTCAAAAGGAATTACCACCCAAGTTGCTATATCTACCATGTGTAAGTCATTACACCAAGCTTGAATATTCTCATGCAAATTTTTTCAAAATATTCATTCATACAATGCAAGGTCATCATTATGCTAATTGTTGCTAATTGAGGTCAAAGGAGGAGACTGTTCAAATGCACATTAGAATTTTAATATGGCAAAAATTAATGTAGAAAGTTTGGTTTGGTCTATGGCATATCAACCCTGTGGGTTATTTAATGCCAATTCTATAATAAATATAAAATATACAAATATGATATAATATATATAACATAACGAATAATATAACATCATACACACATATATATACAACAATATATATATATATAATATATGCTGTAGATAGAAGGAAAGTGGTCAGAAAATGATCAACTCAAAACAAGTCACAGGGTGATATGTTTTGTCTGTATTCACAGACGTCCTCATGTTTTGAGTTGATCATTTCTTGACCACTTTCCTTCTATCTACAGCATATCGTCAGATCCTAAACCCATCACACCCTTCTTCATATATATTATATATATATAATTATATATATATATATATATAGTGTGGGATTGTCACTGTTTCAGCTTTTACTGGAACGGTGTGCCAAAGGCAGTATTATTGGTAGAGTGCTCAATATAAATAGAGCTGTTATATAATATAATAAAATAATATATAAAGGTTTTACATATCTATTTATTTGGTGACAAAGGAACATTCACAACCATTTTGGTTTAATGCGACAACAATCGTCAGGTGAAGAATGTTACAAATGCAAGGAAAATCAAAAAATTGCAAAAATAATTCAGAAAATTCAATAGACATATGATTGGATGAAATGTTATGCGTACTTATGTGACGGTATTGTGAATGTATGTGAGTGCTTATGGGCAGTATAAAGGTTATGTATACGTGATAACTGATCACACACATAATACTTGTTCTATGAATGTGTAACATTTGATCAACGTGGACGTGTGAGCGTGTGTGTGTGTATATATATATATATATATATATATTAGTAGCATTTAATTCATTTTTATTTGTTGTGTCTTTAATTTTAACGTCTAACACATCACTCAATAAGTCCCAGGCCTGACATATAGATGGCACCACTAATAAAAAATCCTATGATTTTTATAAAGTACTAACCTTCAAATGGCACATGTCAAAGTTTGAGCCAATTGGATTATTAGTTTACAAATTTACAAGTTATTTAAGTGAAGCTACTGTAGGCAAATTTTCAAAACAATTGAAAAAATCTGAATTTCATGTGTTGATAAAACATTGCTTTCTGATGGGGAAAATATACTGTTCAAGCAAAGCAATGGCTTGATAACTGTTATTCAGACTCTGTCCATTGTAAACAATGGTTAAGAGGTGGTATGCTGACTTTAAATGCAGTTGTACAGACACAATGATGCTGAATGCTCAAGTGACCCAATTCGGCAGTTGTCCTGGAAAACTCCAAAAAACTCCTTTTGGCCAATCATAAATTGAAGTTGATGAGATAGCAAAGGAGTTGAAGATATCAGAAGGCAGTGTATTCACCATTTTGCAATAACATTTGTCAATGAAGAAGCTGTATTCAAAGTGGGTGCTGTGTTTGCTCACAGTCAATCAAAAACAACAACACGTCAACGATTCAGAGCATTAATGCAACTGTTTCAATGCAACAAAAATGAGTTTTTGCGTAGATATGTGACAATGGATGAAACGTGGATCTACCACACTCCAGAGTTAAATCAGCAGTCAACTGAGTGGACAGCAGCAGGTCAAAGTGACCAAAGATGCAAACAGCAGCAGGCAAGGTCTTGGCCTCCGTATTTTGGGATGCACAAGGTATTTTGTTTATCGATTACCTTGAGAAAGGAAGAACCATCATTAGCGAATATTATATAGCATTATTGGTGCGTTTGAAGGAAGAAATTGCCAAAAAACTTTGCCTGGAAGGAGTTTAGAGATGGGGCATTCACTACTGATGAAGGTAGTTTATTCCATGTATCACCACTCTGTAGCTAAAATAATTTTGTCTGTGTTTGCTTTACAAGATTTTTTTAAGGAGTTTTAATTTATGTCCCCTTGTATAGATATTTTGAGCAATGTTAGTAGGTCAGAGTTTGTTTGAATAAAACCATGCGTGTATTTGTAGGCTTCAATCACCTCCCTCTTATACGTCAGAAAAACCAGACTTGGTAAGTCAATGTTCTAAGTCTTTCTTCATACGAAAGGGATTTTAAATTATTCACTAATTTAGTAGCTCTCCTCTGAATTCCCTCAATGAGCTTTGTGTCCTAAATGATGTGATAATCTTTCATATGCACTTTTATTAAGGGAGTCAAATCCGACCTCCAACCTGCTGTATCAAATTTACCCACCCTATATTTAACACATGCAACTTGAATAAAGGTTAATATTATCTTCAAAATTTTTGGGATCATTCAAAGAAAGAACATTAAAAAAAACTCCTAATGAAGAAGAAAAAGTGCTCTTTCACCAGAGAATGCACCATGTTACAATCGCAATGATGGCAAAACTACATGAATTGCACTTCAAATGTTTCCAACACCACCCTATACTCCAGATCTGGCCCCAGAGAGTATTGGCTGTTTGCAGACCTCAAAAGAATGCTCCAGGGAAAGAAGATTTGGCTCCAATGAAGAAATGATATTGGAAAACTGAGGCGTATTTTGAGTCCAGAAACAAATCGTTCTACACAAAAAAAGGCATTGAATTGTTAGAAGAGCGTTGGAATCAAACCCGAATAGTCACAAAGTCTACTGCAGAATGACAAGGTATTTATAAGACTCGACAATTGTCATTTAAATCAAGCAGTCAAGCAGCCAATCAGAACTTACCGACTTCAATAATAGCTACAGGAAAGTAGTTAGCAACATATCCTTGGGAAAGTATGAATCTTATGTGAAATGCAAACAGCCTCATCCAGGATTTGAATTTGGGTTGACGAGTCAGACCTAACTCTTTACCCATAGCTGAAGAATAATTAAAGTTCCAATCACACGTCGAACTGGGAAGACAAGGCAACAAACGATTGTAACTTAAATACAAACCCGAATAGTCACAAAAGTCTACTGCAGAATGACAAAGTATTTATAAGACTCCACAATATCATTTAAATCAAGCAGTCAATCAGAACTCAGGAATGGAATGACCCAAATCACCCAAATTCATGAATGGATCATTCTTGATTCCTATATATACCACTGTCTTGGACACTGCTTAAGTTGTACTTAGGTAGAGGGAAAGGGGTAACCAAAATGGCCCGCAATTTTATTTTGTTTACACTTTTCAGTTTCTTGGGAATCTTTTTTTTTTGTTACCTCTAACCCCTCCATCTCCTTAAATCATACGAAGCGAACATACGCTTAAAATCCTAAATTCATTCGAAAGGGAAAATTTTAAGTAGGATAAAGCCTATAGAGCGAAAGTGGTATTTTGGTGCAAGTAAGGCTGTGCAAGGAGAGAATGCCAGGTTTATTTTTGAATGGATCGGTCGGCGAGTGAACCTAGCTAAATAGATCCATGTAGTGGTAATGACCAGCTTGTTACCCTCCCCCCCCCGCCAACTAAAACTTCCAGCTATATGCCGAGTTGTGATGTCATACTCATGTATTCACTTTCTATTTTTTGAATAAAGAATTTGGAGTGAGTACATGATGTTGCTCACTTCAATATAAGTTGTACTTAGCCGTTGCTGTTGTTCAAGCCAACAGTAGACTTACTGAGTTTAATAACCCTAGAAGGAGACTATTGATTACTAAAAGGCGAATTTACCTAAAAGTTGTTTTATTAGTTAGGCCGAGGACTTATTGAGTGATGTGTTATTTTTACCATTTATTCATTAAAAGCTGTTTATTATCATTTAAGCAAACTAAACATATATGGCAATAATTTCTTTTTTTCAAAATATTTGGACCATATGACCTTTAGGCACCCCTTTTTGATCTCAATTCAGAAGGACGTTTTTCATTTACACAGTCAATATTCGGTTGTTTGTTAACAGACGATTTTTAGTTTTTGTTTTTATATTATGAAATGTAAAAACTATTATAGAACAAAGTATCAATTTTGGACCATATGACCTTTAGGCCCCCTTTTTGATCTCAATTCAGAAGGACATGTTTTTTATTTACACCGTCAATATCCGGTTGTTTGTTAACAGACGATTTTTAGAGTTTTTTTTAAATTATAAAAACTAACCCCTAACCCTAACCTCAAACAAACAACCGTATATTGACAAGTGTAAATGAAAAACATTGTCCTTCCGAATCGAGATCCAAAAGGGGGCCTAAAGGTCATATGTCCAAATATAATATATTTTTTTAAAAAGATGTTTTTGGTTACCTTAATATCTGTGCTATTTGTATCCAATTCTCACAACACATGTTCTTGAGTCAATCGTGGGTGCGTATCAACAAATTTAACCTGAATACGTCTTCCATTTTCCATGGGGCTGAGGGATGATGAAGGAAACATGAAGGAACTTTTTGGTTCAAATTATCATTTCACATTCTAAATAAGTGTCAAAAGCAAAAAAATAGAAGAAAATAAAACAAACCAATTTTCAAATATTTTCGTTTACAAATATCGGAGTGCAGGTGGCATAATACTTATTTACTAGCAGGACCTGTAGATATACCAGAGTATGATGATTTAATTATCATGTTTGATATGTTTACTTAAGAACTATTGCTAAATAGTTCAATATGTAAAAAGTATAATAATCTTGATTTAAACTCATTCTTTTTTTTTTTTTTTTCTTTTCATTATGTTCGATTGAAAAAAAATTGAGCATTATTCACTTCCATGCAGTCACCCCCCCCCCTCGAAAATTCCCCTACTCTTTCTTTCAAACTCAAAGTGGATCTGGGAGTAATGGCAATGAAGGTATACTCCACATTCTCCAGTGCTCCAAAATGGGAACTTCACAATATATATATATAGGTCTGATAGCTGTTGTTCAATCAATTCTCAATTTCATTCTTTTTATCTATTTATTTATTTATGTATTTATTTTTATTTATTTGTTTATGTATATATATGTGTATATATGGGAATGTGTATTTTAATTAATTATATATTTAATATATTATAATTATATAATATAATTAATTAAAATACACATTCCATATATACAAAAAACAAATAAATAAAAATAAATACATAAATAGATAAAAAAGAATGAAATTGAAATTGATTGAACAAAGGCTATTACAAACCCTTCCGTGTCAAAAAAAAAAAAAAAACACAAGCCTGTGTTTTAACATACAAAAAAACAAACAAACACAAGACTACATGCATTTCAGAAAATGTCTCTGATGATAAAGTTTCTTTGAAATGATAAGACTGAACATTATTTTATTTCTATACTCATTGTAATTGCTTTCTTAACATAAATAAATAAATAAATAAATAAATATAGATATATACACACACACACACGGGTTAGCTCAGTCGGTAGAGCATTCAGCTAGAAACCACAAGGTTCCTAGTTCGATCCCGGTCCTCGCCAACTCAGGTATGAGTAGCACAGGAATCTGTGCGGTAAAAGTAAGGAGCTGATGGTAGGTGTGGCGCTCCACCTCAGATGCTAAAAAACAATCTCCTTGGTCTAGCGCTATTGAAAAGGGGATAGACTCACTCGTTGATTGGCTGATACCGACTTTAGGCGCCCCGACGACTTTACTTTATATATATATATATATATATATATATATATATATCAACACCACACACACACACACAATCATATATATATACATCAGTTTAACATTAACTTTCTGATACAAAACTTCAATATTTGGGTTCTGATAATATAGAATATTCATAGTTCATATTAAAATTATTTATAATGAAAGGTTTGTTTTTTTTCCTTTAAGTATACTAGGTCAATACTATTTCAGATCAACAAGAAGAATCCTAAGTTCAACAAGAAACACCTGAAAGAAGGCAGGTGAGCACTCGGCCAAAATGTTGTGTATATAACAAAGATGAGGAACAACAATCCGAAAAAATCTAAATAATACAAATTATCAAGCTTCATCTCAAAAATTAACATGAGATATAGCTTCAAGAAACCATTCATAATACAAATAATTTGCACAGTTATATAGTAATCAAATATTCCTAACTGATAACTAATAATTGTACAGAATTGTATGGCTTCAAGTAACCATTCATATCTAATAATAATATCAATCAATTACCCAACAGAATATGCCTATGGGTTCATCCTGAATTGTCCAGAATGTCTTTTAGGCGATCATATCCTGGAATTATAGAAACTTGAGAATTAATCTGCCAAATGTTTTGAACTGCAAGATGAATATCTGTAATAGCATGGAGGGTTTTCATGGCTCAAGTTCATTGGATTTTGGTTGGGCACCTCATTATATTTATTTATTATATATATGTATGTATCTGTAAAAACAGGAACACTGACACATATACATCACACATATCATACAATATCAAACATATACATATACACACACACACACACACATAATACATATACACACCACACACACACATAATACATATAACACACACACACATACATATATATACACACACATAATATATATTATATATACACACACACACATAATATATATATATAATATTACACACACACACATAATATATATATATATATACACAACACACACATAATATATATATATATATACACACACAACATTATATATATAATATATCACAATATATACACACACACACATTATATATATATATATAAACAAACATATATATACACACACAAAATATATATATATTATATATTATACACACACAAACACTTATATATATATATATATATAACAACACACAAACATTATATATATATATATTATATATACACACACAAACATTATATATATATATATATACACACACAAACATTAATATATATATATATACACACACACATTACTAAAATTATATATATATATATATATACACACACAACATTATATATATATATATATATACACACACAAACATTATATATATATATATATATACACACACAACATTATATATATATATATCTACACACAAACATTATATATATATATATTTATACACACACAACATTATATATATATATATATATACACACACAACATTATATATATATATATACATCACACAAAATTATATATATATATATAATACAAACAAACACTATATATATATATATATACAAACAACACTATATATATATATATATACAAACAAACACTATATATTATATATATATACAAACAAACATTATATATATATATATATATACAAACACTATTATATATATATATATATACAAACACTATATATATAATAATATTATACAACACATTATATATATATATATACAAACACTATATATATTATATATATACAAACAAACATTATATATATATATATATATACAAACACTATATATATATATATACAAACAAACATATAATATATATATAATATATATACAACACTATATATAGTAAATATATATAACAAACAAACATTATATATATATATATATACAAACACTATATAGTATATATATATATAAACAATTTAATATATATATATATATACAAACATTTATATATATATATATATACAAACACTATATATATATATATATATCACAAACATTATATATATATATATATACAAACATATATATATATATATATATATACAAAACTATATATATATATATATACAAACACTATATATATATATATATACAAAACACTATATATATATATATATACAAACACTAATATATATATATATACAAACACTATTATATATATAATATACAACACTATATAATATATATATATATACAAACACTATATATATATATATATATACAAACACTATATATATATATATATTACAAACACTATATAATATATATATATATATACAATACATATATTATATATTATATATATATATACAATCATATATAAATATATATATATATACAAACCTATATATATATATATATACAACACTATATATATATAATATATATCAAAACTAATATATAATATATATACAAACACTATATATATATATATATATATATATATATATATTACACACAAACATTATATATAATAACACACAAACACTATATATATATATATATATATATATATACACACAAACATTATATATATATTATATATATATATATACACACACAAACATTATATATATATATACACACACAAACCTTATAATATATATACATCACAACATTATATATATACACACAAACAAACATTATATATAATACACACAAAACACACAAACATTATAATATATATATAAAACACACAAACAAACATTATATATATATATACACACACACACACACACACAAACATTATATATATATATATACACACACACACACACACACACAAACATATTATATATATATAATATATACACACACACCACCACACAACATAACATAATTATATATATAATATATAATACACACGACACACAACATATTATATATATATATATAATAATACACAACACATAAAGCACATATTTATATATATATATTATATATATAAATATAATAATACAACAAGCACACATATAACATTATACATATAACACACACACACACACACACACACACACAATCATATAATATATATATGAATGTGACTTCCTAAATCCTGTTGAAGGTAATTTGAGGTCTATAGGCTGGGCTTAAACCTCAACGCTATAAACAAAATTCTCACACATTTGTTTTGTCAATACAGGTTACCTTCAAAAATATGTTTTGGTGTTATTTTTTCATCTCTATAAGATATATATATACATACACACACACACACAAGGAGGGTGCTAAACCAAAGCATATATATATATTATATATCTCGGTTAAAAGTCATTCTACATCTTGTAACACCATTTTATATTCTAGTTACCCTTGATATTTAACAAAATGTCAGTGTTTTGTTTATCATGCAATGAAGAATGGAGCTGATGTCAATCGTGACATTCAATCTTCACTTAAAAATAAGAAAAATATTTTTGCTAACAACGTAAATACAAACAACAAATTATCAATCAAATTTTTAGCAATAAAAGAAAAAGACAGAAATCAAAAATAATCATTAAAACATTTTTTTTTTTTTGACAGTTTTGAATTCACTTTATTTCAGTGGCCATGATGAAGGAACTTTGAATAAACAATAAGTAAAGTAAAACAAATTCGTCAGGGTGGCCTAAAGTGGTATCAGCCAATCACGTAAGAAGTCTATCCCCTTTTTCCACTAGCACTAGACCAAGGGATTGTTTATTTTTTTGCGTCTGAGGTGGAGCGCCACACCTACAATCAGCTTCATTACTTTTACTGCAGTGATCCCTGTGCTACTCATACGCCGAGTTGACAAGGGCTGTATCGAACTAGGAACTTTGTGGTTTCTTAGCCGAATACTCTACCGGCTGAGCTAATCACTTCCACGTGTGTCTAGGCTACTGAAGTTTCATTAGTTTTTTTTAGTTTTTTTTAATGGCACATCAAACCTTGGTGCCGACAAAGTTTGAAATAAATTCATTCTTGATGTGTATTCCATTTTTTTTTTTTTTTTTTTTTTTTTTTTTTCATAATCACATTTTTTCTATTTAACCCATAGATGGACCCTAACGGGTACTACCACTCCAGGGCAGAGTGGACCTGGGAGTATGGGCTACTCCTACACTCCCCAGAGCTCCAAACGAAACTTGCATCATTAGATGCGTTTAACATCATACCCCGAGGACAATAGACGCGTCTGGCCGACTGCCTTCTCAGCACGGTATATGATAAAAGTTTAGAGGTATGCCAATAGGTATATAGTGTTGGGACAAGATCCTCTAGGTGCTAGGGCTTAAACCACAGCCATTGACTTTAATTATTAGACNAGAACAAGATGACTCATGAGCGACATACTCCTGTGGAAACCAACACATGGTGCTAGTGTGGCCCCCAGCCAGGACCTATATTGACCAACTATGGAGGACTGCTGGATGCTGCGCAGAGAGGCTCCCGGCGTCAGATGATTTGAGGTTTGGGTGAGATTTCATAGATATCCGGTGACTTGCCGACATGATGATGATGAATATTCAACACGCACATATATATATAATATATAAATATATGAAATACGTTGAGAATTATCCACATATGAGAGAATATTGTAAAAAAATATAACAAAACAGATTATGATCAGGGAAACAATTTTTTTGTTCATACTTAAGTATTCGTATAGGTACCATCTTCACTTCAGGACACTGTTAATAAATGTTATGTGGAGGGACAAAAATGAAGATGTTAAGTGTATAGTAAAGTGTGAATATGATACTATTAACCTTAATTTTTATATGCGCATGTTTACGAAAGTCGTTAACAATTAATAACATCATATTCACACGTTCACTATACATTAACATCTTTCATTTTGTCCCTCACATAAACATTACTTAACAGTGTCCTGAAGATGGTACAATATACCAAATACTTAAGTATTGACACAAAAAAATTGTTTCCCTATCATAACATCCTGTGTTTGTTATATTTTTAAATATTTTCTTCTCATATAAATATAATACACACACCTCTATATAATATATATTACTGGGTGGGGTGAAGATAAATGAGCTGAGCTTCAGCTGACTGTCCCCCAGGACGCACCTATTATAATTTTATCTAAAGGTGTAGGGTGAGCTCAGTACCTGAGATATCCTAAAAGGGAATGCTAAGTTGTTTTTTGGCCCTGCTCTCAACTGATAGGTCCTTGGCTTAAAAAAAAAGATTGACTTAGTGTTTGAACTTTAGTGGTGGGCAAGGTAAATATAAAACAACCAAAATGAGAACTTTTTTAGTAATGTGCAGATAAGATAGAGTTATTTACTAAGAGTTAGATGTGGCACAAAGCCAGACGTATGGGGGCCAGTGAGAATTTGAACTCACTAACAAGCGTCTGCAAATCTAGCTTACTAACATTACACCACATGATGTGCCTAGTTTATTTACTAAGCTTACCTAGCCACCCTGTCATCTGGGGCATTTAGACTGCACCGACTGCACCTCTGCAGAGGGGTTAAGACTCTCCCAATTGGGGCCACCTGTTTCAGGAGCCTAGAGAAAATTGTCTAGTATCTCCCATCATCAGATGCAAAATTGATGATTCCTTTATTATTCTTATGTTTTCAGTTTTAAAACAAATTTTTTTTAATTGTCTATTGTCCTCCTCGTGTAGACCACCCTGAAGAATTTAACTGTCGGTTCACTAATTAACATCTTGTCCAGCTGATATATATATATATATATATCTATGTGTGGTTGTGTTTATAAAAAATTAAAAAATTCTGTTTTTTTTTTTTTTTTTTTTTTTTTTTTTTTTTTTAGCAAATTTTAGTTGAAAATTACTAAATCACACAACAGTTTTCGTTAGTAAATAATTTTCTAAATAATCTGCAACGTTGCAAACCATCTTTGAAAAAAAAATTCACTTAAAAAAATTTCCATCAGCCATTTTACTGCCTTAATTGGCTAATAAAATAATCAGTATATATATCTCTACTGGGCAGTATCACCTACACTATTAATTCGGACACAATTGTAAGTCTAAACAGTATTTTCTATAAATATTAGTCTATTTTAACTCGGACATTCACCATCCATTCCTGCTTAACCCCCCCCCCAAAAAAACCTCTTTTTTAATCAATCTATCTATCTATCTATCTATCTATCTATGCATATAAAGGACTTTGTGTTTTGTGTATGTCTGGGAAATTTCAAAATAAAACATTAACAACAAAGTAAAATATATATATATATTATATATATAATTATATATATATATATATATATATACACATAAATATCACCAGGGCTTGTTTTTGAGCAAAAATGATAGAGATTTGATTTATATTTGATGAAGATAATTAAAAAATAAAATTTAAATAACAGCATGGATTTTTATTTCATTAATATTTAGATAGTAGACATTAACATTTTCTTTTCAGAGTAGCTGGATCAATGCATGTCTATTATTTTTTTTTTTTAATTAATTTTTAAAAATTATTCATTTTTTACATAGGGATTTAAATGGAGCATCCCACGAGGATCAACTCACAATTCAGTAATAATGGATCTGTGGGACTAACTTTAAAAAAATCTCCCTCTACCCAGGTGACGCTGAGTAGCCCACTGCTAGCTTTTTTATACTCTTACAAAATATATATATATTTCAAGAGAATTGAAAAAAAAAATTATTTAAAAACTTTTTTAAAGAAAAGATAGACTATTATTCCTTATACAATATACTGAATTACCTTGTGAGTATCCAGTACATGACCGTCTTAGTCATGCTTTACCACTAGTTGTAGCAAATGGAACAATGACCGAGTTCATGTCCTGGACAAGGCTGTTGCATTTCACTTCATTGCTAATGCCATTGGGGAATATATGAATCCATCTCTTCTCCCCCCCCCAGCTATGGGTAAAATAGTAGAGCAAACTGGATCCTTTAGCCTAGGTTAGGCGATCAGTTCTGAGAGAGAAAC
>CM042168.1:47007795-47020295 GCA_023376005.1 Doryteuthis pealeii
ATCAAGATTATTATACTTTTTACATATTGAACTATTTAGCAATAGTTCTTAAGTAAACATATCAAACATGATAATTAAATCATCATACTCTGGTATATCTACAGTCCTGCTAGTAAATAAGTATTATGCCACCTGCACCTCCGATATTTGTAAACGAAAATATTTGAAATGTTTTGTTTTATTTTCTTCTATTTTGCTTTTGACACTTATTTAGAATGTAAAATGATAATTTGAACCAAAAAGTTCCTTCATGTTTCCTTCTCTCATCCCTCAGCCCCATGGAAAATGGAAGACGATTCAGGTTAATTTGTAATACGACCCACTGATTGACTCAAGCAACATGTGTTGTGAGAATTGGATACAAATAGCCACAGATATTAAGGTAAACCAAACATCTTTTAAAATATATATATTTGGACCATATGACCTTTAGGCACCCCCTTTTGATCTCTCGATTCGGAAGGACATGTTTTTCATTTACACTGTCAATATACGGTTGTTTTGTTTGAGTTAGGTTAGGGGTTAGTTTATAATTTAAAACAAAAACTCTAAAAATCGTCTGTTAACAAACAACCGATATTTGACGGTGTAAATAAAAAAACATGTCCTTCTGAATTGAGATCAAAAAGGGGTGCCTAAAGGTCATATGTCCAAAATTGATACTTTGTCTATAATAGTTTTTACATTTTCATAATATAAAACAAAAAACTCTAAAAATCGTCTGTTAACAAACAACCGAATATTGACTGTGTAAATTGAAAAACGTCCTTCTGAATGAGATCAAAAAGGGTGCCTAAAGGTCATATGGTCCAATATTTTGAAAAAGAAAATTATTGCCATATATGTATTAGTTTGCTTAAATGATAATAAACAGCTTTAATGAATAAATGGTAAAAATAACACATCACTCAATAAGTCCTCGGCTAACTAATAAAACAACTTTTAGGTAAAATTCGCCTTTTAGTAATCAATAGTCTCCTTCTAGGTTATTAAACTCAGTAAGTCTACTGTTGGCTTGAACAACAGCAACTGGCTAAGTACAACTATATTTTGAAGTTGAGCACACTCATGTACTCACTCCAAATTCTTTATTCAAAAAATAAGAAGTGAATACATGAGTATGACATCACAACTCGGCATATAGCTGGAAGTTTTAGTTTGGCGGGGGGGGAGGGTAACAAAGCTGGTCATACCACTACATGGATCTATTTAGCTAGGTTCATCGCCCGACCGATCCATTCAAAAATAACCTGGCATTCTCTCCTTGCACAGCCTACTTGCACCAAAAATACCACTTTCGCTCTATGGCTTTACCTACTTAAAATTTTCCCTTTCGAATGATTTAGGATTTAAGCGTATGTTCGCTTCGTATGATTTAAGGGAGATGGAGGGGTTAGGGTAACAAAAAAAAAAGATTTCCCAAGAAACTGAAAAGTGTAACAAAATAAAATTGCGGGCCATTTTTGGTTACCCCTTTCCCTCTACCTAAGTACAACTTAAGCAGTGTCCAAGACAGTTGGTATATATAGGATCAAGAATGATCCATTCATGAATTTGGGTGGGTCATTCCATTCCTTTGAGTCTGATTTGACTGCTTGATTTAAAATGATATTGTGGAGTCTTATAATACTTTGTCATTCTGCAGTAGACTTGTGACTATTCGGGTTTGTATTTAAGTTACAATCTTTGTTGCCTTGTCTTCCCAGTTCGACGGTGATTGGAACTTTAATTATTCTTTCAGCTATGGGTAAAGAGTAGGTCTGACTCGTCAACCCAAATTCAAATCCTGGATGAGGCTGTTTGCATTTCACATAGATTCATACCTTTCCCAAGGATATTGTGCTAACTACTTTCCCTAGCTATTATTGAAGTCGGTAAGTTCTGATGGCTGCTTGACTGCTTGATTTAAATGACATTGTCGAGTCTTATAAATACCTTGTCATTCTGCAGTAGACTTTGTGACTATTCGGGTTTGATCCAACGCTTCTCTAACAATTCAATGCCTTTTTTGTAGAACGATTTGTTTCTGGACTCAAAATACGCCTCAGTTTCCAATATCATTTCTTCATTGGAGCCAAATCTCTTTCCCTGGAGCATTCTTTTGAGGTCTGCAAACAGCCAATACTCTCTGGGGCAGATCTGGAGTATAGGGTGGTGTGGGAAACAATTTGAAGGTGCAATTCATTAGTTTTTGCCATCATTGCGATTGTAACATGGTGCATTCTCTTGGTGAAAGAGCACTTTTTTCTTCTTCATTAGGAGTTTTTTTAATGGTTCTCTTTGAATTTGATCCCAAAAATTTTGAAGATAATATTAACCTTTATTCAAGTTGCATTGTTAAATATAGGTGGGGTAAATTTGATACAGCAGGTTGGAGGTCGGATTTGACTCCCTTAATAAAAGTGCATATGAAAGATTATCACATCATTTAGGACACAAAGCTCATGAGGGAATTCAGAGGAGAGCTACTAAATTAGTGAATAATTAAAATCCCTTTCGTATGAAGAAAGACTTAGGAACATTGACTTACCAAGTCTGGTTTTCTGACGTATAAGAGGGGATGTGATTGAAGCCTACAAATACACGCATGGTTTTTATTCAACAAAACTTGACCTACTAAACATTGCTCAAAATATCTATACAAGGGACATAAATTAAACTCCTTAAAAAAATCTTGTAAACAAACACAAGACAAAATTATTTTTAGCTACAGAGTGGTGAATACATGGAATAAACTACCTTCATCAGTAGTGAATGCCCCATCTCTAAACTCCTTCAAGGCAAGTTTTTGGCAATTTTCTCCTTCAAAACGCACCAATAATGCTATATAATATTCGCTAATGATGGTTTTCCTTTCTCAAGTAATCGATAAACAAAATACCTTGTGCATCCCAAAATACGGAGGCCAAGACCTTGCCTGCTGCTGTTTGCATCTTTGGTCACTTTGACCTGCTGCTGTCCACTCAGTTGACTGCTGATTTAACTCTGGAGTGGTGGTAGATCCACGTTTCATCCATTGCACATTCTACGCAAAAAACTCATTTTGTTGCATTGAAACAGTTGCATTAATGCTCTGAATCGTTGACGGTTGTTGTTTTGATTGACTGTGAGCAAACACAGCACCCACTTTGAATACAGCTTCTCATGACAAATGTTTATGCAAAATGGTGAATACACTGCCTTCTGATATCTTCAACTCCTTTGCTATCTCATGCAACTTCATTTATGATTGGCCAAAGGAGTTTTTGGAGTTTTCCAGGACAACTGCCGAATTTGGGTCACTTGAGCATTTCAGCATCATTTGTGTCTGTACAACTGCATTTAAAGTCAGCATACCACCTCTTAACCATTGTTTACAATGGAGCAGAGTCTGAATAACAGTTATCAAGCCATTGCTTTGCTTGAACAGTATATTTCCCATCAGAAACAATGTTTTTTATCAACACATGAAATTCAGATTTTTTTCAATTGTTTTGAAAATTTGCTACAGTAGCTTCACTTAAATAACTTGTAATTTGTAAACTAATAATCCAATTGCTCAAACTTTGACATGTGCCATTTGAAGGTTAGTACTTTATAAAATCATATGGATTTTTATTAGTGGTTGCCATCTATATGTCAGGCCTGGACTTATTGAGTGATGTGTTAGACGTTAAATTAAAGACACAACAAATAAAAATGAATTTTAAAATGCTACTAATATATATATATATATATATATATACACACACACACGCTCACACGTCCACGTTGATCAAATGTTACACATTCATAGAACAATGTATTATGTGTGTGATCAGTTATCACGTATACATAACCTTTATACTGCCCATAAGCACTCACATACATTCACAATACGGTCACATAAGTACGCATAACATTTCATCCAATCATATGTCTATTGAATTTTCTGAAATTATTTTTGCAATTTTTGATTTCCTTGCATTGTAACATCTTCACCTGACGATTGTTGTCGCATGAAACCAAAATGGTGTGAATGTTCCTTTGTCACCAAATAAATAGATATGTAAAACCTTTATATATTTATTTTATTATATTTATATAACAGCTCTATTTTATATTGAGCACTCTACCAATAATACTGCCTTTGGCACACCGTTCCAGTAAAGCTGAAACAGTGACAATCCCACACTTATATATATATATATATATTATATATATATTATATATATTATGAAGGAAGGGATGGGTTTAGGATCTGACGATATGCTGTAGATAGAGGAAAGTGGTCAAGAAATGATCAACTCAAAACATGAGGACGTCTGTGAATACAGACAAAACATATCACCTGTGACTTGTTTTGGAAGTTGATCATTTCTTGACCACTTTCCTTCTATCTACAGCATATATATATATATATATATGTTGTGTATATATATGTTGTGTATGATGTTTATATTATTCGTTATGTTTATATATATATCATATTGTATATTTTATATTTATATAGAATTGGCATTAAATAACCCACAGGGTGATATGCCATTAGACCAAACCAAACTTTCTACATTAATTTATGCCATATTAAAATTCTAATGTGCATTTGAACAGTCTCCTCCTTTGACCTCAATTAGCAACATTAGCATAATGATGACCTTGCATTGTATGAATGAATATTTGAAAAATTTGCATGAGAATATTCAAGCTTGGTGTAATGACTTACACATGGTAGATATAGCAACTTGGGTGTAATTCCTTTTGAAGTTAATATTGCTTGATGTAGATATTTCTTTACAAGGGACCTTCATTGAATTACAAAGTGATGAAATAGTGCAAGTAAAATTTAAAAAATGGGCTTAGCCTATAAGGGAAGTCTGAGAGGTGTGATGCTTAAGGATGGAACTCTGGTAGTTGAGTAGTCAATGACATATAACATTCAAGTTTGGCTCTTACTTAGGCTAGATGGGCAGTCGGAGAGGGCAGTCAGCTGGTCACATTGGTGTTTTACTCTTCCAAATTCTAACCTTCGTTTTTATTTCTTTTTCCTCTCTTTCTCCTTTCAATCCCAAATTCCCCATAGACCAAAATAATTACACTACAGCATTAGATAACCCACAGGTTATTTACTATCAGTTACTGATAGATTTTTGATATCATATATGTGCTAGGAGGCGGCGACTGAGGGTCTTATTGTCATGCATATAATGTTAAATATCTGTTGGTGAAGTTCCAGTTCTGAACTCTGGGGAATGTGGAGTACTCCTTCATCACCATTAGTCCTAGGTCCAGACCCAGAGTATTAGTACCTGTTAGGGCCCGATCTATGGGTTAAATGGAACAAAATGAGTTCCAAAACTCATATATATATATATATATATATATATATATATAAGTGCTTAATTGGAGTCGTACTTATTTCTCCCAAAAATTACGGCAAAAGCCATTCTAAACAAACCTTGTTTACAACTATATATATATATATATATTATAATATAGTTATATAAGCAGGCATTGAAAATTCTTACCTGTTATCTTGAACAACGGTGTTCATAAAATCTGCTACAAGGTGGGAGCAGGCATCTTAAAGTGCCTGTAAGGAAGTAACAGTATTAACACACAACACTTTACACATAAAAAAACTAATACTTAACCATGTTGGAATATTTTGCAGATTTTAAAAATGACTCAATCAGAAATCCTCTGAATTTTGTATCTGTTGTATCAAGGAAACATTGTTATAGTGAAAAATTGCAGCGTATATATATATATATATATATAATGTGTAAAATTGAAAAAAACAAGTTTCATTAAAGAATGATTTAATTAAGCCTAGCTGCTGTGTTTCGGTCTGTTTCGATAGACTCTCATCAGGACTTTCGTTGGTTTAAGGAAAAAATAAAATTATTAATGAAGCAAAAGTCTGCGAGCCATTTCCTTGTTTTCATTAATAATTCATTTTTCCCATAAACCAACGAAAGCCTGATGAAGTTTTATTGAAACAAACGAAACACTGCAGTAGGCTTAATAACATCATTTGTTAATGAAACTTGTGTTTTCAATTTTTACAATATTACATATCGGATTTACTTCACTTTTTCTTCACACACACACACACACACACATATAAAATATATATATATACTGCAACTTGTGCCTCATGTTACAAAATATTGCAAAACTTTTGACTCACCCTAGTATTTAGGTATATGTTTATTTTTATTTTTTGCATAAGTAGTGAATTCAAGTGTAGTTTGTTATGTTTCACAAACCTCAGCAAAAACATCAAACCTGCTGAATTTGTACTCATGTTACTAAAATATTGCAACTTTTGACTCACCTAGTATTTAGTGATATGTTTGTTTTTTTTTGTTTTTGTATATAGTGTGAATTCAAGTGTAGTTTGTTATGTTCACAACATCAGCAAAAGATTTTTGCTGAATTTATACTAGGGCGAGTCAAAGTTTTGCAATATTTTAGTAACATGAGGTATAAATTTAGCAGCTTTGAATGCTTTTGCTGATGTTGTGAACATAACAAACTACACTTGAATTCACAACTATATAAGGAAAAAAACAAAAACAAAAAAAACAAAACATATCACTAAATACTAGGGTGAGTCAAAAGTTTTGCAATATTTTAGTAACATGAGGTACAAATTCAGCAGGTTTGAATGTTTTTGCTGAGGTTGTGAACATAACAAACTACACTTGAATTCACTACTAAAATATGCGAAAAAATTAAAAATAAACATATACCTAAATACTAGGGTGAGTCAAAAGTTTTGCAATATTTTAGTAACATGAGGCACAAGTTGCAGTATATATATATATATATATATGTGTGTGTGTGTGTGTGTGAAGAAAAAGTGGAAGTAAATCCGATATGTAATATTGTAAAAATTGAAAAAACACAAGTTTCATTAACAAATGATGTTTATTAAGCCTACACTGCAGTGTTTCGGTTTGTTTCAATAAACCTTCATCAGGGCTTTCGTTGGTTTAGGGAAAAAATGAATTATTAATGAAAACAAGGAAATGGCTCGCAGACTTTTGCTTTCATTAATAATTTATTTTTTCCTTAAACCAACGAAAGTCCTGATGAGAGTCTATCGAAACAGACCGAAACACAGCAGCATAGGCTTAATTAACATCATTCTTTAATGAAACTTGTGTTTTTTCAATTTTTACAACATTATATATATATATATATATATACGCTGCAATTTTTCACTATAACATGTTTCCTTGATAACAACAGATACAAAATTCAGAGGATTTCTGATTGAGTCATTTTTAAAATCTGCAAAATATTCCAACATGGTTAAGTATTAGTTTTTTTATGTGTAAAGTGTTGTGTGTTAATACTGTTACTTCCTTACAGGCACTTTAAGATGCCTGCTCCCACCTTGTAGCAGATTTTATGAACACCGTTTGGTTCAAGATAACAGGTAAGAATTTCCAATGCCTGCTTATATAACTATATATATATATATATATATATATATTAGTTGTAAACAAGGTTTGTTTAGAATGGCTTTTTGCCGATAATTTTTGGGAGAATAAGTACGACTCCAATTAAGCACTTATATATATATATATATATATATATATATATATGAGTTTTGGAACTCATTTTGTTCCATTTAACCCATAGATCGGGCCCTAACAGGTACTAATACTCTGGGTCTGGACCTAGGACTAATGGTGATGAAGGAGTACTCCACATTCCCCAGAGCTTCAGAACTGGAACTTCACCAACAGATATTTAACATTATATGCATGACAATAAGACCCTCAGTCGCCGCCTCCTAGCACATATATGATAATCAAAAATCTATCAGTATCACTGATAGTATAATAACCCTGTGGGTTATCTAATGCTGTAGTGTAATTATTTTGGTCTATGGGGAATTTGGGGATTGAAAGGAGAAAGAGAGGAAAAAGAAATAAAAACGAAGGTTAGAATTTGGAAGAGTAAACACACAATGTGACCAGCTGACTGCCCTCTCCGACTGCCCATCTAGCCTAAGTAAGAGCCAAACTTGAATGTTATATGTCATTGACTACTCAACTACCAGAGTTCCATCCTTAAGCATCACACCTCTCAGACTTCCCTTATAGGCTAAGCCCATTTTTTAAATTTTACTTGCACTATTTCATCACTTTGTAATTCAATGAAGGTCCCTTGTAAAGAAATATCTACATCAGCAATATTAACTTCAAAAGGAATTACCACCCAAGTTGCTATATCTACCATGTGTAAGTCATTACACCAAGCTTGAATATTCTCATGCAAATTTTTCAAATATTCATTCATACAATGCAAGGTCATCATTATGCTAATTGTTGCTAATTGAGGTCAAAGGAGGAGACTGTTCAAATGCACATTAGAATTTTAATATGGCATAAATTAATGTAGAAAGTTTGGTTTGGTCTAATGGCATATCAACCCTGTGGGTTATTTAATGCCAATTCTATAATAAATATAAAATATACAATATGATATAATATATATAACATAACGAATAATATAACATCATACACAACATATATATACACAACATATATATATATATATATATGCTGTAGATAGAAGGAAAGTGGTCAAGAAATGATCAACTCAAAACAAGTCACAGGGTGATATGTTTTGTCTGTATTCACAGACGTCCTCATGTTTTGAGTTGATCATTTCTTGACCACTTTCCTTCTATCTACAGCATATCGTCAGATCCTAAACCCATCCACCCTTCCTTCATATATATATATATATATATATATATATATATATATATATATGTGTGGGATTGTCACTGTTTCAGCTTTTACTGGAACGGTGTGCCAAAGGCAGTATTATTGGTAGAGTGCTCAATATAAAATAGAGCTGTTATATAATATAATAAAATAAATATATAAAGGTTTTACATATCTATTTATTTGGTGACAAAGGAACATTCACAACCATTTTGGTTTCATGCGACAACAATCGTCAGGTGAAGATGTTACAAATGCAAGGAAAATCAAAAAATTGCAAAAATAATTTCAGAAAATTCAATAGACATATGATTGGATGAAATGTTATGCGTACTTATGTGACGGTATTGTGAATGTATGTGAGTGCTTATGGGCAGTATAAAGGTTATGTATACGTGATAACTGATCACACACATAATACATTGTTCTATGAATGTGTAACATTTGATCAACGTGGACGTGTGAGCGTGTGTGTGTGTATATATATATATAATATATATATTAGTAGCATTTAAATTCATTTTTATTTGTTGTGTCTTTAATTTTAACGTCTAACACATCACTCAATAAGTCCCAGGCCTGACATATAGATGGCACCACTAATAAAAAATCCATATGATTTTTATAAAGTACTAACCTTCAAATGGCACATGTCAAAGTTTGAGCCCAATTGGATTATTAGTTTACAAATTACAAGTTATTTAAGTGAAGCTACTGTAGCAAATTTTCAAAACAATTGAAAAAATCTGAATTTCATGTGTTGATAAAACATTGCTTTCTGATGGGGAAAATATACTGTTCAAGCAAAGCAATGGCTTGATAACTGTTATTCAGACTCTGCTCCATTGTAAACAATGGTTAAGAGGTGGTATGCTGACTTTAAATGCAGTTGTACAGACACAAATGATGCTGAATGCTCAAGTGACCCAAATTCGGCAGTTGTCCTGGAAAACTCCAAAAAACTCCTTTTGGCCAATCATAAATTGAAGTTGCATGAGATAGCAAAGGAGTTGAAGATATCAGAAGGCAGTGTATTCACCATTTTGCATAAACATTTGTCAATGAGAAGCTGTATTCAAAGTGGGTGCTGTGTTTGCTCACAGTCAATCAAAAACAACAACACGTCAACGATTCAGAGCATTAATGCAACTGTTTCAATGCAACAAAAATGAGTTTTTGCGTAGATATGTGACAATGGATGAAACGTGGATCTACCACCACTCCAGAGTTAAATCAGCAGTCAACTGAGTGGACAGCAGCAGGTCAAAGTGACCAAAGATGCAAACAGCAGCAGGCAAGGTCTTGGCCTCCGTATTTTGGGATGCACAAGGTATTTTGTTTATCGATTACCTTGAGAAAGGAAGAACCATCATTAGCGAATATTATATAGCATTATTGGTGCGTTTGAAGGAAGAAATTGCCAAAAAACTTTGCCTTGAAGGAGTTTAGAGATGGGGCATTCACTACTGATGAAGGTAGTTTATTCCATGTATTCACCACTCTGTAGCTAAAAATAATTTTGTCTTGTGTTTGCTTTACAAGATTTTTTTAAGGAGTTTTAATTTATGTCCCCTTGTATAGATATTTTGAGCAATGTTTAGTAGGTCAGAGTTTGTTGAATAAAAACCATGCGTGTATTTGTAGGCTTCAATCACATCCCCTCTTATACGTCAGAAAACCAGACTTGGTAAGTCAATGTTCCTAAGTCTTTCTTCATACGAAAGGGATTTTAAATTATTCACTAATTTAGTAGCTCTCCTCTGAATTCCCTCAATGAGCTTTGTGTCCTAAATGATGTGATAATCTTTCATATGCACTTTTATTAAGGGAGTCAAATCCGACCTCCAACCTGCTGTATCAAATTTACCCCCACCCTATATTTAACACAATGCAACTTGAATAAAGGTTAATATTATCTTCAAAATTTTTGGGATCATTCAAAAGAAGAACCATTAAAAAAAACTCCTAATGAAGAAGAAAAAAGTGCTCTTTCACCAAGAGAATGCACCATGTTACAATCGCAATGATGGCAAAACTACATGAATTGCACTTCAAATTGTTTCCACACCCACCCTATACTCCAGATCTGGCCCCAGAGAGTATTGGCTGTTTGCAGACCTCAAAAGAATGCTCCAGGGAAAGAGATTTGGCTCCAATGAAGAAATGATATTGGAAACTGAGGCGTATTTTGAGTCCAGAAACAAATCGTTCTACAAAAAAGGCATTGAATTGTTAGAGAAGCGTTGGAATCAAACCCGAATAGTCACAAAGTCTACTGCAGAATGACAAGGTATTTATAAGACTCGACAATGTCATTTAAATCAAGCAGTCAAGCAGCCAATCAGAACTTACCGACTTCAATAATAGCTACAGGGAAAGTAGTTAGCACAATATCCTTGGGAAAGGTATGAATCTATGTGAAATGCAAACAGCCTCATCCAGGATTTGAATTTGGGTTGACGAGTCAGACCTACTCTTTACCCATAGCTGAAGAATAATTAAAGTTCCAATCACCGTCGAACTGGGAAGACAAGGCAACAAACGATTGTAACTTAAATACAAACCCGAATAGTCACAAAGTCTACTGCAGAATGACAAAGTATTTATAAGACTCCACAATATCATTTAAATCAAGCAGTCAATCAGAACTCAAGGAATGGAATGACCCAAATCACCCAAATTCATGAATGGATCATTCTTGATTCCTATATATACCAACTGTCTTGGACACTGCTTAAGTTGTACTTAGGTAGAGGGAAAGGGGTAACCAAAATGGCCCGCAATTTTATTTTGTTACACTTTTCAGTTTCTTGGGAATCTTTTTTTTTTGTTACCCTAACCCCTCCATCTCCCTTAAATCATACGAAGCGAACATACGCTTAAAATCCTAAATCATTCGAAAGGGAAAATTTTAAGTAGGATAAAGCCATAGAGCGAAAGTGGTATTTTGGTGCAAGTAGGCTGTGCAAGGAGAGAATGCCAGGTTTATTTTTGAATGGATCGGTCGGCGAGTGAACCTAGCTAAATAGATCCATGTAGTGGTATGACCAGCTTTGTTACCCTCCCCCCCCCCGCCAAACTAAAACTTCCAGCTATATGCCGAGTTGTGATGTCATACTCATGTATTCACTTCTTATTTTTTGAATAAAGAATTTGGAGTGAGTACATGAGTGTGCTCACTTCAAATATAAGTTGTACTTAGCCAGTTGCTGTTGTTCAAGCCAACAGTAGACTTACTGAGTTTAATAACCCTAGAAGGAGACTATTGATTACTAAAAGGCGAATTTTACCTAAAAGTTGTTTTATTAGTTAGGCCGAGGACTTATTGAGTGATGTGTTATTTTTACCATTTATTCATTAAAGCTGTTTATTATCATTTAAGCAAACTAATACATATATGGCAATAATTTTCTTTTTCAAAATATTTGGACCATATGACCTTTAGGCACCCCTTTTTGATCTCAATTCAGAAGGACGTTTTTCATTTACACAGTCAATATTCGGTTGTTTGTTAACAGACGATTTTTAGAGTTTTTGTTTTATATTATGAAAATGTAAAAAACTATTATAGAACAAAGTATCAATTTTGGACCATATGACCTTAGGCACCCCTTTTTGATCTCAATTCAGAAGGACATGTTTTTTATTTACACCGTCAATATCCGGTTGTTTGTTAACAGACGATTTTTAGAGTTTTTGTTTTAAATTATAAAACTAACCCCTAACCCTAACCTCAAACAAACAACCGTATATTGACAGTGTAAATGAAAAACATGTCCTTCCGAATCG
>CM042168.1:47030295-47055295 GCA_023376005.1 Doryteuthis pealeii
CGTGGTATATAAAGCAAGAACGCGGTTTATAACGGATCTTTATTTAGATGTCACTCCCAAGGCGATTATCTGAAGAGGGACATATGATGCCTTGAAATCTATGGTAATAATTTGCCTGTAATATATAATAATATATATATATATATATATATATATGATGGACTCTCCCATCGATCGACGTATGAGTGTTTATACAATGAACATCCACACAGTGATTTGTTTATAGTGGTGAAGGCTTGTGTTGGACCATCCACACTTTTTGGCACAGTCGATAGGAAAGAATTGGTGCATCAAGGGTTGCCACAAACCCAATCAACGACCGACCTCAGGAATTTTGAATTCAGAGTTATCCCTCTCCTAGACTGGTTACCTACCCAAGGCTGAAGGGCCCAGTCTGCCCTACTATTTAACCCATAGCTGGAGGGAGAATATATGGATTCATACCTTTCCCAAGGGTATTAGTGCTATGTGAAATGCCAACAGCTTCGTCTAGGAATTGAACTCGAATCGATGAGTCCATTTTCCACGACTCTTAACCACTAGCCCACACGCCTCCATATATATATATATATATATATATATATATATATATATATATATATATATTTGGGCTGCATCTTTTCATTGAATCAAATTCAGTTAAAAATAAAAAAAGTAAGTCGTCGCAGTGGCCTAAAGTCGGTATCAGCCAATCAGCGAGGTAATCTATCTCCTTTGCACAAACGCTCGACCAAGGAGATTATTTGAAGAGGGGCATATGATGCCTTGAAACGGTTGGTAATAATTTGCCTGTAATGTATGGAATATAATGAATATATATAAATTTTTTGGGGGGTACAGAATTTTATTAATGCTTTAAAAAGACCTCCTAAAAGATTCATTGTATGGGGAAAAAAAAAAAAAATTATGTTTTTTTTTTACAATAGAAGGGGGGGGGTAACGGAAAAAAAAAATGAGTTGCTAGCTGACTAGTTTCGATCCTCGCTCAACAGAGCTAAATATCGAGGATAATAGAATAACCAGTAAATGGGACGAGGGAAGATCTAAAGATTGAATATTATTGTAAAAAAAAAAAAAAAAAAAAAAAATTTTCCATACAATGAATCTTTTAGGAGGTCTTTTTAAAATTAATATATATATATATTACACACATATACAGGGGTAGCTGTTACGGTATAGCCACACTGGTGAAAGGTGAAACCTCAAAACACGTGTCTGTGGATTACTTATTTATTATATATATACTTCCACTTTGTTTGAGTTCTCTAAATAGGGATTTAATTGCAGATTCGCCGTTCTGGCATCTAGCTAACCCTCGCTTTGTTTACAAATGTTTGAGGACTCTAGTGAATTCATTTCCGCTTAGAAATGTAGTGATTGAATATTCTCCTATATTTGACAGCTGCCTCTGGCCGTACGGGTTAAAGGCTTGGCGAACGAAAGTTCATTCGGGTCTCAAACCCAGCCAGGGTTGGCTGTTACGGTATAGCCACACTGATGAAAGGTGAAACCTCGAAACACATGCCTGTGGATTACTTATTTATTATATATATATATATATTAAATTTTTACTTGAAGGCACTTACAACGCATGTATCACATAAAATTCGATACTTTTTCTTATAGAAAATGAACTTGACAAGTGTAATCCCAGCAAAGGATGGCTCGATGTGTAGAATACCGTACAGACTGTTTCGACTTTATTAAGTCTCATCAGCGGTATATACTAACGATTTCCCTCCGACAGAAATCGAAACCGGGACTTCAGCAGACACAGTGAAACACTAGTGAAACACTTTTATCGCCTCGGCCACAGTACACAGCTGACCATCCTAGCGAAATTAAGCTTGTCAAATGATACTACACGCCTCTACCATAATAGGTAAGGGGGCGTTATTGAGAGAATAATAACAATTTCAATGAAAAGTTGCTGTCCAAATATATATATATATATATCTTATTATAATGGAGATTGTGTGTTTTTCTGTCTGTAACCGAAACTATATTCCTACTCAAGTAACAATTCTCTTAGTTATTGACATCACATTCTCCATGATTTTATTTTTATCTAAATCTCAATTATTAATAAAATTGTCTTACATTATTAATACTGTTAACTATGTCTACATACTGACAACATGCAATTATATTTATATATACAACAAAATAGCGGTTTACAGTGTGAACGGGAAGGCTAATTTGCATATTAATATTAAAAAATCGAATTTAATAAATATGTGCTTAGTATTATTGATTTCTAACTGTTTGGTTTTATTTTAATGAATATAAGCAAAAATCTCTTCAATGAATCTTAAATGAAATCCATTAACAAGAAAAAATAACTGTCATTTTATTCTTTACTTCCTCTTATAACTAAATACTTAAATTAGAAAAAATAACAATGACAGACGAGAGTGATGGAAGAGTAAGTTTCAGTTGTTCCATTTTTTATTATACTCCCTCTGTTTCAAATCTTTTATTATACTCCTTCTGTTTCAAATCTTTTAATCTGTATTCTTATTTAGTTTTATTAGCCTTTCTAATTTAATATAATATTTTATTACATTAAAACTTAAATACTTGCACCCGGAGGGTGCATATATTTGCTAGTATATATATATATATATATATATATATATATATATATATATATATATATTTGGACAGCAACTTTTCATTGAATCAAATTTAGTTAAAAATTTTAAAAAGTAAGTCGTCGGGGTGGCCTAAAGTCGGTATCAGCCAATCAGCAAGGGAGTCTATCCCCTTTTCACTAGTGCTAGACCAAGGAGATTGTTTTAGCATCTGAGGTGGAGCGCCACACCTACCATCAGCTCCTTGCTTTACTGCACAGTTCCCTGTGCTACTCATACGCCGAGTTGGCGAGGGCCGGTATCCAACTAGGAACATTGTGATTTCTAGCCGAATGCTGGTCCTTATTAATTTCAAGTTTTTCTTTTCGAGTTTTCTAATAATTTTTTTTTATGTTATCATCTTGAAAGGTGTTAATCAGTTGCCCAAAAGAGTTATTAATGGTAAATCAAATACTTTCACTTCTTTTCTAAACTATTGTTACGTATAATCAATTATCAATAATTAGAAACTTTTAGAATGTTCTTAAGACTCTCTGACGCCAGAGCTGAGGTTGAGAATCCCAGAAATTGACCCCAAATGAACAACTGATACTACACTTATTGCCTTCCTCACGTACGCCAAGCTTACTGAGAGACAGGTGACGTTATGATTTGGGGGAAGGAAAGAGATCCCTATCATCAGTTAAGTTTGCACTGGTGACCCGGTCAGAAAACATAGTAGGATTCTTCATCTCGGCCCGGAGATATAGAAGGAAAACTTCATATCTATGATGAAGAGAGAAACCTTCGTAATGAACGAAGAATAATTACCGGGCATAATGACACGGAAGTTACTATTCCAGACCCATTCAAGGTCAGCTGCAAGTTATTTCCACGCAACATAAAAGAAATGATAGCCGGAGTAGTCATCCATACAGATATGGACCGAAATAAGAATAAAAGGAAAATCACCGGATATAACCCCACGGAGATAAAAGAATGAACCCGCTAAAACAAAGTTAAGTGTTATATTCCGCCATGGAATTTTTATATGACCTGCTCTCATTGCCTTTTGTCCAAAACTATATATATATATATATATATATATGTGTGTATATCTTTGAATTGACTATGACCTATGGGCCGAAACTATAACAAAACCTATCTTACTATCTCATTCAAACCCTAACAGACAGGGTAACGATGAATATCTTCCCTGATGCCTCTACATATACCCTGGGGATTTCTATTTTATCCTCATCTCAATTCTCAACTTTCTGAATAAAATGTCTTAAGAATAATCTTATGTCTTATTGTTCTTTGCCAATTGTTGCATGTGCACCTTTCATTTTCTTTGGTATCTCTCATGGAAAAGTGTTGTAAAACGTGGAAAGCGATAGGCGAACGTAACACTATCATTATCAAGACTGTTTAAAATTTGACTAAACTATTGTTTTGTTTTTGTTGCTAAGGTGATGCTAAATAACAGTGGCAGTTTATTACAAAAAAAAAAAAATAAACAGCCTTGACAGGTAGAAAATACAATTTTAAATTTATTGGTTTGTGTAAGTATAATTAAGAATTTAAATGATAACACCATGGTTTTTTTTTTTTCATTTAATATTTGAAGTTAGTAGACATTAACATTTCTTTTCAAAGTAGCTGGATCAATGCAAGGTCTATTTTTTTTACATAGGGATTTAAATGGGGGCATCCCAAGAGGATTCAATTCACAATTCAGTAATAATGGATCTGCGCGACTAACTTAAAAAATCCCCCTCTACCCAAGAGACACCAGGTAGCTGCTGCTAGTATATCTATAAAGGCTAGTCACTGTGTTGGATTTTTTATATATAAGGCATGGGGCAAATGGTCACTCCTAAATATAGACTCGTTGACTACCACGTGACCTGAGAAAGATTCCCATTGTCCAATCACTGGCAGTGCTGCTGCTGCTGTTGTTGTATTAATAGAGGCCTGATTCTAAACTTATGTCATTGACACTCGGACCATCTTGGACGACGGACTTACAAAGAATACTATAACCCAGGATACTTATTGGCTTGCTTACTTACTTACTACATCTGGAACCAAGGATGGCGACCAGATACACTGGGTATGTATGTATGCTGGATGAAAATATGAAAATGAAACAATTAACCACAAAGTAAATATATATACACATTAAATATCACCAGTTCTTGCTTTTCGTGCAAAAATTGTGAAGATTTGATTTAGATTCAACGATATCTAAAAATCAAAATATACATAGAAATAGCATTGAAATTGTACTTAAAAATCTCCAGCATTTGTAAATCTCAAATGTAAACAAGTCAACACACCTGGATTTCCTTCCTCTACCCAGGCAATGCTGGGTAGTCACTTTTAGTTACATATAAAAGTCTGAACCATACAGGTATTAAATTCTAAGAAATGGGTCAAAATATTCAATATTTATGGTTTGGTTTGGTTTGGTTTTACGGCATATCAACCTCGGTGGGTCATTTAATGCCGACAAAGTTGTGAAATAAATTAATTCTTAATGCATAATACAATTTTGTTTATAAACTCATGTTTTTCTATTTAACCCATAGATGGGACCCTAACAGGTACTACCACTCCAGGTCAGAGTGGACCAGGGAGCAATGGTGATGAAGGGGTGCTCCATATTCCCCAAACCTCCAAAACTGGAACCTCACCATCAGATAGAGTTTAATGTCATTCCCAGGACATGTAGACCCTCAGTCACTGCCTTCTAGCACCCATATGATAAAAAGGGATTGGGGCTTGCCATAAGGGCAATAGGGTTGGGAAAATCATATAGGTGCTAGGGCTTGACATGACCAGCCGATTGATCGGAGGGGGCCTCTCCGACCGCCCATCTAGCCTGATAGGGCCAAAGTGGAGCATTGCAAGTCATGAACTGCTCATCCACCTGGGTTCTATCCTCAAGTATCACGGGTCGCCACCCACGGCCAACAGGTGGTCCCATTGGGGGAGTCTTACCCCTCTGCAGAGGTGCAGTCGACAGGGTGGAATATTTATGGTTGTACAAATAATTTTGTTGTTGACTGTATATATATATATATATATATATATATATATATATATTTAAAGGTTATACTACTTATGTTTTGAAGTAGACTGGAGCTGTGCATGCCAATGCTACAATAAATCTGTCTGCTCATAACATGGGTTAGGCTCGTTTGTATTCATGGGTCAAGCAGTGACATGACAAGGTTGCCACTTGAGAATGTACCCCCAGCAGGTGAAATGCCCGTACCAGTGACTTGCCAACCACAATAAGAAAAAGTGTTATCGTCAAGCTAACAGAGAGAATCAAAAGATCTATTCTTGACATTATAGAAACTTATAATAAACTTATAATGTTGTAGGAAGTGCGTGGTGTAATGGTTAAAGTCATGGGATATGGACTTGTCGCCCCGAGTTCAAATCCTGGACGTAGTAATTGCATTTTCACTTAGCGCTAATACCCTTGGGAAAAGTATGAATTCTACTCTCCCTCCAGCTATGGGTAAATAGTAGGGCTGATTGGGCTCTTTAACCTTGGTTAGGTAACCAGTCTAGGAGAAGGAAAACTCTGAATTCAAACCTGTTGAACTCCGCTTAAGAAATTGACCTTGTGTCACATCCTGCTCGTGCGGAGGGGTTGGTAAATATATATAATAAACTTATATTTTTTTTTATTGTTGGCAACCTTCCATTTATTTAAGACGATGGCGTAGTGTCCATTTTTTAATTTTTTTTTTTACTTACAGCTATGTGAGTGGCTAAACAGACCGATCTTTGAATGGCAGTCTCTGTTACAGTGATTGCAAACAAAAGATGATGCTTTCTGTAGGTGTTTGGGGTGCTGTTTTCTCTCCTTCCTTTTAGCTCTCTTTTCTGTGGCGGCTTCTTTCCTCTCGTTTTTACTCCCTTTCGTTCCTTGTTTGACGAGGAGGTGCCAGGTCGCACAGTTTTCTGCAAAATTCTCCCATGTGTTTATGTCGATGTGGCATGTCTTCATGTCTCTCTTGCAGACATATTTGAAGTGTAGGCGTGGTCTTCCTACCGGTCGGGTGCCCTCCACTAGTTCACCATACAGTAGGTTTTTGAGGATGCGGCCTTTGTCCATCCTTCTGACGTGGCCAAACCAATGCAGGCATCTCTCGCAGATGATAGTGGGCATGCTGTTTATGTTTGCTCATTCCAGCATGTCTGTGTTGGGCACTTTGTCCTGCCAACGTTTGCAGAGAATGCAGTGTAAACACATGCATAACACCAAACTATGTTTTTGTGAGGATTTAAAAGTTAACAAATATCATTGACAGGTTAATGTTTATAGTTATTTACTAAGCTTAGCTTAGATGTGGCACAAGGCTAGTGAGAATCAAACTGACTAACAATGGTTTGCGAATCTAGCTTACTAACCATTACACCACGTGAGATGCTTAGTTATTTACTAAGTTTACCTTAGACGTAGCACAAGGCCAAAAGTATGGGACACCCAGTGAGAATCGAACTCGCTAGCAATTGTCTGCAAATCTAGCTTGCTAACCATTATACCACGCGAGGTGCCCATGTTTATAGCCTTTGGTGGCCATTGCTCATGCTATGAACGACCCTAACAATTTTTTTAAGTTTCATTGGAATTAGTTCATAGCTCTACATACATTTGGATGGTCTTTTGGTTTCTTTGTTTAATGGCATATCAATCTTTATGGGATATCAAATGCCATTCTTGTATCCAGAGTTAAACCCGCACAGTGCTTATTTATATTATATATGGGGGTGCATGGGGTAATTGTTACCGCCATAGGGAATGGACATTGTGAGACAAGTTCGGAATACTGGACAAGGCTGTTTACATTTCACATAGCAATAATACCCTTGGGAAAGGTATGAATCCAAATATTTTCCCTCTAGCTATGGATAAATAGTAGGGCAGACTGGGCTTGGTATGGTAACCAGTCTAGGAAATCAAATCTGTTATATGAAAAAAAAAAAAAAAAACAAGATTTGGCATGAAATAAGCCACAAGGTTTGATATGCCATTAAACCAAACAACTAACCAACAAGAATTATTGTGTTTATTATATATATATATATATATATATATATATATATATATTTTTTTTTTTTTTTTTCAGCCGACAGTATTTGGGAGAATATGTGCTTAATTGAAGTCAAACCTATTTTTTTTTTAAAGTTAATTCATTAATAATTAATTAGGCGGGATTTAACTACTTAAATGTAAGGCTAAACAAATCGAGAAAAATCAATCTGAAATGTACATAGATTGATTTTTCTCGATTTGTTTAGCCTTACATTTAAGTAGTTAAATCCCGCCTAATTAATTATTAATGAATTAACTTTAAAAAAAAATTAGGTTTGACTTCAATTAAGCACATATTCTCCCATATACATATATATATGTATGAAGTAAATGGAAGTTAATCCGACAGTATGAATTTAACATTTTTAGAAAAACAAATGGTGTTAGTAGTTTGCTGACAGAATCTTCCATTTACTTCATATTGTCTATTGAAAAAACAAAATATCTGGATTTTTACATCTCCGGAGGCTAATATGATCCACAACACTACGGATTTGTCAACAGCTACAAATTCTTGAAACTTTCCATCTTTCTTCAATTGTGCCGTGGACTTTTGTAGCTGGAATACATCATGAACATTTTTGATACTTTTTATATATTTTTACATCAAACTCTTTTGAGTTTTTATTATGGATTATAATGCTTCTGATTTTTTTAAATAAAATCTTATCTTATTCTTAACACAGAATACGCATTTTTTTTTTTATTCCAGCATCGAACATCAGCGTTCGTTTGTACCATCTCCTATCTAACGGTTATTTATTCCGTCTTTCCTTCATATGTTGACCAAACCTAGCATATTCTGACTGACTGATTGGCTGGTTCAGCTGTGCTTAGCCAGTTGCTGTTGTCCAAGCCAACAGTATACTGACTGACTTCAATAGATTACTAGTTGGACGCTCTACCAAGCTAAACCAGAAATGATGCTAACGTATATCCTTGTAGGACTCCAGTGACATTGCTAAAAAAAATCTTACTTTATACAAATAAAATTGTAAGAAAAGAAAAAAAAAAAAGAAAAAGAAAGATGAATCTCCATATGTAAATCCTGCAAAAAGAAAAATTGAAAATAATTTTTTTTTTCTTTTTTAAATCAAAGTAATTGTAAGAAAGAAATGAATATTTAAAATACAAATAGTACATCAATCCCATAATACTAGGGCGAGTCAAAAGTTTTGCAATATTTTGGTACATTAGTATTACTAGTACAAAATTTTAAAAAACACCCTCCGGCGATGTAAAAATAGATTTTTGAAACATATTGCCTGAGGGGTGGGAGTGAAAAATTCAATGTCAGCGAGTTTGTACCCTAAGTAAGTAAAATCATCAAATTCATTAAAGGATTAAAAAATAAAACAATTTGAAATGTAAACTTTAAATATGTATTAAAATAAAACAAACTATATATAGATATATAATACCAGTCATGTATTTATTAAAACTTGTTTTAAAAAACAATGAGGACTGTCTAATGTTGCATGTTCAAATTTTGTGTGTATTTATTCTATGTTATGATGATTTTGGGTAATGTGACGTAAGCAGTGACATAATTTTTGTTACAGACAAAAACCGGAAGCAAATCTCCATTATTAATAGATTTGTATTAATCAGCATTAAATGACCCGAAAAGGGTTGATATGCCATAAAACAAAACATCCAACCAATAGTGTAAAGAAAACAGTCAGATAAGGGTAACAAATAGGGTAACGACAACAACAAGGCTTATAAACAAAAAGCAAGACGTAAGATACAAATACAAAGTGTAACTTGTGGTACAAATGTGTATGCAAGGTTTACAAAGTGTATTGTATAATGGTTTGCAAAATAATGCTTTTGCGAAACTTATCTGTCTCTTGTATTTGAAGTCTACAGCTCCCCCATGCTGTTCGAATTCTCCTCGTTCTACCAACGCTGCTGTAAAAAACTGTCGTTCCTCGAAGAGATTCCAGTGGGGAGAGTGTGATTTCAAGGTATCAGCCTCAAAATTGGCTGTCATCACTGAGCCTCATAACGTGTGCTCTGGTTGGTCGCTGACAAAGGCCCTCAGCCAATCGCATGAGGTTTCTCATCAGTTTATGGCTAAGACCCTTGGCTCTGCAACCTCCGTATTTTGGCAATGGTCAAAGGGAGATAATTGATTAAGATAATATTTCTTATAATAGTAACCAGATTGTTCAAGTGTTGTATAGCTGTATATACCCAACATCAGGTATATAATTGAGAGAGGAGATTCAGGTGACAGAGAGAGACAGAGATTTGAGACTTACTTGTTCTTCAATTCTTGTATTTTGTGTAGCTGTTTCCTTTTCTTCTTTTCTGGCCGTCATGTTGTCTAGTCTCTTCTAGGGGCTTCTTTTAAGGGCTAGTTTTAAGTCAGGTAATTAATCAATTCACAAGACTTATTTTATTGATCAAGATTTATTTTTCTTACTCATGTTCTTCCGCGCTGGGAGTTAACAACCTCAGATACACGTGCTCTCTGCTTTAATCTGAGGTTGAAACTAAAATCTAACTAGTTAAATTTTTCTCATGGCGTGCGAGATTAGCGCCTCTGAGAGGTCAGTTGGGGTCATCCAACGAAAATCTGGGAGTTAACAACCTCCGATACATGTGCTCTCTGCTTTAATCTGAGCTTGAAACTAAAATCTAACTAGTTACATTTTTCTCATGGCGAGGGAGATTAGAGCCTCTGTAGGGGTCAGTTGAGATCATCCAACGAAAATCTGGGAGTTAACAACCTCAGATACACGTGCTCTCTGCTTTAATCTGAGCTTGAAACTAAAATCTAACTAGTTAAATTTTTCTCATGGCGAGGGAGATTAGAGCCTCTGTAGGGGTCAGTTGAGATCATCCAACGAAAATCTGGGAGTTAACAACCTCAGATACACGTGCTCTCTGCTTTAATCTGAGCTTGAAACTAAAATCTAACTAGTTACATTTTTCTCATGGCGAGGGAGATTAGAGCCTCTGTAGGGGTCAGTTGAGATCATCCAACGAAAATCTGGGAGTTAACAACCTCCGATACACGTGCTCTCTGCTTTAATCTGAGCTTGAAACTAAAATCTAACTAGTTAAATTTTTCTCATGGCGAGGGAGATTAGAGCCTCTGTAGGGGTCAGTTGAGATCATCCAACGAAAATCTGGGAGTTAACAACCTCAGATACACGTGCTCTCTGCTTTAATCTGAGCTTGAAACTAAAATCTAACTAGTTACATTTTCTCATGGCGAGGAGATTAGAGCCTCTGTAAGGGTCAGTTGAGATCATCCAACGAAATCTGGGTTAACAACCTCAGATACACGTGCTCTCTGCTTTAATCTGAGCTTGAAACTAAAATCTAACTAGTTAACTCATGGCGAGGGAGATTAGAGCCTCTGTAGGGGTCAGTTGAGATCATCCAACGAAAATCTGGGAGTTAACAACCTCAGATACACGTGCTCTCTGCTTAATCTGAGCTTGAAACTAAAATCTAACTAGTTAAATTTTTCTCATGGCGAGGGAATTAGAGCCTCTGTAGGGGTCAGTTGAGATCATCCAACGAAAATCTGGGAGTTAACAACCTCAGATACACGTGCTCTCTGCTTTAATCTGAGCTTGAAACTAAAATCTAACTAGTTAAATTTTTCTCATGGCGAGGGAGATTAGAGCCTCTGTAGGGTCAGTTAGATCATCCAACGAAAATCTGGGAGTTAACAACCTCAGATACACGTGCTCTCTGCTTTAATCTGAGCTTGAACTAAAATCTAACTAGTTAAATTTTTCTCATGGCGAGGGAGATTAGAGCCTCTGTAGGGGTCAGTTGAGATCATCCAACGAAAATCTGGGAGTTAACAACCTCAGATACACGTGCTCTCTGCTTTAATCTGAGGTTGAAACTAAAATCTAACTAGTTAATTTTTCTCATGGCGAGGGAGATTAGAGCCTCTGTAAGGGTCAGTTGGGGGTCATCTAATGAAAATCTACCCGCCTACACTTTTAACTCCAATGAACCTATTTCAAACTAACAACAGGGTCTTGTCAACAACCCATGACACCACATAATAGGTAACACAAGAAATTTTGCTCAGGCTGCAAGAACCTCGATAATAAGGCAATGTCAAGTATGCCTAAAACTGTGAATTCAAAACGCTGTGCTCCGAACTTTGTGGGCAAATATGGCGAATTTGGCATCTTTACAACCTCAGCAAAAAAATCTGGAGTTACTGAATGTGTTGCGTAGCCGCTTATTCCCATTGCTAAATCGGTATGTTAGTAGTCGGACTTAGAAAATCACAGCACATGGGTATAGTAGGAACTTTGACTTTATTTCTTCTTCCTCGCATGGTGGGTGGCCGAGGGTTGACAATGACTACTACTGTTGGGATGACTGGCGTTGGGAGGTGGAAGTGGCTACATGACGTCTCACAGCCCATCGGCTGTGACCGTGAGCGGCTGTGACACTCACTTGTTCCCTGTCCCGAGACTTCTGGCTAACTGACTTGTCTCTGCTATCTGACTTCCTTTTTATGTCTATAATCCGCCTACGCATTTTCTTTTGTTATACTTATCAGCGGACAAATCTATTTCCGAACTTATTGTTATATTTTTTTCTTTGTTCACGTAACCCGGAAAAAGTCCTTTGTCATCTTTTCTTTGTTTTGATTTAAACAGAAAATCCTATTTCCATTTTCCCCTTCTTTTAAATATCTTCAATATACAACAAATGTTATATACCTTCATTGGGTATATATATATTTACCAACCCCTCCATACGAGCAGGATGTGACACAAGGTCAATTTCTTAAGCGGAGTTCAACAGGTTTCAATTCAGAGTTTTCCTTCTTCTAGGCTGGTTGCCTAACCAAGGTTAAAGTGTCCAGTCTGTCCTACTATTTATCCATAGCTAGAGGGAGATTAGGATTCATACCTTTCCCAAGGGTATTAGCGCTAAGTGAAATGCAATTACCATGTCCAGGATTTGAACTCGGGGTGATGAGTCCATTTCCCATGACTTTAACCATTACACCACGCGCTTCATTGGGTATATACATGAGAGAGTGACTAGAGAGTTCTCGGTGAGAGAGAGAGATTAGAGACTTACTTTGGTGAGGAGATCTTACTTGCTTCTTGCTAATTTCATTACTATCTTGTCTGGCTGTTTCCTCTTCTTCTTCTCTGGCCAACATCTCGTCTAGTTGCTGTCTTCTAACTAAGGGCTTCTGTTGGGCTTATTTTAGTCATTTCAATTAATTGAAGGAACTACAAGCCAATTTATTTCTTGATCAAGTTTTTTATTTAGCCCATGTTTTTCCGCACAGATGAGAGATCAACCTCACAGTAGCATGTCTGCTTTGCTTCAATGTCCAGTTGTATCTAATTCTCTAAAATAACTAATCATGTGACGCACGAGATTCGCACCTCTAGGGGGTCAGGTTCACCAACAGTCACATATTTTTTTTACTGGCCCCTTGAATTCAACTGCAGGGTCTGTCAACGATTTATGACACCATAAATTGTAACATGAATTATTGTCTCTGGTTACCAAAATATTGCAAAACTTTTGACTCGCCCTAGTAATTGTAACATTTAGTGTAAGAAATAAATATGAAAATGTAAAAACTATTATAGAACAAAGTAACAATTTTGGAACATATGACCTTTAGGCACCCCTTTTTGATCTCGATTAAGAAAGGACATGTTTTTCATTTATACCGTCAATATCTGGTTATTCTAACAGACGATTTTTAGATATTTTTTAAAATTATAAAACTAACCCCTAACCCTAACAAATAACCGGATATTGACAGTGTAAATGAAAAATATGTCCTTTTTTTAATCGAGATCAAAAAAGGGTGCTTAAAGGTAATATGGTCCACAATTTAAAAAAAATATATATAGTGGTCCAAAACGGACTACTATACTTGAATAAAAATGGACTACTATACTTGAAAGAAGACAACAAATTTTATACAGATTTTCTGAATGTAAATCATGGGAGGTTAGCATCAGCAAGGATACCAGGACTGTGGAGTCAGAATCATGGAGCCGGAGCCGGAAGCAGTTAAGGGGTCACTGTAATCAGTGTTGATACCGACTCAGACTCCAGTTGAATTTACATTTTATATGGCCCTAGTTTAGTCTGTAAAGTTATACAGTGCACACTCCTTAGAAATAGATCATTAAAAAACCATAGTTTTATATTTATTTGTAGGTCACAATCACTTAATTACATAAAGAGGAGTCAGATGTGACAAAAATAGAGGAGTCGGAGTCAAAGGTTTGTGTTCCAACTCCACAGCCCTGAAAGCTACTATAGAATTTGTGGCACAGCGCCATCTATAGTGGTCAAGATATTTAGCATCATTCCCTTTAGCTCAAGCAAAGTTTTCGGTGCTATTCCCAAGAATTGCGTCCTGGCCTCCTGCCTTAAAAAACGCTAGGCGGTGATAGCTGAAAAAACAATCCCACCTACAAATAAATATTTAGCCCCCTCCCCCCAAAAAAATATTTTAAAAAGGTGGAGGGTTAAAATATTTACATTTACTTGTCGAAAAAAAGATTGGAGAGGAGTAAAATATCGCATTAACTTTCAGGAAACCCCCCCTTTTTTAGTGGTTTGAATTCGTTAAAAGTAAGCCATATTTTTATCGACAAGTAAATGTAAATATTTAGCCCCCCCCCCTGAAATATTTTAAAGATGGGGAGGGTTAAAATATTTACATTTACTTGTCGGAAAAAGACTGGAAGGGGTAAAATATCGCATTAACGTTTTGGAAAATGCCTTAGGCGCTGGTTGTTGTTTTTTTCAGCAGGCACCGCTTCAACTAGGGACTTCATAGGTGAGGTTGTTTTTTCAGCTATCACCGCCTAGCGTTTTTTAAGGGAGGAGGCCAGGACGCAATTCTGGGAATGGCACAGAGTTTTCATTACACACAAAATAGACACAGCATCATTGAAGCAAAATATAATGTTATTGCAAAAATTAAAAACACAAAAAAAACAAACATTAGTTCACCACCATGGAAGAAGCGGAAATTCTTTAAAAAAAGCCAAAAGTATTAAATTTCAAATATAAAAATCAAATACAAAATTCACAAAAGGGAAAATTAAAAACTTAAATTCAAAAAGTAATTCCTGTTAACCGTTATTCTTTACTTAAAAAAAAAAGAATAGAACTGTATGGTCATTTGTTGTGGAATGAGAACAGTCTACCCTGGTGGATCGAATAAAGGGTTCAGTTCAATGTCCATGGAGGCTCCTGATTTCAACAAGAAACACCGGAAGAAGACCAGAGGGGACATCAGCCAAAATGCTGTGTATGTAACAATACAAATGAGGACAACAGCCCCAAAAAACATACAAATAATACAAAGCGACCTGAGGTTGTTCGGCTCTGTGGATTATGAGGAACTAAGCTGTAGCTTGTTTAGTTTATGCAGAAATCCAGCACTGGTTTAAGCAGATATTAGATTACTCTTTTAAAATACGTCTCCAGCACTTTCGATTCGCAAGCTGCAACAACTAGTGATGCTCGCAAGACAGCTATCATCGACAAAGAACTGACCAGACTTAACATTGATGTCACCTGTCTTCAGGAGACACGCTTGGCCGAGAATGGCAGTGTAGGGAATTATCTTCTTTTTGCCGGAAGAGTTATCTCCTCGCTGCATTGCTGTTTGTTCCTACTAGGGTGACCTCTGGTAGTTAAGCACGTTCTTTCAAACGCTGCTTTCTCTTTTAGCTACATCTCCAGAACGAGCACATGGGTTAGACTACTGTCTACCCCTTTCTCGGGAAGGCTTCAGCCCTCGCCCTCTTAGTAAGTGATCTCTATGTACGGATGCTCCAGTCCTTTAAATGTATATATTTTTATGCACACTATCTTGTATTTTGTCTATCGTTTCCATGTGCTGTTATCTATATAAAATGTTTTGTCTCACAAACGTGTCGGAGTTTGTTATGTTTCAACTAGTTATGACTGTTATAACTCTGAATCTTACAGCAAGGAGGCAAACTACACCTTTTTTTGGCAAGGAAAATCTTGGATGAACCACGTCAACATGGTGTCAGCTTTGCTGTAAGAACACTTTCATTACTTGCATTGAACCACCGTCAACAGCAGAGAATCCTTACCCTCTAAATGGGAAAGCCCACGGGACCAGTGAACATCATCAGCGCGTACACCCCAACGCTCTATGCAACTCCAGAGGAGAATTCAAATTCTATGAGAACTTGGATGCAGTGTTATCCGAGATCCCGAACACCGAAAATCTAATCTATACCGGCTCGGTGAATTCTTTTAAATATTTTCTTGGGAATTAGTAAAAGTATTAAGCAGAAAAATATACATTCACTTTTATGAAAGGTGAATGAAAATAGATACAAATAAATCAGGGCTCAAGATTAACAGTGTCCCATTGTCCCAGGGACACTTGAATATTCATTAGGTACATCCGAGCCCGCTCATTGGGGACACCCCACGGGACATTCAATTTTTAAAAATAAAATAAATTAAGTATTAAATATTTATGAACTATTCATAAAATACACAGAGCGATTCTGGTTTGGTTTATTTTGTTTGACAGCATATCGACCGCAGTCAGTCATTTAATGCCAATAAAGTTTTGAAATAAATTCATATTTGATGGATACTCAATTTTTTTTTTATCAACTCATGTCTTTCTATTTAACCCATAGATGGGACCCTAACAGGTACTACCACTCCAGGTCAGAGTGGACCAGGGAGCAATGGTGATAAAGGGGTGCTCCACATTCCCCAAACCTCCAGAACTGGAACCTCACCATCAGATAGAGTTTAACGACATTCCCAGGACATGTAGACCCTCAGCTACCGCCTTCTAGCACCCATATGATAAAAAAGGGTTGGGGTTGCCATAAGAGCAATAAGGTTGGAGGCAATCATATAGGTGGTAGGGCTTGACATGACCAGCCGATTGATCGGAGGGGCCTCTCCGACCCCCGTCTAGCCTAAGTAAGGGTCTAAGTGGAGTGTTGCAGGTCATGGACTGCTCATCCACCTGGGTTCTATCCTTAAGCATCACGGGTCGCCACCATTGGGAGAGTCTTACCCCTCTGCAGAGGTGCAGTTGGTGCATTCTAACACCCCACCGACAGGGCGGTATTATTATTATTTGAAGAATAATTAAAGTTCCAATTACCATCAAATTGGGAAGACAAGGCAACAAACGATTGTAACTCAAATACAAACCGAATGCTACAAAGTCACTGCAAAATGACAAAGTATATATAAGACTCCACAATGTCATTCAAATCAAGCAACCAATCAGAACTCAAGGAATGGAATCACCCAAATCACCCAGATTCATGGATGGATCATTCTTGATTCCTATTTATACCAGCTGTCTTGGACACTGCTTGAGTTGTACTTAGCTGCTGTTATTAAAACCAACAGTAGACTAACTGACTTCAATATGGTGCTGCGAACAGCAATGGAACCTGAAGATTGGGAAAGCTACTTCATCAAAGCTGGTATCTCTGCTGACTCGCCAAAGCTATGCTGCAACATTTACAAGTGAAAAGCTGACCAAAGAAAACCTCCAAATGATGGATCGGGCCATGCTAAAAGAGTTGAGAATCACAGCAATGGGAGAAGTCCTGTCTATCCTTAAACAAGCTAAGGAGACCTCTACCCAGACGACCTATACTAAGACACGTCAGCCAAGCCCCCCCCCAACTCCACTTTGAAATTATTATTAGAGCAATACACTTAAAATTCTCTGACAGAATAAAGCAATTTCCAGTCCAATAATTCTTTATAGTTTACACAGTTTATCTCAGTTGTAGAGCATCCACCTTCAAACCACAAGGTTCTGGGTTCAATACCAGTCCTCAACAACTTGGCGCATGAGTAGCACAGCTTTGATCTTTGCAGTGAAGTGATGAGCTGATGGTAGTTAGCAAGGGTCAGTATCGAACCTGGAACCTTGTGGCTCCTAGCTAAACATTTTAATGCAGTTGTTGGGTCAGTAAAATGTTAAGGGGTGAACATAAGTCCAAATTGGGTTATCTTCCCTTGCTCGTTCGCCGATAGGTGGCGTTAGTATTTGGCCACAAAGCGGGAACTCTGAATTCCTGTCTCTTACCTTTCAAACCGGCAACGAGTAAACATGGTTTAGGCGTCTGCCACCTCTAACCTGAGGTGGGAGGCTTTGCCCCCCCAACCAGATACCAGTAAGTGACATTCCCTACGATGCAAGTCGTACACCTATTTCCTTTTATAGAGCATTATGTATCTGTTTTGTATATCTTTGTCTTGTATGTGTTTCTCCGTCACTTACGGAATAAATATTGTTATCGTTTTACACCTTTGTCGGAATGTTTTTATGTACATACATGTACCCACGTTGGGGGGTAACTTTAAGCCTTCCAACTTTAAATATAACTCCTTTACATGTTATAGTGCTTTTATTATACAACTAACAACTACAGAGGATAACAAAGTAACAAAAAAAAAAAAATAATTTTTAATTTCGGGACAGATTAAAATTGTTTTGGGGATAGTTCCGGGACAGTGGTGAAAAAAGTTAGTCTGGAGCCCTTAGTATAAATAAAAGCAAATTCGAATAGGTATATGCAGATAAATAGATATATACGTATCACAGAAGTTTAGATTACTCACAACAATTTGATGAGTTCACCCATTTCCTGTGATTAGAACTGACAAGAGATACAGATAAGAAAAATATACTTGAATATTAGAATGTCTTCTCTTATTTTTTTTAGTTTTAGGGTAATTCCATGTCAAATTATCCAGGCAATGTCACCCACCCCCTTCAATTTTTTTTCTGAAATTTTTTTTTGAAATTTTGTTAAGGTTAGACATTCCCCAAAATTTGAGCATCCAATTCCAAGAATTGTCATTGTTATGTCGATTTTTAGCTCACCAAATTTGAGGGGAGTCACGAAAAATGGCGCCTTTTTGTAGTCTATTTTTGTCAGTAAAATGAGTTCTAGAGCTTTCCTACTCATAAAAATTGGTTTATAAAATCATTTTTGCCCGAGGGGTCTGAAAGTTAACCAATTTTAAGTTATTGATAATTTCAAATTTTTTTTGATTCCTCGGGCAAAAATGCTTTTATAAACCAATTTTTAGGAGTAGGGAAGCTCTAGAACTCATTTTACAGACAAAAATAGATTACAAAAAGACACCATTTTTCACCAACCCCACCAAATTTGGAGAGCTAAAAATCGACATAACTCTGCCAATTTTTGGAATTGGAAGCTCAAATTTTGGAGAATGTCTAACTGCAACACAGTCCACATGTGTACAAAATTTCAGAAAAATTGAAGGGGGTGGGTGACAATTTTACTTTTTTTCTGGATGATTTGACATGGAACTGCCATTTAAATTTCTTAGATGAGTTTCATAATGGATCAAGTGAACGTGTTTTGAGCAGATCAGAATAAGATGAGGAAAAGAATAAAGTTAATTAAGATTCAGTCAAACAGCTACATAAAAAAAAATGATTGGTTGGATTTGACAGCATTGAAAATAGAATTATTGGTGTCTGGACGATTCCTAAATGGGACAAGACTTTTTACCAACACATTGATATATCAAGCAGAGTTTTGCTTTCCCTTCCATCACTACTAAATCAGCCTTTACAGATGCAGAAAAAACCCTCCCCAAACCATAACAGATCCTCCTCCAAATGGTCTTTTAGAAAACAGCTGCTTCTCCTTTTAAGGCTACAGTCACAGAGGTGAAAAGTACTTTTGGTTTGGTTTGGTTTGTTTTGTTTTACAGCATATCAACCTCAGTGAATTAATTTTCACTTTAATGCATTTAATGCCGATAAAGTTTTGAAATAAATCAATTCTTAATGGATAATACAATTTTTTTATAAATACATTTTTCTATTTAACCCATAGATGGGACCCTAACAGGTACTACCACTCCGGGTCAGAGTGGACCAGGGAGCAATGGTGATGAAGGGGTGCTCCACATTCCCCAAACCTCCAAAACTGGAACCTCACCATCAGATAGAGTTTAACGTCATTCCCAGTAGACCCGCAGCCACCATTTTCTAGCACCCATATGATAAAAATGGGTTGGGGCTTGCCATAAGGGCAATAGGGTTGGGAAAATCATATAGGTGCTAGGGCTTGATGTGACCAGACGATTGATCAGAGGGGGCCTCTCCGACCGCCCGTCTAGCTCAAGTTAGGACCAAAGTGGAGTATTGCAAGTCATGAACTGCTCATCCACCCAGGTTCTATCCTTAAGCATCACAGGTCGCCGCACACGGCCAACAGGTGGCCCCATTGGGGGAGTCTTACCCCTCTGCAGAGGTGCAGTTGGTGTATTCTAAAGCCCCAGTCGACAGGGCTAGAAAAGTACTTTACTTTTTTTAAATCCGTCGGATGTAAAAGATGGGGTAATCCTTAACTATTTCCTCATAAATTCCTAAATCAAATGATTTGACGTTTATCTCCGATCACAAACACCACGGAGTAAACGGGCTCTGAAGATGATTTTTGTAAAATCGAAAAATTGATCAATATCAGCTATGATTATGTTATAAATTGTTTTCTCTTTAACTGCATTGTGTGGTGTTTTCATTCCATCTTTTTCATACTCATATATATATATATGTATAAAATTTTGATTTGTCAGACTGTTGTCCTCATCTTTATGGTGGTATTACACATACTACACTCAGTGGCAATGCTTTTTCTATAGACAAAATCAGTGGCAATGTTTTCCCATTTCTTCTTTGTCCATGTTACTTTTTTCTTAACCCAATCTACGCACATCTTCTTGTGTTTAGCAGTTAAAGCAGGGTCTTTCTTCCTGTTTCAATATACGATATTTGGCAATTCATGGAGAAGTTGACAAACTTTTCTTGGAGTGATGGGTAAATTCTGAAATTTTTACAGATCTCTTGAGCTTGATTGTCCTTTAGAAGCTTCTCGAAAAGTCGACGTCTGACTGCATTTGTAATTTTATACCAAAGATATTGTTTTATTTCTATGAATGTTTGAGATGAAGCTTGATGATTACTATTATCTGCGTTATTTGGACTATTGTCCTTATCTTCATTGTTATCTGTACAATGTTTCGGCTGATATACCCTCCGGCCTTCTTCAGGTATTTCGAACTCGGGAACCTTCTTATCGTAATCGGGAACCATCACGGAACTTTGAACCTAACACTTTATTCAGTCCACATGGGTATCCAGTTCTCATTCCGCTAATCAATTGGACACATGGCCTAGTGGATAAAGGAGTTAGGTTAAGACAGTTCTAATGACAGTTATCTCTATATTGCAGGTTCAATCCTAATCAAGGGCAGCAGTAACATAGAATAATAATTAATACAGCTTAACGCCTCTACACCAACTATGGTTAGCAGAATGAGAACAGGATAGAGATTACGACAAGAAGGTTCCCGAGTCCAACAAGAAATACCTAAAGAAGGCCGGAAGGCATATCGGCCGAAACATCGTACAGATAACAATGAAAATGAGGACAGTAGTCCGAATATCACTGACATTATGTTTTATTCATTCTTGATGGGTACACAACATTCATTTAAAACTCAATTTCTTTTTTGAAATTTTTTCAAGTCATTTTTTTAAACAATAGATGGGACCCTAACAGATACTACCACTCAGAGTTAGAGTGGACCTGGGAGTAATGGTGATGGGGCACTCCACACACCCCAGAGCTCCAAAATTGGAATCTCACCAACAGATACAGTATTCCTATCTAATACAAATAATTTGCAAACAGAGTTATTTGCCACATACATGGGACTCTAACTGGTGTGACCACTCCTGGTCAGAGTGGATCTGGGAGTAATGGCAATGAAGGGGTATTCCACACTCTGCAGAGCCCCAAATCAAAAGCCTTACCACCAGAACCAGTTCAATGACCTATCTAGAGGCCCTCTACGGGGGGAAACACTCATGGTGTACATCAGATTAAAATGTACTTAAATGCTATAAAAAGCCTCACCAACTCAGCACATGAGTAGATCAGCTTGGATCTGTGTGGTGAAATAGGGAACTGATGGTAGGTCTGGTGTTCCACCTTGGATGCAAAAGCAATCCCCCTGGTCTAGCATAAATGAAAAGAGGATAGACTCCCTCGCTGACCAGCTGATACTGACAACTGGCCACCTTGCCTACTTTTCTATATATATATTTACCAACCCCCACACACAAGCAGGATGCGACACAATGTCAATTCCTTTAGCAGAGTTTAACAGATCTGAATTCAGACTTTTCCTTCTCCTAGACTGGTTATCTAGTTATGGTTAAAGAGACCAGTCTACCCTACTATTTACCCATAGCTGGAGGGAGAGTAGTAGGATTCATACCATTCCTAAGGGTATTAGTACTACATGAAATGCAAAGTCCCATCCAGGATTTGAACTCAGGTGGACAAGTACATTTCCTACAACTCTAACTATTATACCACACACTTCATATATATATATATATATATATATATATATGAAGTGAACAAACGATGTGTTTGAAATGGCGAAGGCCGACAATTTTGGGGAGATTATGTGCTTAATTAAAGTCATACCTAATTTGTTAATTAATTATAATTAAATGAATTAGGCGTGTATATCGGTTTAAATGTAAAGCGTAAACAAATCGAGAAAAAGTCAATCTCTGTATGTTCATTTCAGCCCATTAGGCCTCATCAGCAGAGCTATAGACAGGGCAGTGCTTTGTGCGTGATTCGAACCCTACCTGTCAGACTGACAGGCGGACACTCTAACCATTACATTCTGGAGAAGCCTTCTAGTGTAATGGTTAGTGTCCGATTTGTTTACGCTTTACATTTAAACCGATATGCACGCCTAATTCATTTAGTTATAATTAATTAACAAATTAGGTATGACTTTAAGCACATAATCTCCCAAAAAATATATATATATATATATATATATATAGTATCCAACTGCCACTGTAACTTTTCGCTTGCTGTGGCATCAGTAAAAAATCCAAAAATGCTCAGTTTATTAAAAACACAGAGCAGTAATAATAAAATTATTATTATTAGAAGAAAAATTAATTGTCTAATTTGATTGAAACAATGGTAGACACTTAATTTTCCCCTCAAGTAATATTATTATTATTATTATATATATCAGTTAGTAGAGCATTCAGCTAGAAACCACAAGGTTCCTAGTTCTATACCGGTACTCGCCAACTCAGCTTATGAGTAGCACAGGGATCTGTGTGGTAAAGTAAGGAGCTGGTGGTAGGTGTGGCACCCCACCTCAGACGCGAAAACTATCTCCTTGGTCTAGCACTAGTAAAAAGGGGATAGACTCCCTTGCTGTCTGGCTGATACCGACTTTAAGCCACCCAACGATTTTATTTCCAGGCTGTAGTTGTGTCGGTACTGCTGTATGGCTGTACCACCTGGACCCTAACGAAGCGCCTTGAGAATAAGCTAGATGGGAGCTGCACAAGAATGCTGCGAGCGGTCCTGAATAAGTCGTGGAAGCAGCACCCCACAAAAAAAAACAAAAAAACAACTGTATGGCCACCTGCCCCCCATCTCACAAACCATACGAGTAAGACGGACTAGACATGCAGGACACTGCTGGAGAAGCAAGGATGAGATCGTAAGAGACGTACTACTGTGGAAACCAGCACATGGGCACGCCAATGTGGGCCGCCCAGCCAGGACCTACATTGACCAACTATGTTGGGATGCTACGCGGAGGAGCTCCCAGAGTCGATGAATGATAGGGAAGGTTGGCGAGAGATCGTTATGGATATCTGTGCAAGTTGCACGACATGATGATGATGATATAGTGATTTAATGTCAAGGCTACTTTATGTTAATTTTGTTGAGTAAATTGGTAGAGTTTTTGATGTGCGAGTTACTGATGGTACCTGAAAGGGGGGGGGGTAATTTTTAGGTACCATCAGTAACTCGCACATCACACATACTGATTTACTCAACAAAATCAGCAACATAAACATGCATAACAAATCTTTAAGTAGCCTTGATATTAAATCACTATATACCAATATGCTCGTCAATAAATGCATCACATGCTTAGAAAATCACCTCAAAAAAACATTTTATATATATATGAAATTTAACATTTTGAAAAAACATATGATGTTTGTTATGTAATTGCTGACAGATCTGTTTCGACCAAATCGATAAGTTGGTCTTCATCAAAGAGTGACATAGACAGGAAAAAAGATATCCGTTAAAAGACTGTTTACAAAGCGAAAGCTGAATTCAACCGCTGAAATTTTGAAAATGCATGTTCTGTTTTAAAAATAAAATAAATTTTATTTTTAATTTTTAAAAGTCAGAAGCATTATAGTTTATAGTAAAACTCAAAAGAGTTCTATGTCGCTCTTTGATGAAGACCAACTTATCGATTTGGTCGAAACAGATCTGTCAGCAATTACATAACAAACATCATATGTTTTTTCAAAATATTAAATTTCATACTGTCGGATTAATTTCCATCTATTTTTCATATATATATATATATATATGGAAATACGATGAGGAAATTAATCTGACAATATGTGAAGAAAATTTTTTCAAAAATATAACAGTTATGATGTTATGATCAAAGGAAAAATCTTTATATGTCTATACTAAAGTATTTCGGTTTATGATAAACCATCATCAGGACAATGCACAAGAAATTTTGTAAGTGAGAAAAATGAAAAATGTTAAGCGTTTCCTTTGATCATAACATCCTGTGTCTGTTATATTTTTGAAAACATTTTCTTAACACACACACACACATTATATATATTATATATATATATATATATATAAGATATATTTTTGTATTTGTATCCATTTTTTGGAAGTACATATACCAGGTTTGGGCATTGGTGTGAAGCATTAAAGTGCTATGTTATGATAATGTTGTTACCATAATATGTTAATCTAGGAATAAATATCAGAAAACTATGTACTTCCAAAAAACGGATACAAATACAAAAATATATCTCAAATATATATACTCACTAGAAGCATACGGAGACTCAAAATCAATATATATATATATATATATATATATATATATATATATAATCAATGGTAATATTATGGTTTTACACTCATAAATTGAAGTTTCATGGTAATCCAATCATCAGATGAGTTCAATGGTTGAGATCTTAAAAACCACGACTGGTTTTTAAGATCTCAACCATTGAACTCATCTGATGATTGGATTACCATGAAACTTCAAGTTATGAGTGTAAAACCATAATATTACCATTGATTATAAATCTGCTCTGCTTTATTAGCATTGAGCACCTTTCCATGCAAATACTTTT
>CM042168.1:47060295-47062795 GCA_023376005.1 Doryteuthis pealeii
TTCAGATAATGTGCAAGCACAATTAAGAACACATTATGATATTTTCGTGTTAAATTGTATTGATTCGAACAAATTCGTATTTTCAGTGTAGATTTATGGTGAAATGAAAATGACAGACCAAAACATAAGGCTTCCTCAAAGTGAAACAAACAAAGGGAGATTACTCTCATTTATGTAGCTAATGTTCAGATTACCAAACAAATTTGTTGAGATAATAAATATTGGAAAAATTTAGTGCAAATATAAAAAGAAATACGGTGGTTGTAAAAAGGAAAACATTCTGGTTGATCACAAAAAAATATAAAAGTTTCAGAAATAGAAAATTCAATGCAAAATGTTTTGAAAATAGAAAATGTACAACAAAACAAATGAGTTGAAACAGGCGTAAATGTAAACAAATGAGTTGTAACAGGCGTAAAATGTTTATGACAAACAAAGAAAATCAACTGAGTAAAATAAGATTTAGATAGAAAAAAATCAAACAAAAACCAGCATGAATACACAAACAGAAAAAAAATGGGAGGGGGCTAAACTTGCAAATTGGTCAGAAAATTAAAAAACGGTAAGTTTTTTGGTGGTCCCCCATGACAGTTTAACTACAGTCTATGTATTGGCTTACGGTTTAGGGGCTTGGGGATTAAGGTTGTTTTTAATTACGTATTGCTTAAAAAACAACAACAAAAGACCCAGGGCTGGCCTGGTGAGTCATCTGAAAAAACACAAGAATAGAGTGTCAAATGCTACTGGCACCCAATTATGATAAAAAAAAAAAAAAAAAAAACAGGAAATGGTCTTAATTGAACACGAGTTGATAGCCATATATATATATATATATATATATATATATATATATATATGCTAATCATCCCTAACACTAACTAACCTGGTGATGAACTTATTATATATACACAAGGTAAATAAATAAGTCATCTGAGCAGCCTAATGTCAGTATCAGCCAGACAGTGAACGAGTCTATCCCCCTTTTCACTAGCGCTAGACCAAGAAGATTATTTTAGCTTTCGAAGTGGAGCGCCACACCTTACATCAACTTCTCACTTTACCGCACAGGTCCCTGTGCTACTCAAACGCCGAGTTGGCGAGGGCCGGTATCGAACCAGGATCTTGTGATTCCTAGCTGAATGCTATAGCGACTGAGCTAAACCGGCCCTTATATATATATATATATATATATATATATATATATATATATATATATTATATATATGTGTGTGTGTGTGTGTGTGTGTGTGTGTGTATATTTGGGCAGCATTTTTCATTTATGCATTAAACAAAAGACACAACCTGTTTAACAATTTTATTTGTGATTTTTTCAAGTTTTCTGGCCAACTTTTTAATATTTGGGTGAAATTTGTAGATTAGTCCACCAAAGTTTAGGTCCCGAGTACTTTCGGCACTTCGAAGTGCCATCATCAGGGGTGATGTGTTCCAGTTTTTCAAATTATATTAATGGATGTGGAGGCTGGAAGGAGGAAAATTGATGAGAAAGGTGCTATAGGCATTTTAAAATGTGTGTACTGCATTGGAAATTAATTTTGTTTAAGGATGGTTCATATTGTTTTATGTATAAAGCTTCTAGTATTTGGAGTTTTTGTTTATTTTTTTCTTTGTGCAGAATGTGTGTATTTTCCGTTAGAATATTTCGGTAATTAGAGTGGGGGGGCATTAATGTAATTTTCGGTGTTGTGAAATGGAGCTATTATCTGTGAAATGGAGAGTTAGATGACGTGGACTAATCCACAAATTCCACCCAAATACTAAAAAGTTGGCCAGAAATCTTGAAAAACTCACAAATAAAATTGATAAACAGGAAAATGTGTCTTTTGTTTAATTCAACATGCATATATATATATATATATATATATATATATATTATATATATATATATATGGTTGGCAACCTTCCGTCTATTTTAGACGATGGCGTAGTTTTTTTTTTTCTTCTCTCTCACTTACAGCTACGTGAGTGGCTGAACAGACCGATCCTCGAATAGCAGTCTCTGGTGCAGTGGCTGCAAACAAAAGGTGATGCTTTCTGTAGGTGTTGGGGTGCTGCTATTTCTCCTTTCTTTTAGCTCTCTTTTCTGTGGCAGCTTTTTTCCTCTCTATTTCACTTCTTTTTGTTTCTTGTTTGACGAGGAGGCGCCAGGTTGCACGGTCTTCTGCACAAGCCTCCCACGTGTCCATGTCGATGCGGCATGTCTTCAGATCTCTCTTGCAGACATCTTTGAAGCGTAAACTACGTAGCCGGGGCTGGGTTTTGGTGGATGAGCTGTCGCTCTAGTAGCAGATCCACCCTCTCCACACAGCGGCTGTTGTCCAAAGGAAAGGTAAGGCCCTATGCAGTTTGGCAACGACGGTGTCGCAGGAGTTGCTGGGAAATGCTGTGATTTAGCAATACCCACCTTAGGGACTCCAGCTCCTGATTTGTTTTCGGGGTTTACTCCCCTAGCCTTTTCTTGGAATAAGGTAAAGCCGCTACG
>CM042168.1:47067795-47075295 GCA_023376005.1 Doryteuthis pealeii
TCTTCACGTCTTATATGCCCGTGTGTCTTATATGCCGTCAAATATGGTACCTACTTGCTATGCAAATCATACACTAGCACCACCATGCTACTTCTCCAAACATGCAATTATTCAAGGGGAGATAATTCTTAACAACTGACTATTTCTTTTTAGAGTTTAAGAATCAAATTGGGGCTCAGAAAGTGAGACCTCCCTACTTTAAAAATATTCACACGATTTGCTGAGCAAATCTTCTATGCCCATCAAGGTCAGATAAATAGAGGGTGAAAATTAAGGGATAAATTAGGGTCGGGTGGTAAGTGACATAATAAAAATTTGTTCAAATGTCTACATTTGGAAACGAGTTCGCTTCTCTTGTTCAATAAGTTTGCATTTGGATTTTGTAGAATACATAATTTTTCTTCGATGCAAAGACCACAGTTGCGCTGGCCACCTTTCTAAGCCTGGGCCTTTTTGATAATTTCCCATTTTAACATCATAGTTTGTTTTTTTTGCCGTTGTATTTTTAATGTGCCATACATATTTGTATAAGCTGGTACTGTTTGCATATCTTCTGTTGTTGAAGCTTAGGTTATGTTTGTACCACCTATTTTTCCAATTATTTTCAGTGGCACCAACGTATGTTTTTTCATCATTGTTATTTTCATGTGATGTTCCTGTAAATGAGCAAGAATTTCAAGTTTGATTTGGTTTCTTTGTTTAATGGCATATCAACCTCCATGGGTTATTTAATGCCAAAGCCATACTTATAGAAGAATAGTAGAGGTACTATTTAACCAATTTCTTTCTGTTTCTGTGACAGCATTCATCCTGGGTCGGTTGAGCCGGCTACATCCAATAAATTCACCTGTGGTGAATTCATGGAAGGAGTAATAAAGAAATTGGAAATTTACAAGCAGTCCCCAAACCCCACATGCATATTCCAATCATGGGAAGGAGAAGAGGTAATCTGAACATTAGCTACATAAACGAGAGTAACCCCCCTTGTTTCTTTCATTTTGAGGAAGCCATATGTTTTGTTTTGTAAAAAACACGGATTTTTCATTGAAGTAATCCCAATGAGTTTTAGGCAGTGATTATTTACTAAGCTTAGTTTAATTCCAGAAGTATAGGGCCGGTTTAGTTCAGTTGGTAGAGCGTCCGACTAGGAACCACAAGGTCTTGAGTTCAATACCGGCCCTCGCCAACTCAGCATATGAGTAGCACAGGGATCTGTGTGGTATTGGTAAAGTGAGAAGCTGATGGTAGGTGTGGCGCTCCGCTTCAGATGCCAAAACAATCTCCTTGGTCTAGCGCTAGTGAAAAGGGGACAGACTCCCTCTCTGTCTGGCCTATACCCACTTTAGGCCACCCCCATCGACTTTATTTACTTATAGGGCACACAGTAGAAATCAAACTCACTAATAATGTTCTGCTAGCCTAGCTCACCAACCTTTATACAATGGCAGCATCCCAAAAGTAAATTTTAGGTATAGTTTAAAGATATTTTTACTGCAACTGACTTTGTATAAGGACAAGTGGAAGAAATAGTGAGAAAGAAGGAGATATATATATATATATATATGGACTCATCAATTCCTAGACGAAGCTGTTGGCATTTCACATAGCGCTAATACCTTTGGGAAAGGTATGAATCCATATATTCTCCCTCCAGCTATGGGTTAAATAGTAGGGCAGACTGGGCCCTTCAGCCTTGGGTAGGTAACCAGTCTAGGAGAGGGATAACTCTGAATTCAAAATTCCTGAGGTCGGTCGTTGATTGGCTTTGTGGCAACCCTTGATGCACCAATTCTTTCCTATCGACTGTGCCAAAAAGTGTGGATGGTCCAACACAAGCCTTCACCACTATAAATAAATCCCTGTAGGAGTTCATTGTGTGTATGAACCCTCATACATTGAAAATCAACAGGAGAGTCCATTTATATATATATATATATATATATATATATATATACAACACACACACACACACACGCGCACAGTGATGCTGATAGCTTTTTGATTTAGTGCCTACTGGGATGCACATATTTGCTTTGAAGGAGTCCCTGGGGGAAATTTATGGGTCCCAACTAAAGCTATCCAACTCCTACCTTGTAACCTATCCTGTGTAATTCATTTCTAAGAAACTATTGAAATGTATTTACAGTTAGCTTGAAATGGTGAGGGAAGAAAAAAGAAATACACTGGGATGCATGGATATGATTTTACTGTGTCCTTTTAGATTTTTGTGTGTCAGGGAAGCAGGACACGTACCTATCAGCATCTGTGTGTGTGTGTATATATATATATATATATATATATATTATATATACACCACACACACACACACACACACACACACACACACACACACACACACAAAGGGAGAGAGAGACGTTTGCGACATAAGGGTAATTGTTATAGGGAATGAACTGTTCAAATCCCAAATTAAGCTGTTTGCATTTTACATAGTACTAATATCCTTGGGAAAGGTATGAACCCAACTATTCTCCCTCCAGTTATATGTAAATAGTTGGGCAGACTGGGCTCTTTTAACTTTAATATGACAACCTGTCTATGAGAAGGAAAACTGAACAAAAACCAAGTTGTAGACCTGAAAAGGGATAGATTTTACAATGCTATTTCTGTTTAAGATACATTACAGGAGTGATTGATTATATATATATATATATATATATATATTTTTCAAAACAAGAACTCAGCTCGTTTCCTGAAGAAGGTCTGAAAGACCAAAACGTTATAGCATCAACATTATCACCAGAAATAAACTTCTATCCATTGTAACATCCTGTGTTGGTCTACATTTTTACACACACATATATATATATATATATATATATATATATATATATATATATATATATATATATCAAATCATTCAGAAAAAAGTAAAATTGTCACCCACCCCCTTCAATTTTTCTGAAATTTTGTACAGGTGTGGACTGTGTTAAGGTTAGACATTCCCCAAAATTTGAGCTTCCAATTCTAAAAATTGGCGGAGTTATGTCGATTTTTAGCTCCCCAAACTTGGTTCTGAGCAAAAATCAAACTATCTTTTTTGATACAAATAATGTTCAATAATGGAAAAAAATCTTTGCCACATCGGGATATTGATCTTGTTATGAAAAAATCAGAAATCATCAATAACTTAAAATTGGTTGATTTTAAGACTTTTTCTTCCTCAAGCAAAAATGCTAAACCAATTTTTAGGAGTAAGGAAGGCTCTAGAACGAATTTTACAGACAAAAATAGATTACAAAAAGGCGTCATTCTTTGCGACACCCCCCTCATATTTGGAGAGCTAAAAATTGACATAACTCTGCCAATTCTTGGAATTGGAAGCTCAAATTTTGGGGAGTGTCTAACTTTAACAGTCTACACCTGTAAAGAAATTAAGAAAAATTGAAGGGGGTGGGTGACATGGCCTGGATGATTTGACATGGAATTACCTATATACATATATACAAGGTGTGTCAAAAAAGTATCAAGATTTTTTTACTTTTTTGACACCTTATATTATGATAAAAAAATTTTAACGTTCCATTCATTGTTCATTTTTATGTTGGTAAATACAGCTTCAATCTCGATACGTTTTTGACAAACATTGTACGAGAGACAGAGAGAAATAGAAAAGGAGAGAGAAAGAGGGAGCAAGAGAAGTAGTAATTGAAAAATAGGTTTATAAGTAGAGAGTTTATTTTACTTACTGTAGTAAAAAACTATCTTCTAGTTCGTCGACTGGCAGGAACTGATTGGTGTATTTACTGTCTTCAAATCTTTGTTTTAACGCTTCAAATAAAAAATTTGGTTCCGGAGTAAAATCTGAAAAATACAACAAATAAATAAAATTACATTTTTTTCCTTTTCAAATATTTCTTCCTACTGTAATTCACCTAATGTCCTTTTTTTACTTCTTTTTTTTTGGGGGGGGGGGTTTGGTTGGTTTTACGGTATATCAACCTCAGTGGGTCATTTAATGCTGATAAAGTTTTGAAATAAATTCATTCTTAATGGATAATCAATTTTTTTTATAAACTCATGTTTTTCTGTTTAACCCATAGATGGGACCCTAACAGGTACTACCACTTCAGGTTAGAGTGGACCTGGGAGCAATGGTGATGAAGGGATACTCCACATTAAACCTTTCTCAATTTCCAATCTGTGCCGTTTTTCATTCTCATAGATTGACAATCTCGGTTGGTTACACTTAGAATTTACAAAAAGCAAGTAATGATAAAATTTGATGACCATATAAGCAACAGCAGATACTGTAAGCAACCGGAGTCGTTTGTTAATCAAAAATGACTTTATTTGGCATTAAATGGCCGAAAAAGTGTTCATGTGCTATAAAACAAAACAACCAACCTACCGTTCGACTAATAGAGCTACTAAGGGCAAATAGTTCACAGAACCCCAAATTAAACCTTTTAAACTCATCCTTTACTCTATTCTCAAGTTCTCTTGGTGCTATTATTTCCAATCTGTGCTGTTTTTCATTCTCATAGATTGACAATCTCAGTTGGTCACGTCAAAGTTTTGAAATAAATTCATTCTTAATGGATAATCAAATTTTGTTTATAAACTCATGTTTTTCTATTTAACCCATAGATGGGACCCTAGCAAGTACTACCACTCTGAGTCAGAGTGGACCAGGGAGCAACGGTGATAAAGGGGCACTCCACATTCCCCAAACCTCCAAAACTGGAACCTTACCATCAGATAGAGTTTAACATCATTCCCAGGACATCTAGCACCCATATGATAAAAAGGGTTGGGGCTTGCCATAAGGGCAATAGGATTGGAGCAATCATATAGGTGCTAGGGCTTGATGTGACCAGCCGATTGAACAGAGGGGGCCCTCTCCAACTGTTCATCTAGCCCAAGAAAGGGCCAAAGTGGAGTTTTGCGAGTCATGGACTGCTCATCCACCTGGGTTCTATCCTTAAGCATCACAGGTCGCCACCCATGGCCAACAGGTGGCTCCATTGGGGAGTCTTACCCCTACAGAGGTGCAGTCGGTGCATTCTAATTCTTTTTTTTTGTCAATCTAACTCATTGAGAGAGCTAATACCAACAAAATTTGCTGGGGGTTACTCTCGTAGAGTAGTAGGCACTCCTTCAGCACTCTACCAGATGGCCTAGCTCATAACTTTAAAATAGTCTACAATTAAGGACTTCAACAGTTGATTAATAAGTAAGAGGTATTTGCGGAAACTCTTATAATTCCCAGTAGGCAATTAATTTCAGATGAAAGAAGACGAGAACAACAATTGAAGATAAAGAAACATATATTCAAAGGGTACAAAAAGGTTGCAAAACTTGTGGCGTTTGCAGCCAGACTTATCTTGCTGAGGGTAAAGAAGGTAAAGATGAGCGCTGGAATATACCACTGGTTGACTGCCCAACACAATAAGTGCTGAGGGTGAAGGTGAAGGGAGCGATTGATAACACGACTCGCTGGTTGACTGTCCAACACGATAAGTCACTTTCGTCAAGGAATTTAATTTTGGCGCCAATATCATATATTGGCGATTCGCCCTCTGGTGCCAAGGAACATTTTATGTATTTAAATAGTCAAACTATTCAGAAATTAATATGTTGTTCTAAAACAATAATTGAAAGCTTTTTAGGAAGCAGGACTGAATCTTTGAGAGAAATAGAAAAGTGAAAGAAAGCTGTATCTAAATTCAATCTTTTACTAACTGGGCAGAAGTTGGACAGATAGGAAAAGGAATCAATTTACATCAAAATAAAATAAAAACAAGTATGAGCAGAAAGAATACTAAAAGAAATAAGATTAAATTCTAGTTATAAAAAGTAATAACACTATCAATGAAAGTTTTCTAATTTTATTATGACATTGCTTGAATAGATTAATCTATTTTTCCATATTTTTCTCCCATTACTGAAAAGTACAATTTGATCCAATTCAATGAGAATATGATTAACAACTACTTCTATTTGAAGAAAAAAAAAAACTAAACAAACAACAAAAACCAAAACAAACTAAAAACCAAAATAATTTAACTATCATTTTTCCGATATAAGCTGATTAATATTCGGACTGATCTTACTTGATTTGGCTATACTGCATTTTTGACCCTCCTCTATTTCTTGTAAGTTGTCTTGAAACTTGTAAATTGATTTGTAACTTATTTTTCTGTTTTTTGTATGTATCTGTTAGCACCAGATACTGGTGCTGAATAAATATATTAAGATATATTAATGATTTGAAGGCAATTACAATGCGTATAAAAAAAATAAAAAACAAAAAGTTGTTATTTTTGTCTTATCGATTTCAAAGCAACTTTATCTTCAGAGACGAAGATCAGAAATGTATCTTCAGAGACGAAGATCAGAAATGTATCTTCAGAGACGAAGATCAGAAATGTATCTTCAGAGACGAAGATCAGAAATTATCTTCAGAGACGAGATCAAAATTATCTTTTTATCTTCAGAGACGAAGATCAAAAAATTTATCTCAGAGACGAGATCAAAAAATTTATTCAGAGACGAAGATCAAAAATTTCTGATCATTTCTGATATTCGTCTCTGAAGATAAAGTTGCTTTGAAATCGATAAGACAAAAATAACATCTTTTTTCTTTTGTTTTTATTTTTTATACGCATTGTAATTGCCTTCAAATCATTAATATATTATAACATACTTAACAATGCTTCAAGCAAATTACCAATTACTTTTAAATATTAAGCATTCAATTTCGTCTGTGTATCATTTCACCTTGATGATACAACAGTTATTTAGAAGACCTCAACATGTCTTTTTTAGCATACTAGTTTTTAAAAAGTTTTTAGTGAGAGATTGACTTACAAGATAATGATAATGCTAGACTGGACCCTTTCAATGTATCTATAAGCATAGGAGTAATTCCATGTCAAATCATTCAGGCCATGTCACCCACCTTCTTCAATTTTTCTGAAATTCAGTAAAGGTGTGGACTATGTTAAAGTTAGACAATCCCCAAAATTTGAGCTTCCAATTCCAAAAATTGGTGGAGTTATGTCGATTTTTACCTCTCCAAATTTTTTGGGGGGGCGAAAAATGGCGACTTTTTGTAATCTTTTTTTGTCTGTAAAATGAGTTCTAGTGCTTCCCTTCTCCTGAAAATTGGTTTATTAAAGCATTTTTGGTCGACGAATCCAAAAATGCTATCGAAAAAGTCTGAAAGTCAACCAATTTTAAGTTATTGATGATTTTTTTGATTTTTTCATAGCAAGATCAATATCCCGATGTGGCACTGCATCTTCGACAAAGATTTTTTTCTATTATTATTTCATATCTATTGAACATTATTTATACCAAAAAGATAGTTTGGTAGAAGGGAGTGGGTGGTTGACAATTTTACTTTTTTCTGGATGATTTGACATAGAATTGCCCATAGCTAAACTAAATTTTTCTCTTTTTCTGTTTTAAATTCAGAGTTTTTTCCACCTAAAACTGTTGCTGCTGCTTCCAGTGTTCTCCCAGATGACAAAACAA
>CM042168.1:47077795-47084407 GCA_023376005.1 Doryteuthis pealeii
AAAATGCCATTGGCAATGTCAATGTCGTGGATATAACGGAAGCTGCCCCAGTAGTTGAAGCTCTTGTTCTGCAGTAGGGAGTAACGTATTGGTTTGGTTTGTGTTTGTGAGGTTTTAAGGGGTCAAATAAGAACAAAACGACGGGTTAAACAATGTAAGGAAAATGTATTAACAGAAGTGGAACCATACTCTCCTCACATTTGTTAAGTGGTATTAATTAAGATAGTACTTCATAAATTTATGTTATGTTTATTTTTGTATTTACAAATCAGAAGTTACTACCTCGGCTATTTCCACCATCATGGCTGGTTTACAACTCTCACAGCTAGAAATTGTCCACCACTACAAATGATTACTACTATCATATGAATTGAATACACCATTGGGATCACTTACACTAATTGTTTAATATACTATTTTAATGGAAGATTGGATTAATACATCCTCATAGGTTATTTATTATCATAGTTTTCTAAATGATACCTTATTAACGAGTGCTATATCATGTCTGTCATTAACACATTTGGAACACATATCTTGGAGAATATGTTTTTTTCAAATATTGGTTATCTATCCCTGATTTTGTGGTATATATTATGCAATTATTAAGCATCACTTTCGTGGATAGGGGTGACATCGTTAATTTTAGAAGAATTCTTGTCTAGGTTGTCGGGATTTTTACCAACATCGTTGTAAAGGTTCAATAATGTTTAGTATACTAATGACGTTCGGGTCTGGTCTGAATGTTACCAGTGTGTTTATCTCTTGAAAGATATGCCGCAAGGCCAGTAAGTCACAATAGATGTTAAGTGTCGGAAACATTACTTTTTTTTTTTAAAGGATCCATATACTGCTTAATACGTTTCAACTGTCCACGATTATTGCACGACCAACTTTTCCTTTGTTTGCAATTTGATAAACTAAAAATTACCCAATTATTTCAGTTGGAATGGTTTCTGGGAATAGTGTTTATACCAATTTTCAGTGTTTGACATTATTAAAAACAACACTAATCTTTTTCTTTTCATTGGATATTTTTGACTGATTATATACACAGTGTCCTTGATTAATTCAACACTTGATCTCAATGGAAATCAAAGACAGGCAGGGTATTTATTTTCGACCAATTCGGGTTTCGAGTAAGTTAACTTAGGACTTCCCTCAGGATTATGGGAGGGAAGTTTTCTTTTTCTCTTTGTCGATCATACAGAGGTAACCTCCATTTTAGATGCTTTTTGATAACTGGTTAATCACTGTTAGTAATTCATTACTTGCTTAATGTTTTATTGTTGGATCAATGTTATTCAAACTAATAGTTGAAACAGGATCACTTTAAATTCTTAAGTTTTTTCTATCCCATATTTCTTCATATATTGTTTAGTATTTTTTAAGATGTGTTATTGGTTTCTCCTTTCTTTAAACATTGCACACCATCATATTCAGATTAATAGAATCGATACTCATTCTTTATAGATAATGCGCACAATATAGATACTTTTAAACTCAGTATATTATACGTATTTATTAAAATAAATCTCTCTAAATGAATTCTTGTCATTTCAAAGTGTATGTATTTTTTATTATATTATCTACTATTTTTTTTACCTTTAACCCATAAGATGGCACCACTTCCTTCCTTATTCTCCTTTCTTCTGACACTATATCGAGGTTATTCTTTTTTATACTCTGTATGGTAGTTAGCTGTTGTACTAGGGAGGCAACTCGGTGCACTCAGTTATTGTAGAGTAGTCCACTATCTATGCCTCGCAAACCTCCAAACTCTTGTGGAACCATTTCTCACATCAGCGAGATTCTATTCACATGTGTAGTCATCACGCGCACACACTGTAAGCACCCCGTCCCTCACACCCTTCCACATTTCTCCTCTCGCCTTTTCTACTTTCTTTAAGTCATTCCGTTTCAATTGCTTCCAAGATATTCCTTAATATACCACGCGTGTTGGAGGCCTTCGTTCTCTACTACCAGTGCGTCAATCGCATTAGGGCTTGTCCCAGAGACAAATCATATAGGTTCTTGCAGGTTTCCTTCTTATTCTTTCTTCAGGTTCCGCTTTCGTTACCTGTATTTTCACCTCACACTTTCGATTCCTTGCCTCTTCCTTCCCTTCTTCTTCTTTCTTTTCCTTTTTCTTCCGATTGAACTCCGACACCTTAGTGGGGCCTTCACTCTGCGCCTTGTTCATTTACATTCTAATTCTTCCTCCACCTCCCTCATTTTCATTTGTTTTGTTAAGTTAAAAAAGTTACTGGTAGAAAGAAATGTGAAATAATAATATATAATAATAATAAACCTCGTAATATAAATAATAATAATGATGTTTATAATTAAAATATAATTTATAGGACACAAACGATAAGAGTTCTACTACATATAAATAAGTTCATAGAGTAGATGATTTTTTGAGCATGTCACTGGAGGTATGACTGGGAGATTATTCTGCTAAACAACAAAACTTTTAATTGAGTGTATACTTATTCACAATGTTGGACTATTGGAGGTTTTGGCTTTGGAAAAACCCATAGGAAGACTACAATGTAAAGGGCCGACACAAGGACATTTTTACGCGACACGTGGTGACCAAGTCTTAACTCGAGGTGGGCTGCAATCACAGGGCACAAATATGGAGAGAGGAAGATACATTAACCCCATATGTTAGGCTGCGTGCGCGAGGGATGTGTCATGGATCTATAACGGGAACGTCCGTTACTAGAGTCTGGCACGCGTCCGAACCAGAGACCATGCCAAACTCACACATTCTCCGTGATCCCTTCTCAGCGTCTATACTGCGACTCTGTGTTCTGCCACTCGGTCAAACCTAGAGATTTAATAAAGAATTAAGCGGTGCAGGGCTGGGTTTATTGCCCAGTCCGATGAGGTGGCCAACACTAGCTGTGTAAGAATTGGCACGGATGACTAGAAGGAGAGTAAATCACCACCCGTCATTTTTTCTACTGGGGACTTTATAATATCTACACTTAAAGAAAAAACTTTAAATTTGGATCATATGCTAAATATAATTAAGAACTAAATATATAAAAAATTAGTCTCTCAATTAAGGATGTTGATTAGTGTTCATATTATAATAAAATGAAATAGGCAACATCTATTATATTGTAATTTCAGAAGAGGCATTTTCTCGTTACTTCAGGATAATACATAGGTGTGTTCGGTGATTTGTCTCGCACACCGGGTTGCTGACAGCTTTTTGGGGTTTATCATGAGTTTTAGTCTCCTGACACGGATGTTGGGAAATAGAAATCAAATATGATACATCTCATGGACTGAATATTATTGTTCGTTTTAATTTTCAGATCTATGGGTAAAGCAGCATGTGGGGTGAAAGATACTCTCATTTTTTTATGCAGGGTTATTATAATATTGGGTATCATCCAATATAAATACTAGGATCTGGGTGTAGATGTCATCCAATTGAGTTTGAGTTCTGGGTTAGTTCAAGATCGATTCACGGATAGAAGTATTTTTGATAAAATCACGCGAGGTAGCCCCCGGGCACATTGGTTTTATTTTATACTGGGTTCTTTTCTAAAATAGTTCTTGGCATTACAAGGTGAATATTAGATAAGCTATTGTCCTCTTTTACTGATGTGTGATACTCTAGCAACTCTGTTCCATATTGGTATGCATAGACAATCCGTCTTACTTACTTGGAGTGCTTGCATTGAGGTTTCAGATATGTATTATTTTGTGCGTTTCTCTTGCTCCGAAACTGCTCCCAATATCAACACAAGCATGGGGAGATAAATCCGCAAGAGAATTGGACCTGTACAAAGGGTGGTTCAAGAAATCGCAGTGGAGATTGAGAGTTCTTGAAAATGAAGAAGGTAGTGAGGGACGGACATGCAGGTCTTGACAATGAACAATTGCAGGCAGTTGTTGAGCAAAATCCACGACAAAGGTGTCAGACGAAACTGTCTCAGACACTTGGTGTCAGCATTTGCAATCTTTCACTATTGTGTTGCTTTAAAATCACGGTTTCTAATTGTGAGCAAAAAAATCTGGCGCATTCCGGTGAATAGTGTTTAACTGTCAGCGGGTGTTTTGACATGTTTTTCAGCATTTGTGGTTGGTTGTGCTTGTTTGAGTAATATAGAGTGTATTAGTGGAGGAATAAGATTGAAAAAAACCTACATAGACCAGCTATGTGCAGTATGCAGGCATGAATGTGCAGAGGACCTCCTGGGGTGCAATGGAGTAATAGGGGGGTTGGCGAGAAGATTGTCATGGATATCTGTGCTACTGGCTACGGACATGCTGCTGATTTCTGTCAGTAACACTAGTATTAACTCTTGATCCCAAAATTTTTTTTCTTCTTTTACTTTAATAATGCTTTTCTATAGAAGTTTGGTTTGGTTTTTTGTACGATAGTCATACCTCAAGTGGGTCAATTTAATGCGCCAAAAGTTGGGAAATAAATTCATTCTGTAATGCATATACAATTTTTGTTTATCACATCATGTTTTTCTATTCAACCCATATACCGGGACCTAACAGGTATTACGACTCCTGCGGGTCAGAGTGGAACAGGAGCAATGGTGATAAAAGGGTGATCACATTCCCCAAACCTCCAGAACTGGAACCTCAGCCATCAGATAGAGTTTAACCGTCAACTTTCCCAGGACATGTAGACCTCAGCCAGCCAAAAACACGCCTTCTAGTACCCATATGAAGAAGGATGGGGGTTGCCATACAGGGCGGGCAATAGGGTTAGGGGCAATATATAGGTGTAGGACTTGACGTGGCCTAGCCAATTGAACAGAGGGGGCTCTTCAACCGTCCGTCTAGCAAGAAAAGCTTAAAGTGGAATATTAAAGTCATGGACTGTCAGCCAACTGGGTTGTCTATCCTTAAGCATTCACGGGTCGCCAGCCCACAGGCAAACAGGTGGCACTAACCATTGGGGGAGTCTTTAACCCCTCCGACAGGAGGCGGAGGGCTTTTCTATAGAAAAAAAAAATTATCTTGAAGAATAAATGCGGTCTTGTTCGCATCTGGCTCAGTGCATTGTTAAAATAAAATTAAATTAATAAGATTATGAACCAATCAGGACCATTCATGGGCCCAAAACAATATGTTTTTCGACTGACACAACTGCAGCCTCTTGTAGAGGGGTTTAACCTGTGCCCTATGGTCAATGTCAAGTCCTTGCAGCGTAATATGATAGTCCTGATCATTATGATCTTATGACAACCACCTCAGACCGCACCCAACCAATTTTTATCATATTGTGCTCCGAAGGGCTGGTGGATGAGGGTCTTAGTCTTCTTGAGTATGAAAAGTTGAACTGCATGGCTTTAGGGGTGAGGTTCCAGTTTCTCATTATTCCAAAGGTCCATCCTGAACACTGGAGAAGGGTCCTTGTTAGGGTCCAGATCTAAGGGTTCAATATAGTAAAAAATGAGTTTTGAAAAAAATGTGTTTAAATAAATTGGGAATACGCCAACAAGAATGAATAAACAAACGTTTGGCATAAAAAATAACCCAAACGGTTTGACGATGTAGTAAGACAGTGAACCTTCTAACCACATCATACATTAATCAATATAGAAAGAAAAATTGAATACCAACAGATGAATAAAAACCAAAAACGTCTTTTGTTTGCATAAAATAACCCAACAAGGGTTGACAGATGGCGTTAAAAGTGAACTTTCTACCCAATGTACATACAAATATAGAAAGAAAAAAAATTGAATACACCAACAAGAATGAATAAAACAAAACGTCTTTGGCTAATATACCAAAAGGGTTGACATGCGTAAAAATTGAACTTCTACCCCACCTACGTACATACAGAATATAGAAAGATAAAAAAAGAAAATTGAATACCAACAAGATGCATAAAAACAAAAACGTCTTTTGGCTAAGAATAACCCTCAACAACGGTTGACATGCCGGTAAAAGTGAACCTTCTACCCAAGCATTAACGTACATTAAAATATGAAAGAAAAAAAAATTGAATACCCAACAAGAATGAATAAAACAAAAAACGTCTTTGGCAATAAAATACCCAACAAGGGTTGACATGCCGTAAAAGTGAACCTTCTAACCCAACATACGTCACATACAAATATAGAGAACAAAAATGGAATACCAATCAAGAAATGAATAAAACAAAAACGTTCCTTTGGTATCCAATACTCAACAATAAAAAACGTTGACTGTCGTAAAAGGTGAACCTTCTAGCCTAACATACGTAAATAAAATATAGAAGAAACATCAAAAAATTGAATACCAATAAGAATGATAAACAAAAAACGCTTTTGGCATAAAATACCCAACAAGGGTTGACATGGCCTGTAAAAGTGAACTTTCTACCCAACATACGTAATCAAATATAGAAAGAGGAAAAAAAATTGAATACCTCAACAAGAATGAATAAAACAAAACGGGTCTTTGGCATAAATAACCAACGGGTTGACCATGCGTAAAAGTGAAGCCTTTAACCCAACATACGTCCATACAATATAGAAGAACAAAAAATTGAATACCCAACAAGAATGAATAAAACAATACAAAAACGTATTTGGCATAAAATACCCAACAAGGGTTTGACTGCCGTAAAGTGAACCTTCT
>CM042168.1:47084507-47092007 GCA_023376005.1 Doryteuthis pealeii
ATTAACATCATAGATTTGTTTCTTTTTCGCCAGTGTGATATTTTTAAATGTTGCACATATTTGTATAAGATGTACTGTGCATATCTTCTGTTGTTGAAAGCTTAGGTTTTGTTTGTACCACCTATTTTTCAAATTATTTCATGTGTGCACCAATACGTGTGTTATGTTTTTTCATCATTGTTATTTTATCATTCGATGTTCCTGTAAATTGCGGAGCAAGAATTTCAAGAGCTATTAATTTCGTTCTTTGTTGTAATGGCAATTCAAACCGTCCATGCTTTATTTAATGCCAAAGCCATATATATAACATACTTATAGAATAGTAGAGGTACTATTTATAAAACAATTTCTTTCTGTTCTGGTGACAGCATTCAATCCTGGGTCGGTTGAGCCGTACTACATCCAATAAATTCACCTGTGTGTGAATTCATGGATAAGGAGTTAATTATAAGAAAATTGGAAAATTTACAAGCTAAGGTCCCCAAAGACCCCACATGCATATTCCAATCCATAGGTGGAAGGAGAAGCATGCGTAATCTACATTTAAGCTACATTAACGAGAAGTAACCCCCTTGTTTTCTTTCATTTTGAGGAAACGCCATATATGGTTTTTTTTGTAAAAAACACGGATTTTTTCATTAATGTAATTCCTCAATGAGTTTTAGGCATGCTGATATAAATATTATTTACTAAGCCTTAGTTTAATATCCATCCAGTATACTAGGGATCCGTGATTTAGTACTTCATGTTTAGCGTAGATGCGTCCGTATAGGAATCACAATGGTCTTGCAGTTCAATTACCGTCCCTCGCCAAACTCAGCATATGAGATACACAGGAGATCTGTAGTATGTATTAGGTAAAGGAGATAAAGCTTGTCGTAGGTGTGCCGTACTTATCACGTCTTCATAGATTGCATAAAACATATTCCTTGGTTCTAGCCGTCCTTAAGTGAAAAGGCGGACAGACTCCTTTCTGTCTGGCCTAATATCCACAACTATTAGGCCACCCCATTCGACTTTATTACTTATAGCGCTCAACATACAGTAAGACATTCAAACTCACTAATTAAAATTTTTTATTGTTTACTATGTTTGCATATGATTAAATGGTAGCCTAGGGGTCACCAACACTTTATATATACAATGGCAGCATCCCTAAAGTAAATCTTTAGCTTAATAGTTTTAAGATATTTTTACTGCAACTGACTTTGTTAATAAGGACACAAAAAAATAGTTGAAGAAAAGTGAGAAAGAAGGAGATATATATATATATATATATGGGTAAACTTCATCATATTCCTAGACGAAGGCTGTGTGCATTTCACATAGCGCTAATATACCTTTGGGAATGTATGAATCATATATTCTCCCTCCAGCTATTTGGGTTTAAATAGTAGGGCAGACTGGGCCCTTTCAGCCTTGGGTAGGTAACCAGTCTAGGAGGGATAACTCTGAATTCAAAATTCCTGAGTTCGGTCGTTGATTGGCTTTGTGGCAACTCCTTGATGCACCAATTCTTTCCTATCGACTGTGCTCCAAAAAGTGTGGATGGTTCCACACAAGCCTTCACCACTATAAATAAATACCCTGTAGGAGTTCATGTGTGTATGAACCCTCATACATTGAAAATCAACAGGATGAGAGTCCATTTATATTATATTAATATATATATATACTATATATATATATATTACACATACACAACTACGACACACACACGCGCACAGTGATGACTGATAGCTTTTTTGATTTAGTGCCTACTGGGATGCACATAATTGCTTTGAAGGAGTCCCTGGTGGAAAATTTATGGGTCCCAACTAAAGCTTATCCAATCTCCTACCTTGTAACCTATCCTGTGTAATTCATTTCTAAGAAAACTATTGAAATGTATTTACAGTTAGACTTTGAAAATGGTGAGGGAAGAAAAAAGAAATATCCACTGGGATGCATGGATATGATTTTACTGTGTCCTTTTTAGATTTTTGTGTGTCAGGGGAAGCAGGACACGTACCTATCAGCATCTGTGTGTGTGTGTATTAATATATATATTAAAATTATATATATATATATATATATACACACACCATTCACAACAACACCACACACACACACACACACACACACAACACTCAAAGGGAGTGAAGAGACTTTTGCGACATAAGGGTAATGTATAATAGGGAATGAACTGTTCAAATCCCAAATTAAGCTGTTTGCATTTTACATAGTACTAAATATCCTTGGAAGAAGAACCCAACTATTCTCCTCAGTTATATGTAAATAGTTGGGCAGACTGGGCTCTTTTAATTTAATATTGACAACCTGTCTATGAGAAGGAAAAACTGCAAACAAAAACCAAGTTGTAGACCTGAAAAGGATAGATTTTACAATGCCTATTTCTGTTTCAGATAATTACAGAGTTGAGCTTGAGGATTATATATATATATTAATATACTATATATATTTTTTTCAAAACAAGAACTCAGCCGCTTTCCTGAAGAAGCGTCTGAAAGACCAAAACTTGATAGCATTCAACATTTATCCACAGAAATAAACTTCTATCCATTGTAACATCCTGTTTGGTCTACTTTTTTACACACACATATATATATAATTATATATATACTAAATTAATATAATATATATTATATATATATATATATATATATATTATCAAAATTCATCAGAAAAAAGTAAAATTGTCACCCACCCCTTCAATTTTTTCTGAAATTTTGTACAGGTGTGGTACTGTGTTAAGGTTAGACATCCCCAAAATTTGGAGCTTCCAATTCTAAAACATTGGCGGAGTTTATCGTCGATTTTTAGCTCCCCAAACTTGGTTCTGAGCAAAAATCACAAACTATCTTTTTGATACAAATAATGTTCAATAATGGAAAAAAATCTTTGCACATCGGGATATTGATCCTTGTTGTTTTGAAAAATCAGAAAATCATCAATAACTTAAAAATTGGTATTGAATTTTAACTTTTTCTTCCTCAAGCAAAAATGCTAAACCAATTTTTAGGAGTAAGGAAGGCTCTAGAACGAATTTTACAGACAAAAATACATTACAAAAAGGTGTCGTACATTTCTTTGCGGCACACCCCCCTCAATATGGGAGAGCTAAAAATTGACATAACTCTGTCCCAATTCTTGGAATTGGAAGCTCAAATTTTGGGGATAAGTGTCTACTAATTAAACAGTCCTACACAACGCTTGCATAAACGAAATATTAAGAAAAATTGAAGGGGGTGGTGACATGGCCTGGATGATTTGACATGGAATTACCTATATACATTAATACAAGGTGTGTCAAAAAATGAGTATCAAATTTTTTACTTTTTTGACACCTTTATATATATTAAAAAAAAAATTTTAACGTTCCATTCATTGTTCATTTTTATTGTTGTAAATTTTACAGTACTTCAAATCTCGATACAGTTTTTGACAACATTGTACAGAGAGACAGAGAGAAATAGAAAAGGAGAGAGAAAGACGGAGCAAGAGAACATAGATGAATTTGAAAAATAGTTTATAAGTAGAGAGTTTATTTACTTACTGTAGTAAAAAACTATCTTCGTCAGAGTTCGTCGACTGGCAGGAACTGATTGGTTGTATTTTACTTGTCTTCAAATCTTTGTTTTTACGCTTCAAATAAAAAATTTTGGTTCCGGAGTAAAAATCTGAATAAATACAACAAATAAATAAAATTACATTTTTTTCCTTTTCAAATATTTCTTCTACTGTAATTCACCTAATGTCCTTTTTTTTACTTCTTTATTTTTTTTGGGGGGGGGGGTGTATGGTTGGTTTTTACGGTATATATCAACCTCAGTGGGTCATTTAATGCTGATAAAGTTTTGAATTAAATTCATCTTAATGGATAATCAATTTTTTATAAACTCATGTTTTTCTGTTTAACACCATAGATGGGACTACCTAAGAGGTATACCACTTCAGGTTAGAGTGGACCTGGAGCCAATGGTGATGAAGGGATACTCCACATTAAACCTTTCTCAATTTCCAACTGTGCCGTTTTCATTTCTCATAGATTGACAATCTCGGTTTGGTTACACTTAGAATTTACAAAAGCAAGTAATGATAAATTTTGAATGACCATATAAGCAACTACAGATACTGTAAGTGCAAACGGATCGTTTGTTAATCAAAAAATGACTTTTTTGGCATAAATGGCCGAAAAAGTGTTCATATGTGCTATAAAACAAACAACCAACCTATCCGTTCGAACTAATAGAGCTACTAAGGGCAAATTATCACAGAAACCCAATTAAACCTTTTAAACTCATCCTTTACTCTATTCTCAAGTTCTCTTGTGCTATTATTTTCAATCTGTGCTGTTTTCATTCTCATAGATTGACAATATCTCAGTTGTCACGTCAAAGTTTGAAATAAATTCATTCTTTAATGGATAATCAAATTTTGTTTTTATAAACTCATGTTTTTCTATTAACCCATAGATGGGGACCCTAGCAAGTACTACCACTCTGAGTCAGAGTGGACCAGGAGCAACGGTGATTAAAGGGGCACTCCACAATTCCCCAAACCTCCAAAACTGGAACCTTACCATCAGAAGAGGTTTAACATCATTCCAGGACATCTAGCACCCATTATGATAAAAAGGGTTGGGGCTTGCCATAAGGGCAATAGGATTGGAGCAATCATATAGGTGCTAGGGCTTGATGTGACCAAGCCGATTGAACAGAGGGGCCCCTCTCCAACTGTTCATCTAGCCCAAGAAAGGGCCAAGTGGAGTTTTGCCGAGTCATGCGGACTGCTCATTCCACCTGGGTTCTATCCTTAAGCATCACAGGTCGCCACCCATGGCCAACAGGTGGCTCCATTGGGGAGTCTTACCCCTACAGAGTGTCAGTCGGTGCATTCTAATTCTTTTTTTTTGTCAATCTAACTCCATTGAGAGAGCTAATACCAACACAAAAATTTGCTGGGGGTTACTCTCGTAGAGTAGTAGGCACTCCTTTCAGCACTCTACCAGATGGGCCTAGCTCATAACTTTAAAATAGTTACAATTAAGGACTTCAACAGTGATTAATAAGTAAGAGGTATTTGCGGAAAACTCTTATAATTCCCAGTAGGCAATTAATTTCAGATGAAAGAAGACGAGAACAACAATTGAAGATAAAAGAACATATATTCAAAGGGTACAAAAAGGTTGCAAAACTTGTGGCGTTTGCAGCCAGACTTATCTTCTTGCTGAGGGTAAGAAGGTAAAGATGAGCGCTGGAAATATACCACTGGTTGACTGCCCAACACAAATAAGTGCTGAGGGTGAAGGTGAAGGGAGCGATTGATAACACGACTCGCTGGTTGACTGTCCAACACGATAAGTCACTTTCGTCAAGGAATTTAATTTTGGCGCCAATATCATATATTGGCGATTCGCCCTCTGGTGCCAAGGAACATTTTATGTATTTAAATAGTCAAACTATTCAGAATTAATATGTTGTTCTAAAAACAATAATTGAAAGCTTTTTAGGAAGCAGGACTGAATCTTTGAGAGAAATAGAAAAGTGAAAGAAAGCTGTTCTAAATTCAATCTTTTACTAACTGGGCAGAAGTTGGACAGATAGGAAAGGAATCAATTTACATCAAAATAAATAAAAACAAGTATGAGCAGAAAGAATACTAAAAGAAATAAGATTAAATTCTAGTTATAAAAGTAATAACACTATCAATGAAAGTTTTCTAATTTTATTATGACATTGCTTGAATAGATTAATCTATTTTTCCATATTTTTCTCCCATTACTGAAAAGTACAATTTGATCCAATTCAATGAGAATATGATTAACAACTACTTCTATTTGAAGAAAAAAAAACTAAACAAACAACAAAAACCAAACAAACTAAAAACCAAAATAATTTAACTATCATTTTTCCGATATATAAGCTGATTAATATTTCGGACTGATCTTACTTGATTTGGCTTATACTGCATTTTGACCCTCCTCTATTTCTTGTAAGTTGTCTTGAAACTTGTAAATTGATTTGTAAACTTATTTTTCTGTTTTTTGTATGTATCTGTTAGCACCAGATACTGGTGCTGAATAAATATATTAAGATATATTAATGATTTGAAGGCAAACAATGCGTATAAAAAAAAATAAAAAAACAAAAGTTGTTATTTTTGTCTTATCGATTTTCAAAGCAACTTTATCTTCAGAGACGAAGATCAGAAATGTATCTTCAGAGACGAAGATCAGAAATGTATCTTCAAGACGAAAGATCAGAAATGAGACGAAGATCAGAAATGTATCTTCAGAGACGAAGATCAAAAATTTATCTTCAGAGACGAAGATCAAAATTTATCTTCAGAGACGAAGATCAAAAATTTATCTTCAGAGACGAAGATCAAAAATTATCTTCAGAGACGAAGATCAAAAAATTTATCTTCAGAGACGAAGATCAAAAAATTTCTGATATTCGTCTCTGAAGATAAAGTTGCTTTGAAATCGATAAGACAAAAATAACATCTTTTTCTTTTTGTTTTTATTTTTTATACGCATTGTAATTGCCTTCAAATCATTAATATATTATAACATACTTAACAATGCTTCAAGCAAATTACCAATTACTTTTAAATATTAAGCATTCAATTTCGTCTGTGTATCATTTCACCTTGATGATACAAACAGTTATTTAGAAGACCTCAACATGTCTTTTTTAGCATACTAGTTTTTAAAAAGTTTTTAGTGAGAGATTTGACTTACAAGATAATGATAATGCCTAGACTGGACCCTTTCAATGTATCTATAAGCATAGGAGTAATTCCATGTCAAATCATTCAGGCCATGTCACCCACCTTCTTCAATTTTTCTGAAATTCAGTAAAGGTGTGGACTATGTTAAAGTTAGACAATCCCCAAAATTTGAGCTTCCAATTCCAAAAATTGGTGGAGTTATGTCGATTTTTACCTCTCCAAATTTTTTTGGGGGGGCGAAAAATGGCGACTTTTTGTAATCTTTTTTTGTCTGTAAAATGAGTTCTAGTGCTTCCCTTCTCCTGAAAATTGGTTTATTAAAGCATTTTTGGTCGACGAATCCAAAAATGCTATCGAAAAAGTCTGAAAGTCAACCAATTTTAAGTTATTGATGATTTTTTTGATTTTTTCATAGCAAGATCAATATTCCCGATGTGGCACTGCATCTTCGACAAAGATTTTTTTCTATTATTATTTCATATCTATTGAACATTATTTATACAAAAAGATAGTTTGGTAGAAGGGGAGTGGGTGGTTGACAATTTTACTTTTTTCTGGATGATTTTGACATAGAATTGCCCATAGCTAAACTAAATTTTTCTCTTTTTCTGTTTTAAATTCAGAGTTTTTTTCCACCTAAAACTGTTGCTGCTGCTTCCAGTGTTCTCCAGATGACAAAACAAATGTGTCAATTGGTTGGTTTGATTTTACGGCATGTCAAACCCTTGTTGGGTCATTTTATGCCGAAGACATTCGTTTTCATTC
>CM042168.1:47094507-47198022 GCA_023376005.1 Doryteuthis pealeii
TTGGTTTGGTTTGTGTTGTGAGGTTTTAAGGGGTCAAATAAGAACAAAACGACGGGTAACAAATGTAGGAAAATGTATTAACAGAAAGTAGACAAATACAATGTAAGTGGAAATTACGTCCGACAAATAGAGTTATTGGCTTACTCGCATTGGCTTACTCTCAAGCCACAATTGTCCCTGTTACTTATAGTAACCTGTCGGCACATTCCATTAGTCTTATAGGGTGTATCACCTATAACAGTTTGTTTTACGGCATATCAAACTCAATGGGTCATTTAATGCCAATAAAGCACCCATAGTCGTGAAACCGTACCAATGTAAACTCAAAATATGTATCAATGAACGTCGGTCTTGTCTGAATGTTACCAAGGTGTTTACTCTTGAAAGATATGCGCGCCAGTAAGTCACAATGATGTTTGTGTCAAATCTTTTTTTTTTTTTTTAAAGGATAACATAACGTTAAGTTCCAACTGTAACGTTAGCACACAATTTGATAAACTAAAAATTACCAAAATTCAGGGAATTTTCTGATTTTTGATAAAATTTTCAGTGTTGACTTATTAAACAACTAATTTTTTCTTTTAAATTACTGAATCGTTTCAATCAAACTGATTCAATGGAAATCAATCGAAATTCTTTAGAATAAATATTACCCTTTGCGACAACCATAGATGCTTTTGAGGAAACGAGTAATATACCTAATAAAATTTATTTAAAATATGAAACACCTAATCTTAAGTTTCAAATTTCATATTTTTAGATTTTAAGTGTCCATCCTTTTAAACAGAACAAACATCGATTAATAATTGTATCACTTATAATAGGCAATTAGATACTTAAACTAGAAAATTTTAAAAAATCTTCAAAAATGTATTTATTTATTTATTTACATATTTTCTATTTAACCCATAGATGGGACCCCAACAGGTACTACCACTCCAGGTCAGAGTGGACCAGGGAGCAATGGTGATGATGAGGTGCTCCACATTCCCCAAACCTCCAAAACTGGAACCTCACCATCAGCGAGTTTAACGTCATTCCTAGGACACGAAGACCCTCAGCCACCGCCCACTAGCACCCATATGATAAAAAGGGTTGGGGCTTGCCATAAGGGCAATAGGGCTGGAGCAATCATATAGGTACTAGGGCTTGACATGACCAGCCGATTGATCGGAGGGGGCCTCTCCGACCGCCCGTCTAGCCCAAGTAAGGATCAAAATGGAGTGTTGCATGTCATGGACTGCTCAACCACCTGGGTTCTATCCTTAATCATCACAGATCGCCACCTACAGCCAACAGGCAGCCCAATTGGAGGAGTCTTACCCCTCTGCAGAGGTGCATTCTAACGCTCCAGCCAACACTTGCCCTCTCGATTTAAAAGGGGCAGGGCTGGGTTTATTGCCCAGTCCCTGAGGTGCCTCAAAAGAGGAATGCTGGGAGTCACGCATATTTCTATGGTTTAAAATCTTAACATTAAGAAATTAATCAAATTTCAGTATTAAATATCCCATAAGGAGTTGATATGCCATTAAATAAATGAAATAGGCACACATCTATTTATTGTATTAGGTTGTTACAAAAACAATGGCCGATTGAAGTGCTCGGTTTTGAAATGTCATTTTAACATAGAATTTGTTGTTTATTTCAGGTGAATTTTTGCATATATAATAATTAATGTGTGCTCAAAGTTTAGTTTATTTTCAGATAGAAAGTATTTTTGAAAAATAGGGGCCTTCAAAGATGAACATGCCTAAACATGACCATCACCTTCTTATGTTGCATGAGTTCAAGTTTGGGCACAATGCCTCCGAAACTGCTCCCAATATCAACAAAGCATGGGGAGATAAATCCGCAAGAGATTGGACTGTACAAAGGTGGTTCCAGAAATTCCGCAGTGGAGATGAGAGTCTTGAAAATGAAGAAGGTAGAGGACGGACATGCAGTCTTGACAATGAACAATTGCAGGCAGTTGTTGAGCAAAATCCACGACAAAGTGTCAGAGAAATGTCTCAGACACTTGGTGTCAGCATTGCAATCTTTCATATTGTTTGCTTTAAAATAACGGTTTCTAATGTGAGCAAAAAATCTGCATTCCGTGAATAAGTGTTTAACTGTCAGGGGTGTTTGACATGTTTCACATTGTGGTTGTTGTGCTTGTTTGAGTATATAAGAGTGTATTAGTGGAGAAATAAGGATGAAAAAAACCTACATAGACCAGCTATGTGCGTATGCGGCATGCTGTGCAGAGGACCTCCTGGGGTCAATGAGTAATAGGGAGGGTTGGCGAGAGATTGTCATGGATATCTGTGCTACTGGCACGACATGATGATGATTCTGTCAGTAACACTAGTATTAACTCTTGATCCCTCAAAATCTTTTTCTTCTTTACCTTTAATAATGCTTTTCTATAGAAGTTTGGTTTGGTTTATTTTACGGCATATCAACCTCAGTGGGTCATTTAATGCCAACAAAGTTGTGAAATAAATTCATTCTTAATGCATAATACAATTTTGTTTATCAACTCATGTTTTTCTATTCAACCCATAGACGGGACCCTAACAGGTACTACGACTCCGGGTCAGAGTGGAACAGGGAGCAATGGTGATAAAAGGGTGATCCACATTCCCCAAACCTCCAGAACTGGAACCTCACCATCAGATAGAGTTTAACGTCATTCCCAGGACATGTAGACCCTCAGCCACCGCCTTCTAGTACCCATATGAGAAGGATTGGGGGTTGCCATAAGGGCAATAGGGTAGGGGCAATCATATAGGTGCTAGGACTTGACGTGGCCAGCCAATTGAACAGAGGGGGCCTCTTCAACCGTCCGTCTAGCCCAAGAAAAGCTTAAAGTGGAATATTACAAGTCATGGACTGCTCAGCCACCTGGGTTCTATCCTTAAGCATCACGGGTCGCCACCCACGGCAAACAGGTGGCCCCATTGGGGGAGTCTTACCCCTCCGACAGGGCGGGCTTTTCTATAGAAAAAAAAAATTATCTTGAAGAATAAATGCGGTTTGTTCGCATCTGGCTCAGTGCATTGTTAAAAATAAAACTTAAATTAATAAGAATTATGAACCAATCAGAAACATTCATGCCCAAAACAATATGTTTTCGACTGACACCAACTGCAGCTCTTGTAGAGGGGTAACCTGTGCCCTAATGGTCATGTCAAGTCCTTGCACGTATATGATAGTCCTGATCATATTGATCTTATGACAACCCCACCCCAACAATTTTTATCATATATGTGCTAGAAGGCGGTGGATGAGGGTCTTAGTCTTCTGAGTATGACGTTGAACTGCATCTAGGGGTGAGGTTCCAGTTCTGCATTATTCCAAGGTCCATCCTGACCTGGAGAAGGGTCCTTGTTAGGGTCCCATCTAAGGGTTAAATATATAAAAAAATGAGTTTTGAAAAATGTGTTTAAAAAATAAATTGAATACCCAACAAGAATGAATAAAACAAAAACGTCTTTGGCATAAAATAACCCAACAACGGTTGACATGTAGTAAAAGTGAACCTTCTACCCAACATACATACATACAAATATAGAAAGAAAAAAAAATTGAATACCCAACAAGAATGAATAAAACAAAAACGTCTTTGGCATAAAATAACCCAACAAGGGTTGACATGCCGTAAAAGTGAACTTTCTACCCAATGTACATACAAATATAGAAAGAAAAAAAATTGAATACCCAACAAGAATGAATAAAACAAAAAACGTCTTTGGCATAAAATAACCCAACAAGGGTTGACATGCCGTAAAATTGAACCTTCTACCCAACCTACGTACATACAAATATAGAAAGAAAAAATTGAATACCCAACAAGAATGAATAAAACAAAAACGTCTTTGGCATAAAATAACCCAACAACGGTTGACATGCCGTAAAAGTGAACCTTCTACCCAACATACGTACATACAAATATAGAAAGAAAAAAAAATTGAATACCCAACAAGAATGAATAAAACAAAAACGTCTTTGGCATAAAATAACCCAACAAGGGTTGACATGCCGTAAAAGTGAACCTTCTACCCAACATACGTACATACAAATATAGAAAGAAAAAAAATTGAATACCCAACAAGAATGAATAAAACAAAAACGTCTTTGGCATAAAATAACTCAACAAGGTTGACATGTCGTAAAAGTGAACCTTCTACCAACATACGTAAATACAAATATAGAAAGAACAAAAAATTGAATACCCAACAAGAATGAATAAAACAAAAACGTCTTTGGCATAAAATAACCCAACAAGGGTTGACATGCCGTAAAAGTGAACTTCTACCCAACATACGTACATACAAATATAGAAAGAAAAAAAATTGAATACCCAACAAGAATGAATAAAACAAAAACGTCTTTGGCATAAAATAACCCAACAAGGGTTGACATGCCGTAAAAGTGAACCTTCTACCCAACATACGTACATACAAATATAGAAAGAAAAAAAAATTGAATACCCAACAAGAATGAATAAAACAAAAACGTATTTGGCATAAAATAACCCAACAAGGGTTGACATGCCGTAAAAGTGAACCTTCTACCCAACATACGTACATACAAATATAGAAAGAAAAAAAAATTGAATACCCAACAAGAATGAATAAAACAAAAACGTCTTTGGCATAAAATAACCCAACAAGGGTTGACATGCCGTAAAAGTGAACCTTCTACCCAACATACGTACATACAAATATAGAAAGAAAAAAAATTGAATACCCAACAAGAATGAATAAAACAAAAACGTCTTTGGCATAAAATAACCCAACAAGGGTTGACATGCCGTAAAAGTGAACCTTCTACCCAACATACGTACATACAAATATAGAAAGAAAAAAATTGAATACCCAACAAGAATGAATAAAACAAAAACGTCTTTGGCATAAAATAACCCAACAAGGGTTGACATGCCGTAAAAGTGAACCTTCTACCCAACATACGTACATACAAATATAGAAAGAAAAAAAAATTGAATACCCAACAAGAATGAATAAAACAAAAACGTCTTTGGCATAAAATAACCCAACAAGGGTTGACATGCCGTAAAAGTGAACCTTCTACCCAACATACGTACATACAAATATAGAAAGAAAAAAAATTGAATACCCAACAAGAATGAATAAAACAAAAACGTCTTTGGCATAAAATAACCCAACAAGGGTTGACATGCCGTAAAAGTGAACCTTCTACCCAACATACGTACATACAAATATAGAAAGAAAAAAAATTGAATACCCAACAAGAATGAATAAAACAAAAACGTCTTTGGCATAAAATAACCCAACAAGGGTTGACATGCCGTAAAAGTGAACCTTCTACCCAACATACGTACATACAAATATAGAAAGAAAAAAAATTGAATACCCAACAAGAATGAATAAAACAAAACGTCTTTGGCATAAAATAACCCAACAACGGTTGACATGCCGTAAAAGTGAACCTTCTACCCAACATACGTACATACAAATATAGAAAGAAAAAAAATTGAATACCCAACAAGAATGAATAAAACAAAACGTCTTTGGCATAAAATAACCCAACAAGGGTTGACATGCCGTAAAAGTGAACTTCTACCCAACATACGTACATACAAATATAGAAAGAACAAAAAATTGAATACCCAACAAGAATGAATAAAACAAAAACGTCTTTGGCATAAAATAACCCAACAAGGGTTGACATGCCGTAAAAGTGAACCTTCTACCCAACATACATACATACAAATATAGAAAGAAAAAAAAATTGAATACCCAACAAGAATGAATAAAACAAAAACGTCTTTGGCATAAATAACCCAACAAGGGTTGACATGCCGTAAAAGTGAACTTTCTACCCAACATACGTACATACAGAGTGGAGTAAAATTTGGGCCAACAAAAGAACAAGCTTGTTTGTTAATAAAACATACAATTTGTATGAAGACAAAATAGAGTCTAATGGTTATTGTTGTAGGGAATGGACACAGCGAGACAAGTTCAAATCCTGTTTGTATTTTACATAGCGCTAATACCCTTGGGGGTGGGGAGATACAAATCCAACTATTCTTCCTCCAGGTATGGGTAAATAGTAGGGCAGACAGGATTCTTTAACCTTTATATGCTAACTAGTCTAGAAGAAAAACTCTGAATTCAAACCAAAGAGGCTCTCCTCACTCATATATGTATAACTTTCAAAGAAGTGCATCCCGGTCTCCTGCCTCAAAAATTGCTATCCGGTGACTATCAAAATAACAACCCCAGCTCGTCGTAATTCTTGTTTGGAATAGACTGAGATAGATAGATAGATAGATAGATAAACAAACAAAATAATATAGATAGATATGAACAAATGGAGATAGATATTTTCGACAAGTTAATGTATTGGGGGGGGGGTCGCTTCATTTTTTTTTGTCGTAATTCTTGTTTATTTAAACTAAAAACAAGACATTAAACAAACATGAATAAAAAAATCTTAATATTTAAAGTAATATAGATAGATATGAACAAATTGAGATAGATATGAAGATGGATAGTTTTGAATAGACTGAGCTGGGTCGTTATTTTAATAGTTATCGGATAGCAATTTTTGAGGCAGGAGACCGGGATGCAATTCCTCATGAATTACCAAATTTAAAAAAATTTTTTTTTTTTTTTTTTTGAAAATTAAAAAAAATTTTTTTAATTTAGAATTTTTTTATTTATCTATTTTTTTTTTTTTTTTTTCTAAATCTTGAGTTTCTGGTTGAAATAAATCATTATGAAACGACAGTTTGTTAAGTTTCTCTTTCTTTGAAAGTTAAATATTGCTCTTTATATAATCTAATTTATTGATTATTATACATTGAGCTCTCTCTAGGAATTTATAAAAATCTTTGTATAAAAATCCGACTGTACGATGTTCTATGCATTGCACATTTGTTTGCCGAGTTCGCTTGTCATGATTATTTTCTATAATTATTGAATTTTATACGATATAAGCATTGTAATTGCCTTCAAGTAAAATATAAGTAATAATATATACTTTATTCAACAATGCTTCTAAAAGAAACATCCAAAATCTTATATATATATATATATATATATATATAAATATTATGGACTCTCTCGTCAATTTTCGACGCATGAGGGTTCATATATACAATGAACACCCACACAGTGATTTGTTTATAGTGGTGAAGGCTTGTGTTGGACCATCCACACTTTTTGGCACAGTCGATAGGAAAGAATTGGTGCATCAAGGGTTGCCACAAACCCAATCAACGACCGACCTCAGGAATTTTGAATTCAGAGTTATCCCTCTCCTAGACTGGTTACCTACCCAAGGCTGAAGGGCCCAGTCTGCCCTACTATTTAACCTATAGCTGGAGGGAGAATATATGGATTCATACCTTTCCCAAGGGTATTAGCGCTATGTGAAATGCCAACAGCTTTGTCTAGGAATTGAACTTGAATCGACGAGTCCATTTTCCACGACTCTAACCATTAGCCCACACACCTCCACATTATATATATATATATATATATATATATATATATATATATATATAGATAGATAGATAGATAGATAGATAGATAGATAGATAGAGATGTGTGCATAGCTACAACAGGTATGCCACTGAAATTCAACAATGCAAATCAAAATAAAAGTGACATTGATCTGAACAACTTGCAATGTTATCTCTTCATTTATGCGTGTGGCATATCAATCAAATTTTCAAAACATGGTAAGATAATCTATTGATACTAGGAATAATACTTCCCATTTCCAAGAAAAAGGGTGCTACGCGTATCAATGAAGAGATAAAAGTGCAGGTTGTGCAGATCAATGTCACTTTTATTTTGATATGGTTGAATTCCAGTGGCATACATGTTGTAGCTGAATATATATATACTAGCAAATATATGCACCCTCCGGATGCAAGTATTTAAGTTTAAATGTAATAAAATATTAAATTAAATCAGAAAGGCTAATGAAACTAATTAAAAATTCAGATAAAAAGATTTGAAACGGAGGGAGTATATTCGGAAAATAGAACAACTGAAACTTACTCTTTCATCTCTTCCGTTTTTCAATGCTAAATTTTCCTAATTTAACTATTTAGTTAAAATAGGAAGTAAAGAATAAAATTACAGTTATTTCTTCTTGTTAATGAATTTCTTTTAGGATTTATTGAAGAGATTTTTACTCATATTCATTAAGATAAAACCAAACAATTAGAAATCAATAATATCAAGCACATTTTTATTAAAATCAGTTTTTTTAATATCAATATGCAAATTAGCTTTACGTTTACACTGAAAACTGGTATTTTGTTGTATATATAAATACAATTGCATGTTATTAGTATTTAGGTAAGGCCAACAGTATTAATAATGTCAAACAGTTTTATTATTAATTGCGGTTTAAATAGAAATAGAATCATGGAGAATGTGATGTAAATAACTAAGGGAATTGTGACTTGAGTACTAATATAGTTTCGGTTACAGACAGAAAAACACACAATCTCCATTATAATAAGATATGTACTAGCAAATATATGCACCCTCCGGGTGCAAGTATTTAAGTTTTAATGTAATGAAATATCGTATTAAATTAGAAAGTCTAATAAGAATGCAGATAAAAACATTTGAAACAGAGTGGGGTTATAATAGAAAAATAGAAATGAAACTTACTCTTCCATCACTGCCGTCTTTCATTGCTGAATTTTACTTATTGAACTATTTAGTTAAATTAGGAAATAAAGAATAAAATTACACTTATTTTTTCTTGTTAATGGATTTCATTTAAGATTCATTAGAGAGATTTTTGCTTATATTCATTAAAATAAAACCAAACAGTTAGCAATCAATAATACTAAGCACATATTTAATAAAATCACATTTTTAATATCAATATGCAAATTAGCCTTCCTGTTCACACTGCAAACCGCTATTTTTTGTATATATAAATACAATAGCATGTTATTAGTATGTAGATATGGACAATACTAATAAAAAGGTGAAGCAATTTTATTAATAATTGAGGTTTAAATATAAATAAAATCATGAAGTATGTGATGAAAATAACTATGTTAATTGTGAAACGATTAGTAATATAGTTTCGGTTACAGACGGAAAAACACACAATCTCCATTATAATAAGATATATATATATTCATCAACAAGTTACTACTATGTTTTCATTGTAGTAGCATAAGTAGTTAATCCAAAAGGGCTCAACATATCTTGTAAAATATAGAGCATTTATAGTTGCAGGAAAGTTATTCTCTCTACCACAGTTTCGGTGTTCACAGTACGTATATATATATATAATTGATAATTTTGAATCATATTACCACGACCAGACAACTCGGCAAACACCATTTGCGACATCCGGAGCACTGGACAGCTGTTTCGACCTCCTTAAGTCCCCCCGCTCTTCACGCTGTGGTCCACTGGTTCAATCTCTAGTGGCGGAGATTGTGGTATGCTGATGAGACCAAAGGAGGTCGAAACAGCTGTCCAGTGCCCCGGATGTCGCAAATGGTGTTTGCCGAGTTGTCTGGTCGTGGTAATATGATTCAAAATTATCAATTATATATATAATTCCTTATCAAAAATTCAACATTATATATATATATATATATATATATATATATATAGGTTTGTTTTGAAGGCTATCACAATGCAAGTGTAAAGAAAAAAAAGAAGGTAACTGTGGTGTTGTTTGTTAACCTGTGATTTATTCTCAATTCTTAATATTAAGAATTAAGAATAAATCACAGGTTAACAAACAACACCACAGTTACCTTCTTTTTTTCTTTACACTTGCATTGTGATACCCTTCAAAACAAACCAACAAACTAATATATATATAAAGCAAATTACAAAACCCTTTTATTTATATATATATATATAAAGTAAAGTCGTCAAGGTGGCCTAATGTCGGTATCAGCCAATCAGCAAGGGAGTCTATCCCCTTTTCACTTGTGCTAGACCAAGGAAATTATTTTAGCGTCTGAGGTGGAGCACACACCTACCGTCAGCTCCTTACTTTACCGCACAAATCCCTGTGCTACTCATACGCTGAGTTGGCGAGGACCAGAATCGAACTAGGAACCTTGTGGTTTCTAGCCGAATGCTCTACCGACTGAGCTAACCCGCTCTCTCTCTATATATATATATATATTATATATACTAGCAAATATATGCACCCTCCGGGTGCAAGTATTTAAGTTTTAATGTAATAGAATATATTAAATTAGAAAGTCTAATAAGAATGCAGATAAAAAAAATTTAAACAGAGTGGGGTTATAATAGAAAAATAGAAATGAAAATTACTCTTCCATCACTGCCGTCTTTCATTGCTGAATTTTACTTATTTAACTATTTAGTTAAATTAGGAAATAAAGAATAAAATTACATTTATTTTTTCTTGTTAATTGATTTCATTTAAGATTCATTGAAGAGATTTTTGCTTATATTCATTAAAATAAAACCAAACAATTAGAAATCAATAATACTAAGCACATATTTAATAAAATCACATTTTTAATATCAATATGCAAATTAGCCTTCCCGTTCACACTGCAAACCGCTATTTTTTGTATATATAAATACAATAGCATGTTATTAGTATGTAGATATGGACAACACTAATAAAAAGATGCAGCAATTTTATTAATAATTGAGGTTTAAATATAAATAAAATCATGAAGAATGTGATGAAAATAACTATGTTAATTGTGACTCGATTAGTAATCTAGTTTCGGTTACAGACAGAAAAGCAAACAATCTCCATTATAATAAGATATATATATACTAGCAAAAGTACCTGGTCCATGACCGGACAAAAACATTTTTAGGAACCCAGTGGGTGTTCTTAAAAATAATTTTTTTTTTAAATCACAGAAAATTTGGATAGTACAGTGTTTGTTTATTTTAGGGATTTTTTTACATTTTTTGTTAACATTGAAATAATTTGTATCATTGAGATTTTAAATAATCTTATCTAGTTTGTTTAAAGTATATCTTATAAAGATAGAATATTCAGCTATTAAATAAATAATAGCTTGTGTCTTATCTGTTATTATTTCATTTACTGCTAAATAAAAAAAACGAGTATCCTAATTCCATCATTTTAGCCAAGGGTAGTATATATATATATATATATATATATATATATATATATATATATAAAAGAGAGAGAGAGAGAGAGAGAGAGAGAGAGAGAGAGAGAGAGAGAGAGACATCAACATCTTTTAGACTAAGATTAAATAACCACAAATCCACAATAAAACTCAAATCCCCACATAATACAATAGCACTTCACTTTAACACCCTACCACACAACCTTACACACCTCAAATGCATTTTAATAGAACACGCATTTCCAACAACGCAATCTCGAAAACAAGCAGAAACTAAATGGATTCTAAAATTACAAACTCACATGAGGGAACTGAATGCTCCGTTATTATAAATATTTTACAGACACTGCCACTGTCAATAACAACAAAGACAAAAGATCCGTTGAACGAGCAAAATTCATTTGAAAAAGGGTATCTAACAAACCCGAAAAATTATGATAACAAATAAGTAAGAAATAATAAGTGAATCCAATACTCCATAACATCGAGTTCATTCATTTATTTTTAGATGTTCGTAATAACGCCCAACTTTAAAAAAAAACATTAAAAAAATACATACCAAGAGAAGCATAAGGAGACCTCCTAAAATACAACATATATATATATACTAGCAAATGTATGCACCCTCCGGGTGCAAGTATTTAAGTTTTAATTATATAAAATATATTAAATTAGAAAGGCTAATGAAACTGACTAAGAATGCAGATAAAAAGATCTGCAACAGAGGGGGTATAATCGAAAAATAGATAACTTTGAACTAACTATTCCATCTTTCCATTACTCCCCTCTTTCATTGGTAATTTTCCTAATTTAACTATTTAGTTAAAATAGGAAGTAAAGGATAATATTACAGTTATTTCTTCTTGTAAATAAATTTCTTTTAAGATTTATCTACGAGTTTTTGTTTATATTTCTTAAGATAAAACCAAACAATTAGAAATCAATAATACCAAGCACATATTTATTAAAATAAAATTTTAAATATCAATATGCAAATTAGCCTTCTCTCGTTCAAACTGTAAATCGCTATTTTGTTGTATATATAAATACAATTGCATGTATTAGTACGTAGATATGATCAACAGTATTAATAATGTAAAACAATTTTTATTAATAACTGAAGGTTTAAAAGAATGAAATCATGGAGAATTTGACGTAAATAATTAAAGGAATTGTGACTTGAGTAGTAATATAGGTTTCGGCTTCAGACAAAAATGCAGTCTATCTCCATTATATATAGATATAGGTTCGTATATTAAGGATAAGTCCCATTCCAACGGGCATGTATTATACCAACTGAGATTAATCGAAAACTCGATTAATTTAACTGATGTAACCCTGAAGAATCAATCGATGAAACTCGAGTAGGTTACTCCTTTCCATTGTTAAAATAAATTTTTCTTCTACATTGTATTGAGCACTTTGTATTTGTTTTTTCTCAGTCTTAACCCCTGGATACTGTGTGCTTCCAACGATCGTACTCATACCCACCGGTAAGCTACTACTTATACATTAACAAATATATATATATATATATATATATACTACCCCTGGAAAAAATTATGGAATTAGGATACATATATATATATACATATATATCTTATTATAATGGAGATTGTGTGTTTTTCTGTCTGTAACCGAAACTATATTACTACTCAAGTCACAATTCCCTTAGTTATTTACGTCACATTCTCCATGATTCTATTTCTATTTAAACCTCAATTAATAATAAAACTGTTTGACATTATTAATACTGTTGGCCTTACCTAAATACTAATAACATGCAATTGTATTTATATATACAACAAAATACCAGTTTTCAGTGTAAACGTAAAGCTAATTTGCATATTGATATTAAAAAAACTGATTTTAATAAATATGTGCTTGGTATTATTGATTTCTAATTGTTTGGTTTTATCTTAATGAATATGAGTAAAAATCTCTTCAATAAATCCTAAAAGAAATTCATTAACAAGAAGAAATAACTGTAATTTTATTCTTTACTTCCTATTTTACCTAAATAGTTAAATTAGCAAAATTTAGCATTGAAAAACGTAAGTGATGAAAGAGTAAGATTCAGTTGTTCTATTTTCCGATTATACCCCCTCCGTTTCAAATCTTTTTATCTGAATTCTTCTTCAATTTCATTAGCCTTTCTGATTTAATCTAATATTTTATTACATTTAAACTTAAATACTGGCACCCGGAGGTTGCATATATTTGCTAGTATATATAATGTGTGTGGTGTGTGTGTGTGTGTGTGTGTGTGTGTGTATTGATCCATTGATCAGAAGGGGCATCTCTGACTGCTCATCTAGCCCCTAAGTAAGTACCAAAGTGGAGTGCTCCAAATCTTTAAAAATCTTCTTCAGTTTAGCAAGCCCACGTGGCATAATAGTTATTGTCATAGGATATAGACGTTTTTGACATCCATGCACAACTCGCCATACATTTCTGTTAATTGGCAATGAATTTCAATTGGTTTAATGCCTTTTGCATTCTAAAACTGAATAACTGTGCGAACTTCACATTTGGCAGTAGTGTCAATCAGGAGTTCCATCAGAAATGACTGCCAAGCCAAAACTGAGCATGGCGGTGAGACAGGCGCAGGTATATGCACAACAGTGTTGCCAATAGATGCACAAACAGTTTCCCTGCATCCCCAACACTTTGGAAACCTTACTTTTGGGATTACTTTCATAATATCAATGTTAGTGGTGATGATGATGATAATGATAGTGATTTTTAATTCTATAGATGGGACACTAACAGGTATCATCACTCCAGGTCAGAGTGGACCTGGGAGTAATGGTAATGAAGAGGTATTCCACACTACCAAAGTTCCAGAATTGGAACATCACCCCTAGATGTAGTTCAACATCTTACCCAAGATAGAATTTTCCTTCTCCTAGACTGGTTGTCTAACCAAGGTTAAAGAGTCCAGTCCGCCTTACTATTTACCCATAGATGGAGAGAGAATAGTTGGATTCATACCTTTCCCAAGGGTGTTAGCACTATGTGAAATGCAAACAGTTTGTCCCAGAATTTTAATTCAGGCCACCAAGTCCATTTCTTATGATAATAACCATTGCAACACATACCTCCAACTTGATATTATAATTATATGCAAAAAATTATTAAACTACACAAAAAATGTTAATATAAACATACAATGTTGGTTGGTTGGTTGGTTGTTTTTTAATGGCATGCCAAGTCATCGGGTTATTTCATGCCAAATATGTTTTTTCATCACCATTGCTCCCTGGTCCACTCTGGCGGTGGCTGTCATGGGAATGACATTAATTAAACTCTATCTGATGATGAGGTTTGGGGAATGTGGAGCACCCCTTCATCACCATTGCTCCCTGGTCCACTCTGACCCAGAATGGTAGTACCTGTTAGGGTCCCATCCATAGGTTAAATAGAAAAATGTATTTATAAAAAAACTGAGTATCCATTAAGAATGACTTTATTTCACCACTTTGTCGGCATTAAATGACCCACAGAGGTTGATATGCCGTAAAACAAACCAAATCAACTCGTATGACTTCAGTACCAACCCAGATATCAGAGTGAAAGGTTGTGTGCAGCTTTGCAGAGGTAAGTCCTTTTGGACTTACCTCTGCAAAGGGTTGGGGCTTGCCATGAGGGCAATAGGGTTGGGGTAATCATATAGGTGTTAGGGGTTAACATGACCAGCCGATTGATCGGAGGGGGCCTCTCCGACCGCCCGTCTAGCCCAAGATAGGACCAAAGTGGAGTATTGCAAGTCATGAACTGCTCATCCACTTGGGCTCTATCCTTAAGCATCACGGGTCGCCACCCACGGCCAACAGGTGGCCCCATTGGGGGAGTCTTACCCCTCTGCAGAGGTACAGTTGGTGCATTCTAACGCCCCAGGCGACAGGGCGGTCAGTAGATCAATAGTAGATCTAACCCTGTTAATGTTAATGGGTAGATCACATATTGGAATGTAAACAATTCGGTAGATCACATATTGGATTAGAAACCATTGGATTAGAAACCATTCGGTAGATCACATATTTGAAAAGCATCGAAAAATGTATTTTATAAGAAACCTCATCTTTAAAATTGCTTTAAATACTGAAATATTTATTAAAACCCGATAATTAGCCGGTTTGGGAGTCTTTTTAACTCTTAAAATCCTGTTGAGATTTTTCTAAGTCCAGAGCCCAATTCCTATAACCATTTATCAAAAAATGGATAAAAATGGCCTTTTCATTTAAAGTTACCTGTTATTTCCCTTAAATCAAAGACTTCTAAATATTCAATATTACATTTAAACAAAAACTATCATTTGGGGTAGATTAGGAAAATGGATGTGACTTCCGGCCGGGTGGAATGAGGTGGTATAGGACGTTAAGAGTTAATGGTGCTTAAGAATTCTTCGTACATCCCTAACTTCCATTTACATTACACCAAAAAGAAGGAGCGGGGTGACTGGTCGAGTGACGGGACAATTTTTCTCCTTGCCCAGGTGTTGATCTCACGTTTAAACTACGTGTCATATACTTTCCCCGTATCAAGTTAAATAAATATCCACGAAAAAAACAAAAAAAAAAAACAACAAACATGAGAGCCAATATATCTTTCTGAAATTGGAGGCCTGTTATAAGAAAAGAAAAGGAAAAACAACGGGTAGATTACGATGTCAGGTCAGTGAATGAAAAAGAATAAGGAAATTCTATCGTGTTTGTAACTTTATGCGGGAAAGAAAATGTTCAGCGAAATATGAGCTGTAGAGAATGTACAAAAATAACTAATGTTAAAAAGAGAAATAATAATAATAATAATAATCTATGTACTCTTCGCGGAGAACCGTCCCGGCCTCCTGCCTCAAAAAACGCTAGTCGGTGGCTGCTGAAAAGAAACACCAGCTACGATTGAAGTCCGTAGCCGAAGCGGTGTCACTTGCAAAAAAAAAACTAGGTTTAGGGTTAGGGTTTAGGGTTAGTTTAATGGGAAAATAAATAATTTGGGCTCTGTTTTTTCTGGGTCACCCCGTATACAGAACCCACAAATTTTGTAATAAAACTTAATTTTAACTAGGGAGGGTTAGGGTTGGGGTTGGGGTTGATTTTTCGGGAAAAACGCCCTAAGTTGGTGGTTTGGGGGGGAGGTTGCAAGTGACACCGCTTCGGCTACGGACTTCAATCGTAGCTGGGGGGGGGTTCCAGCAGCCACCGGCTAGCGTTTTTTGAGGCAGGAGGCCGGGACGGTTCTCCGCGAAGAGTACCATAATCTATTTCAGCCAGGAGACCAGACCTAGTGTTGATTAACAAAACAAAAAAAAGAACGTGTCTACTGGTGGATTTTGCGGTTCCAGCAGATGAAGGAAATGAAAAGATGGATAAATACTTGGACCTTGCCAGAGAATTGAAAAAACTGTGGAATATGAGAGTGAAAGTGATACCAATTGTAGTTGGTGCACTTGGAACGGTCCCAATAAAATTGGAAATCAGAGGAAGAATTGAGACCACCCAGACTACTGCACTGCTACAACCAGCTAGAAATTCTAGCCGATTGCAGCAGTGCAACAAGTCTCCTCGGGTCTCCAGGACTCTTCTGAGTATTCTAGGCTAGAATAGTCCAGAAGAGTCCTGGAGACCCGAGGAGACTTGTTGTCACTCAGACTCCAGTGAAATACCATCAGTTTTTTACTCCTTACGTTGTTGTGAAAAACTACAGCAGATTCTCTTGTAGGTATGTTTTGTTGAAAACGACAGACAAGGATTTAGTGTTGAGCTTTTTTTTATTATACACACACACATTCACGTGAACAAGTCCCCTAAGTTTTAAGTATGTTTTCTAGGTACCACCAATTTTCCCCTGTGAAATTTACCCCCCCCCCCCACTACATTTAACATAATGAAACTTGCAGAAAAATTAATATTTTCTTGAAAAAATTTTTTCCATTCGAAAGAAAAAACATTAAACAAACTCCTGATGATTTTTTATCAGCTTACGAAAATAATGAAAATTATGATTGAAAAACAATGTTTTCATTTTTGCACTGTTAAATCAACTGAAATTTAACGTAGCTAAAAACAAGTTACGATAAGAGTTTTTTTTTTTTTAATTCTATGAAAAATTTGTCCGATTTTCACGAAAATTTCCATAAATGTTTACTATTGGATGTAAATACATGTTTTCTTTATTGAAATTGATAACTTCATAAAAAAAAATCCCCCTCCCAACAAAAGCTTCACTGTTGTCATGCGTTTATAAATGACAGAAAAAAAAGACAGATGTTTTTAAAACTGTTACGGCGATGCAACTGAAACCAATACTTCCTCTTACTAGTTTAAAAAAAAGGCTTGTTTTCGCCTTGTTTTCTTTAAAGTTAAACTTAAAAATGGTCTGAATTAAAAGTCATTTAATCAATCCCCTAATGATGTTTTCGGTTTGTTTTATTTTACGACATATCAACCTCAGTGGGTCATTTAATGTCGATAAAGTTTTGAAATAAAGTAATTCTTAATGGATACACAATTTTTTTAATAAATATATTTTTCTATTTAACCCATAGATGGGACCCTAACAGGTACTACCATTCCGGGTCAGAATGGACCAGGGAGCAATGGTGATGAAGGGTGCTCCATATTCACCAAACCTCACCATCAGATAGAGTTTAAATGTCATTCCCATGACAGCCACCGCTTTCTATCATCCATATGATAAAAAGGGTTGTGGCTTGCCATAAGGGCAATAGGGTCTGGGCAATCATATAGGTGCTAGGGTTTGATGTGACCAGTCAAAATCCCCTAATGAGTAAGCAACGATCAGAGTCCTAATATTACACCTCGCTAAATTTGCGGACTATTGTTAGTGAGTTCGATTTTCACTGGACACTCCATACTTCTGGCCTTGTGCCACATCCAAGCTAATCTTAGTAAATAAATAGCGATTAATAACTACTGGTATGGAGATTGTGTTTGTTTAAGTTTTTTTTTTAATTATCATCATCATTATTATTCGTTCATTCGTGAAAAGTGCATTGATTTTTTAAAGAAATCAATATCTTTGACTTCGTTTTGTAGGCGGGAAATGAATAGTAATCGAACCCTTGTGTCTAGTGGGTCAGTCCACCAAGCATCACATTTATTTATTGTTGTTTGTTTGTTTTTTTTTTTTTTATGAGGGGGGCATGTTTTTGTATTAACTACACATAAACAAGATTGAAACGTAAACAAAACGTATTATTTACTTACATGAAACGTAAGCATCTTTTTCGAGTTACTTCATTAAAATCTACTATTGTCTAATAATATTCAAGGTTACTACCTAAAAAAACTGATAACCATCGTAAGCACTTGTCATTTATTTTTTGTCAACAAGTAAACAAATAAAAAAAAACACTGGCTTTAAAAGACAGCCCAATTCTATGCTATAAATTATAAAAAGGTTCTTTCTTTTTTCTACTAAAAAATAATTTAAAAAATACTGGACAAAAATTAAGAACTTTTATAATCATTATTTATTGGTTTTAAAAATTGATATAGAAGAAATCGCAAAAGTACATGTGATAAATAAAATATTGCACTTTTAAGGCCCAACACTTATGACAACGCACTTTTAAATTTTCAACCTTCAAGAAAATACAGATGATACAAAATACCTTCAACCTTCAAGAAAGAAGACACTAACAAAACCACCATGGTTGTTTTTTTAACCGACGATAGAAAAATAAAATAAAAGAATCTACACGCAATTCTATTACATCCAATTTTTAAATATCTTAAAATAATTCATTTCATTTAATACCTAGTGTCTCGCAAATGCACATATTTTGCTTGTAACTTTCAAGATATTTCTCATTTCTGTAGTATTCTATTTTTCGAGTTAGTAGAGAAAAGAAAACAAAAAGAAAATACACAGGGAAAGAAACAAATCCCACTTTATAATAAACCCGTTGATAAACAAACAATATTTCATCCCTAGGGGTTAATTATGTATTGTCAACAAGAATATATTGTCATAAAACGTGCTGTTGATAAGCAGGTGAGGAAAAAGTATAGTGCGATAATCACAGGGCGATTTCTCGTAGCTGTCACTTACGATGTAATTCATTTCCGATTGTTCGGGGAATACAGAGAGAAAAAAATGATACCAATTTCTTTAGGATTCCAGGATATCGACAATTCATTCATAGAATTTGAGAAAGAAAAAAGCTTAAAAATGTAAAGGTTTTACAATTATATATATATATATATATATATATATTTTTTACTAAAGTAATTATTCGCATTTAATTACTAGGTTTTAGATGAAAAATAATTATATAGTTTTATTACAGTATCTGTTACGCTTTTTAATATTTTGCTTGGTAAATTTTATAAAAAAAAAAATAATAATCACGCAATTTTTAAAAGTTCTATACTAATTTGAACAACTTAAAATTAATGCTCAATCAGATTTTAATAATTATTTTAATAAAATAAATGAATACCGTATTTTTAAGTTAAATATTACAACACAAAATATATTGTATTTTTGAGTTGGTGCAACAATTAAAAATACGATTTTTAAAACCATAAATGAAGAAACAATAAAAGATTCTTTTTTAAAAAATTATGTATAGACGGATAGACTGTACCCGTTTTGTTTTGTCTTTTTTAAATCGTAAACAAACAAAAAAGAAAGAAAAAAAAGTACAAAAAAAACTGTTCAGTGGTATACGTTGTTGTTTAGCATTGGAAATTAACCGCTTAGTATAAGTAAGATAATTATTAATTACAGTAAAGTGTAAATTAAATAAACTATTTATTGAACACAATGAAAATTGGTGTTTTTTTTTCTTTAATAATTAAAAAATTTTAAAAAATTAAACTGAGTCGATTAGTATATCATCGTGTTACAGTTGATTTTTTTTCTTTTTTTTTTTTTTTTTTTGCTGTACAAATTTTCTTGTTGCATGCAGTTGCGACACAAAAAATTCAATGAAGGGTGGAAATAAGTTTGTAAATAAAATAAACTGTTTATTTAATTGCTAACGGCTTCGTTTGTTTGTTTGTTTTGGGGTTTTTTTTTCTTCTTCTTTTCTTCTAATAAAATATACTGATTCCTACCGTGTTAAAAGAAGTATTGTTAAGAATATAATTTACAACTTATTTAGATAATTTCCTATGCTAAACGCAACATGCCCAATAAACAAACAAAAAAGTAAGTAAATAATAGATAAAATAAAATATATACTTACTTCCTCTCTCATTTTTCATCATACCAATCGTCCCTCCCGTGTATAGAACTAAAACTTTGCTTATTGAAATCACTTCATCACGGAGGGAAGACATAGATGTTGTGCTTGAAGTCCTGCTTAAAATCGACATTTTCTTTTTTTTAATTACTTTTAAAATATATTTCACTCGATTGGAAATTCCTTTTTCCCCCTCTCTCTAGTTTCTTATATTTTTGTTCACCTTTAACAACAGTGAAACACCCGCAAAAAACACAAACTCGTGGTGGGGTGAACACACCGCAGTCGAGGAAAAATACGTCTTCTTTCGTTGCTAGTGAAAACCTTTTCTGATGCGGACTGCTGCCGTGCGCTGTGGAAAACAACCAAGAAATGTGGTTTGTCGTCGCACCCCTACTGCTGCCTCGTGCCTATTTTCGATTTCCTCACGAGTTTCTAGTAAAATCACTTCTTATTAACCCCTAAGTTATTATTGCTATAAAAGGCAGACAACCTTTTAACCAAGTAGTTAAAGTTAACAGTATAATTAACAGCTGTAATTTTTTTTTTTTTAATCGTGAAATAAATTGAATATTGTGCTACCCTGTGACCCACACGAATAAGAAGAAAAAAAAATCGATACGTGGAAAATAAAATTAATATTTGTTGTTACTAAAAAGGTAATTACTAGCAGTAACTACTTCCTTGTTTTGTTTTTGTTTTTTTTTCTTTTTAGTTAATGTTCTTAATTTTAATTGTTTTTATATTTTTTAATATTTACACTACACACGTGATTAAAACAAACTGAAGTAAAATAGATGAAGCTGAACGAACCCCAAAAACGGCAAGGGGAATTAAAATCTATTTAAGAATAACGTAAAAAAATACCCAATAAACTAAATACTAATTCTAATTAAAGTTTTCAAATGATAAAATCTACTAAATAGCTGTTAAATGGCGCGGTTTCTGTGGTCGAAAATGTTTGGATATGTGATATCGCTAGACGAGACGGCAACTGAATGATGAAATCGGCTTGTGCCTACCGTTAAAACAGGAAAGAAAACGAAAGCAAGTAAATCACTACCTCTGTCCCATAACAATTGTTACATTTATTGTATAAAATCTATATTCAACTGTAACAACTATTATGGGACAGAGGTAATAAGTAAAAAGAAGAAAAAAAAGAAGAAAACTCCGCTGACCTGTCCTGACCCAACTACCAATGCCACTCCTTAAATGCAATAAAAAAAAATAAATAAAAGTGTTAGCTAAGTTTAGAAACAAAAGTTAGAACGCTACTTTTTTATTAGTGATTTTTAATTTAATTTTTTATAATGAATTTTTTTTAAATACACGAAAGAAAGAGACAATAAATTAACCTGTGCTAACCCGAACAAAATTTTCTTTCAAATAGTGAATTTTTATTTAATTAAATTTTAAGTCAACCAGGAAAACTTTTTTTTCAAAAAGTTTAAATACTACTTTTCCGGACGCTGATTTTTGGATAAATTTGTTGCTAGAAATTTAAACAATATTTATTTTAGAAGTATTTAAAAATATTTGGTAATTTATGAGGAAGTGCGTCCCGGGACGGTCTCCTGCCTCAAAAATTGCTACCCGGTGACTATTAAAATAACGACCCAGCTTAGTCTCTTCAAAATTATCCATCTTCATGTCTATCTATCTATCTGAATTTGTTCATATTTATCTATATTACTTTAAATACTAAGATTTTTTTAAATTCATGTTTGTTTAATGTCTTGTTTTTAGTTTAAATAAACAAGAATTACGACAAAAAAGATGCGACCCCCCCCCCCAATACATTTACTTGTCGAAAATATCTATCTCCATTTGTTCGTATCTATCTATATTATTTTGTTTGTTTATCTATCTATCTATCTATCTCAGTCTATTCCAAACTATATATCCATCTTCATATCTAAACAAGAATTACGACAAATTACGATAAATAAACAAGAATTACGACGAGCTGGGGTTGTTATTTTGATAGTCACCGGGTAGCAATTTTTGACGCACTTTCTCATAAATTACCAAATATCTAAATACTAATTAAAAATATTTTAAAATATTTATTTTAAAAGTCTGAGTAAAAATTGTTTTTAAAAACCCCGAAAGTATATTTTTACAACTACCTGGCTTGGTCCTAGAGCCTCATGCACCCACCCACCCCCGAATACATGATACAGGGCCCCTGTATCTCAATTTTCAAAAAGTAATAGTTTTTATATAATTTGGTTTTCAGGGGACCCCACAGACTTAAAAAAAAATCTTATAAACCCAATCTAACAAACAACGGATTACCACAATTTAAATATCTTTGATGACGTTCTATACAATATAATAGCAGGCAGGGCCGGCGCGTACTTCCTCCGAAAGGACGGAACTTTCTTGGCGGTCTCCGGAAAGGCGGATTTCATATATTTTCTATACCACAGTATAAGTCGTCGGGATGGCCTAAAGTCGGTATCAGCCAATCAGCGAGGGAGTCTATTCCCTTTTCACTAGCGCTAGACCAAGGAGATTGTTTTTTGCGTCTGAGGTGGAGTGCGACACCTACCGCCAGCCCCTTACTTTACTGCACAGATCCCTGTGCTACTCATACGCTGAATGGGCGAGGGCCGGTATTGAATGAATTTAATTATTACAGCGTTGATATATTTACTTAAGAGCCACTGCTAAATAGTTTAATATGTAAATGTAAATAGTATAATAATCTTGAATAAACTCTCTCTCTCTCTCTCTCTCTCTCTCTCTCTCTCTCTCTCTCTCTCTCTCTCTCTCTCTCTCTCTTATATTTTTTTTCTTTTCTTCCCTTTCTTTCTTTATGATAAAAACGGAATGGTCCATTATTTTGTTGAGGTGACGACACTCAGAAGATATAAGAATTCGGCGAATATTCAACACCAGATAATCCTGATTTATATTTTTGCATTTCATTTGGGACGATTCGGACGGTCTCATTTTTAACCAGAGGGTGTTACAAGATGATAACGGCCGTAAAATTAAGGAACATGAGTAATATATATATATATATATATATATATATATATATATATATATATATATAAGGAAGTTTGGTATGTACGTGTCGACTTATGACTCACACAAACGAGAGGTCATTCAGATTTGAAATCTTGCATACCACTTAATACGCTTATAACTAAGAAACACACAAAATTTGTTTTTTGATTTTTAATAATTAAGCGATGTAATTCAATAATTAAGAAAAAATTTAAAAATACAGACACTTTCACCCCCACTCCACACAGGTCGACACGAGTCGAGTTTTTAACTTTAAAGACAGAAAAATCAAAAACTACCCTTAACATAATCTTCAAATCCACCCCTCCACCCAGCCACCGTCGGCACCTTTGAAGTGGCATCAGACCAACGCTATCTGTAGGCCTCGCTAAAAAGAAGAAGAAAAAAGAAAGAATTCTGGAATTCGTTAAAAAAACACTTCCGCCCCAACCTACGCCACAAAAATAGTCCCAACTTGCCGTTAAAATAGTCCCAACTGTATAAAAAAAAGAAAGACGATTTTTTTTTATTTCTAAGAAATAAAAAATATCGTCTTTCTTTTTTATACAAGGGGCACAATTGGACATATGGTCTAGTGGATAAAGATGTTAGGTTAAGACAGTTCTAAGTGACAGTTATCTCTAGACTACAGGTTCAATCCTGGTCAGGGGCAGCAGTAACATAGAATAATAATTAACACAGCTTAACGCTTCTACCCAGCTATGGTTAGCGGAATGAGAACAGGATACCCCCGTGGACTGAATAAAGGGTTAGGTTCAGGGTTCCTTGATGGCTCCCGATTACGACAAGAAGGTTCCAGATTACGACGAGAAGGTTCCCGAGTTCGAAAAGAAGGTTCCCGAGTCCGAGTAGGTTCCCAAGTCCGACAAGAAGGCCGGGGGGCACATCGGCCGAAACGTTGTACAGATAACAATGTTGATGGGGACAATAGTCCGAATAATACAAATAATACTAATCATCAAGCCTCATCTAAAAAAATTCAGAGAAATAGTTTGCTTTTTTGTTTTGTTATTTTGGTCTGGGGGGGGGGGCACAAATATCTATACAGCGTATAAAAGTGGAAGTGCGTGGGGTAATGGTTATCGTCGTAAGAAATGGGCACTTAGTAAATATGAATGCTCCCGTAAATAATTATTGGAAATTCCATAGTTAATTATCTCCCCCTGCCGCTAGGGGGAGAATCGCCAACATCGTATGTTGGTGCCAAACCCACATTTCTCCACTTATCGCATAGCAGTTACTGGAGGAGAGACGTAAAAACTAAAAGCTCTCATCACCAAGCCCAAAACAGGGCCCACTTATCATAGAACTCTACAACCCGCTCACTTCTAAGGCATTGTATCAGCATACGTTAAAAGGCGGGTACAATAGCACACTTAACGAAGGACGAGAAACTACCGAGACGAAGCGTCTTATCAACATTTCCTACCGACGAACAGAATACCCCTATTATCACCACTACTCAAAGAACTCTGCTTAACTCACAGATAAGTCTCGTAGCAAATACCAATAAAATTTGCAAAAACATGTACTTTTTGTTAATACAAGTGTCTGCATTTACTTTCGTGTTTGTTCCTTCTTTGTCCAACAATTTGCCTACAACTACGGAGAAATAAGAGCTCCTTCGAAACCCGTAAATACAATAAGTCAACCATTTTTATTTCAAAAATTATTTTCAATATCTTTCCACAGAGACTATCAAAATGGAATCTCGTTACTTTTAGCTATATATTGTTAATACAATCTTTCCTTTAATTAATTAAATACGTCTTTGTCAGAAAGGGAATGGGAGAATTTATTTTTAATTTATAAATTTTAAAACATCTCTTAAAAAAAAATCATCTCTAAAATAAAAATAAAAAAGGTAGACAGGTTAAACCTTTAATACCACATTCCTTAAAGAATAAGCTAACGATTACAAAAAAAAAAGATAAGTATTTTTTCTTATCTACGAGACTTAAGTTTCAAAATATAAGATGTTCTACTACCGACTTTATCAAAACGTTGATTTTTTTTACACATGTTCCGTCATTGAATTCTCTTTCCTAAAAAGTAACATTCATTTTCAGAAACCGAAAAATTCCTAAGAAACTTATTGTTAGTATTATCTGTGTTATTCGGACTATTGTCCCCATCTTCATTGTTATTTGTACAACGTTTCGGCCGATATACCCTTCTTCAGGTATTTCTTGTTGTACTCGGAAACCTTCTCGGACTCGGAAACCTTCACGGACTCGGGAACCATTTTTTTCGAACTCGGGAACTTTCTTGTCGTATTCGTGAGCCATCACGGAACTTTGAACCTAACCCTTTATTTAGTCCACGGGGGTATCCTGTTCTCATTCCGCTAACCATAGCTGGGGTAGGAGTTGTGTTAAGTAATTATTTTTCTAACTTACGACAAGAAAGTTCCCGAGTTCGAAAAGAAGGTTCCCGAGTACGAGAAGGTTCCCGAGTCCGACAAGAAATACCTGAAGAAGGCCGGAGGGTATATCGGCCGAAACGTTGTACAAATAACAATGAAGATGGGGACAATAGTCCGAATAACGCAGATAATACTAATCTTCAAGCCTCATCTCAAACATTCAGAGAAAAACTTATTGTTCACTAAACGGGAAATCAATTCGCGAAACAAAAACTAACGAAAAATACTTAAACTTTTTAATTTAGAGTAAACATTTATTTAAAATAAAAGCACTTCTTTTATTACTCTATATACCGAAAATAGGAAGCGCGTGGTGTAATGGTTAAAGTCATGGGAAATGGACTCGTCGACCCGAGTTCAAATCCTGGACGTGCTAATTGCATTTCACTTAGCGCTTATACCCTTGGGAAAGGTATGAATCCTACTCTCCCTCCAGCTATGGATAAATAGAAGGACAGACTGGGCTCTTTAACCTTGGTTAGGCAACCGGTCTAGGAGAAGGAAAACTCTGACTTCAAACCTCTTAAACTCCGCTTAAGAAATTGACCTTGTGTCGCATCCTGCTCGTGCGGAGGGGTTGGTAAATATATATATACCGAAAATTTTATAAAAATCGGATTATTAGTTTGTTTTTGTTGATTTTTTTTAAAGAATTTCCAGTGACCACACACACACACACACATACACCCACCCCTTATTAGCAGATGCGCGAAATTGTACAAGTGAAACGCTGTTATTAAAATTTAAATTAAGACGGAAATTAATTCAAAGTTAATTTTACAAAATACTACAACAGCCTTGGATGGATGCGCGTGGTTTAATGGTTAGAGTCGTAGGAAATGGACTCGTCGACCCGAGTTCAATTCCTGGACGAAGCTGTTTGCATTTCACATGGGGCTAATACCCTTGGGAGAGGTATGAATCTAAATTTCCCTCAAGCTATGGGTAAATAGCAGCGCAGACTGGGCTCTTTAACCATGGCTAGGTAACCAGTCTAAGAGAAGGAAAACTCTGAATTCAAACCTGTTAAACTCCGCTTAAGAAATCGGCCTTGTGTCGCATCCTGCTCGTGCGGAGAGGTTGGTAAATATATTTTTTCCAACAGCCTTCCAGAATATGCACTGCCCCCACTTATGGCTCTTAAAACACTGTAATGCATTGCCCTCCCAATGCTCTTAATACCGCCTTAGGGGGGTCATGTGGATCCCGTTGCGAAACACTGTGAAAGACAATCAGTTACAAGAAAACAGTTATTTCAAATGTCAGGTGAACGCCGTTAGAGTGAATGTTGTTCCATTCACAAATAACATAATTCCACCCACACACTTCTCCCACCCCCAGGAAATGCTTAAGTATATATCAAAAGATCGACATGTACAACAAAAAAAAAACAACATATGTGGAATAAGTGGTTTTGGGTGTTTTATATATATACCAACCCCTCTGCACGAGCAGGATGTGACACAAGGTCAGTTTCTTTAGCGGAGTTCAACAGGTTTGAATTCAGAGTTTTCCTTCTCCTAGACCGGTTACCTAACCAAGGTTAAAGAGCCCAGTCTGCCCTACTATTCATCCATAACTGGAGGGAGAGTAGGATTCATACCTTTCCCAAGGGTATTAGCGCAAAGTGAAATGCAATTGCCACATCCAGGATTTGAACTCGGGTCGACGAGTCCATTTCCCATGACTTTAACCATTACACCACGCGCTTCCTTTTGTGTGTTTTATAAGTTTAAAAGTAGCTTTATATTCTTGGTTGCGTGTTCTTGGGGGTTTTATGCTTTAACCCCATCTCATTTTGGTGGTTGCGCTGAAAAGAAGGAATTTAAAGAAACGAAAAAGAAACGAAAGGGAAAGAAACAAAAGCAGAAGGTGGCTTTATGACTTAGGCTTTAGTGACCAGGTCATAGTCGCCTGTAGCAAGTGAATATCTCCCTAGCTAGTAGGTGCGACTATACCCAGTTTAAGCCTGACTCGAAATAGCCGAGATATTCTTTTTGGGGTCGGGTGACAGTCCTTTTTGTCGGACATGTGTAGAGGGTTCTTCCGGTGAAGGCCCCATGGGAGTATGTTGTTTTTTTTATTCTAATTTTATTTTCGTTTTATTTTAATCCCCACAAACAAAAATGGCATCTGATGAAGCACTGTTACTACGTAGATGATCTGTCGTTTCTAGTAGATACGCATACACAAGTGGTATTACAGTCATATACATGTAATACATTATGTATTTTCCAGTATCCCGCCATACCAGCCAGACGCAGGGGAGCCATTTTTGTAGGGGCCATCAACGAATCGAGACTCATGGTATGGCAGCACAAAAAATGCCATAGAATAGAGTTGAAAGCACGACTGCTCTGTAGATGTCAATCTTTCTTTGGTATTCCATAATCGGTGTTTCAAATTGCCGAATGCAGTGCTTGCTTGACCTATTCTGGAATGGATTTCTTTGTCCATATTTCCATCAGAATTGACTGTTGATCCAAGATATTTAAACGTATCAACAATTTTTGATGCTTTTCCATCAATATATATATATATATATATATATCTAATATATAAAACAGAGATTTTGGTATGTACGTGTCGACGTATAACAAAAAAACGGGAGGTCACTCAGATTCAAAATCTTGCATACACATTGATATCGTTCTAACTAAGAAAAATTCCAAATTTGGTTATTGATTTTTACTGATTAAGGGATTTAATCGATTAATTAATCCAAAATCACCCAATTTGCGGAACTGTCCGTATATCAGCCCCTCCTGATAATAAAATATTGATTTTAATGAATTAATTTTGCAGTCTAAGCCGTTCAGCTCCGAATTTATAGCCTATTTATGGTCCAGTCTTTAATAATTTTTATATCGTTAGAAAGATAAGAAAATACTCTTTCAAAATATGTAATTTGTGTGAGTTTTTATTAATTGAATCATTTTTTACAGCGAGTTAAAAAATTAAAAAATGGCTTCGGATAGCCACGCTGCCTATGATTATTGCGATACAAGCAGTGCAGTCTATAACAGTCAGATCGGAATCTCTTACCTATTTAGGATTTTAATCTTTAAAATATTTATATCTTTAGTAATAAGATGAAATAGTCTTTCTGAATATGTAATTTGTATGTGTTTTTATAGATTAATTTTTTTTTTACAGCGAGTTAAAAAAAAAAAATACTTCGTATAGGCGATAATACGAATAAGACAGCTAGGAATCTCTTAGTCTTTCTGAATATGTAATTTGTATGTGTTTTTATAGATTAAATTATTTTTTTACAGCGAGTTTGTCCATATTCTTAAATTGTACAGTACACTCATTTTAATTTTAATTTTTGTAATGCATAAAAATTGTAGAAAATCAAAATGTACGCTTTACGGTTACATTATTAAAAAATTTTTTTAATCGTAAATAACAGTATCATGAAAATCAGTTTACGTCGTAAGTACGGTTACATATTTGTATAAATTAAACTAAGATTTTCATTCGAATAAAATGACTTTTAATTCTTTAATTTATTTATTAATTTTTATTGTTAGAGTTTTAAAGGGTTGAAAATAACAATAAGATTGACGAATTTCCTTAGAAACTGTTTTTCTTTTGGTTCGTTAACTAATTATTTTCTCAAACCACGATAAAAAAAAACAAAAAAAAACAAAGGTTACTAATACGGACACAATCCGGTGTTTTTATCTTTAGTCGAAGGCCCGACTGGAGATAAGTAGTCAATTATTTGTAAGACGAAATTTATTTCAAGTTTATCCGACAATATCCAGTTATTGGAACATTTCAAAAAATTTTTATATGTAAGTACGAAAAATTGTAAGCGCTTTGTTTATCAAAATGACATGATTCGTTAGTAAATTACCCGAAAAGTTGATAAAACAAAACAACTAACAACCAACATTTAAATTATTATTCAAAATACAATTTAAAATATTCCTCAGAATTTGCCTTACAAATTAAATTTTAAGTTTTATGATTTTACTCTTTATTATGAAGTCAATAAACATCGCTGAGTTTATAGTGCAACTTTTCAGTTCTGAAAAATTGACATGTTTAAATAGAGATTTCATAATAATATGAAATAATTTTAAACTATAAAACAGAAAATACAAATCCTGAAATATACAAATTCTCAATGATTTTAGTTTCAAGAATTATTTTCCTCTTACCCCCTCTCTAACTACTGTCTTCCACTTTCTCTCTCACTCCCTGGTGATCCAAATTTCATTTTAGTCCGGTCATGGACCGGGTACTTTAGCTAGTATATATATATAGTCCTAATAGGACAATAACTTAACCTACCTTCACTAATGCTTTATTGATCTCATCTTACAAAGACATTTGATATTGTTAACAGGCAGATTATTTGGAGTATACACTTAAAGTTCGCCTGCCCTGAGAAAATCCACATATCTGATTCACCCTTTGCATGACGACAAAGACGTGGATTAGTGTTGAGGGGAAAATAAAATTTAAGTTTTAAAAAAAACAAGTCTTAGTTGAGGGGGGTGGGGGTTAAAAAAATCGAGTCCAATGCTTATTGGTAGACTAATCTTTCCTTTACTTTTTCTTCTCCATTTTCTGTGTCCCGATTATGCATTGGTCATACAAAACTAACGCACTCTTATATACTCAAACAAGAACAACAACCACAATGTGAAACATGTCAAACACCCCTGACAGTTAAACACTTATTGATGGAATGCAGATTTTTTGCTCCCATCAGAAACCATTATTTTAAAGCAAACAATATGAAGGATCTGTTTGAAAATGTTAACATTGGGGATATTTTCTCCTTTTTGAGGGAAATAAAATTGTACCATAGAATGTAGACATGAAACAAATCAATGCCATACAATATAATTCCCAATAATGCTAACACATTGTTGGAGCCAATTACTAAAAGTATATATATGAATGCACAATATGTATAAAACCCCAACCGCTAGGCATGATATAACCCTGGACGGGTTGATATGCCGTTAAAATTAACAAACCAACCAACCAACCATTTTCTGTCTCATCGCACTCGACTTCTACTTGTTGTTGGTGGTGGTGGTTTGTTTGTTTGTTTGTTTTGTTTTACGGCATATCAACCTCAGTGGGTCATTTAATGCCGATAAAGTTTTGAAATAAATCAATTCTTAATGGATAATACAATTTTGTTTATAAACTTATGTTTTTCTATTTAACCCATAGATGGGACCCTATCAGGTACTACCACTCCGGATCAGAGTGGACCAGGGAGCAATGATGATGAAGGGGTGCTCCACATTCCACAAACCTCCAAAACTGGAACCTCACCATCATATAGAGTTTAACGTCATTCCCAGGATATGTAGACCCTCAGCCACCGCCTTCTAGCACCCATATGATAAAAAGGGTTGCGGCTTGCTATAAGGGCAATAGGATTGGGAAAATCATATAGGTGCTAGGGCTTGACGTGACCAACCGATTGATCGGAGGGGGCCTCTCCGACCGCCCGTCTAGCCCATGTTGTTGTTGTTGTTGTTGGTGATGGTTATTGTGGTGATGGTGGTGGTGGTGTTGTTGTATACCTCTTTCTTTACTTACTTCTATTTGTAGCGAACCGGAAGTTCTTACTTCAACAAACAAAAATCAAATGACAAAAATAAATAGTTTGCGCATGGGATTGCGCACCCTAGTAAAAGAGAAAAATAAAAATAAAAATCTGTATAATTTCAACCAATCAGAGACGTTTGCGCCTAAAAGGAAATCTATCAAATAGACCCCTTTTTGGAGCCTACTGAAATACTATATATAGCCAACTTTTTCATATTCCAAGCAGAAAGAAATTATTCTTCTAACTAAATCCACGTCACTTTGAAGTAAGACAAAGCACATTCACTTATAAGAAGGTAGGAACTAATATCTATCTATCTCTTTTCATCAACCTTTTACGAGATCTGCAGTACATCGTGCTACTGACTGCCGTGTGACTTTGAACTCTTACCCTTTCTTTCTCCCCTCAATGCTTATAACATATTTTCTTACGTGTTATAAAGAACTAACAAAATACAAAATTACCTTTTTGTATACAAGATAACCTAAGGAACTTTGCTCGGTATTATGCGTTTCCTTTTGTAAAATCGTTACTCAATACAAGTTGTTTTATTTAATATTGAGTTTTTGTTATTTATGCCTTGTGCTTGATTGTTTTATGGTGTTTTTAAATGTTTGAATATTTTATTGGTTATTGACTTCAAACTGGTGACCTTTATACAAACACTTCAAACAGCCCTTACATTCATCCACCATATATTCTTCTTCTGACGTCTTTTCTATCTTACGTCTTCTTCTAACATCTCTTCTAGCGTCTGGACTTCGTCTTGGTGGACGGTCGCACTTAACTCATTTCTTCTTCTAGATCAGTCTTGTTACCAAGACATTCACCAACCACAAAACCGTGTTATTTTCTTAAGCTTTTATTTACTTAACTAAACATTTCATGTAACTAAACATCTGACTAACATAGCGCGCGTATGCAGTGAGTTCCAGTTAAGGCAGGACATCTTCTCTGCCTGACGTCTAAACTGAAACTGAGGACCCAACCAGGTCCCACATGACTTCACGTATTTCGCGGCCTTTCTGTAATCTTCCATGGAAAGTCCCGCCCGTGATATGAAAAGGGCCATCCCTTTAGAAATACAGGGGATTGACAATAATCTTATGCAACTGCATAGATTATGTAACAGTGTTTCTTCTTCTTCTTCTTCTTCTTCTTCTTCTTCTTCTTTTAAGCCTCTCGCTGATACTGTCTCTCTGATCTCGTAACACGCGCTTTTTCCTCCCTCCCACTTGGGTTTCTGCTGGTTTATTTATACACCCAGCGCCCACGTACTTGTAGCTGTCATACGGGCATCTGGTTTGAACATGCGGTTATTTGGGTCAACTCAATCCTCAGCACTACGCTCAGGTATCGCTTTTTCGTATTCAGAAGGACGCGGGTTCGATCTTAAATCAAAGTCCTACACGCCAGACAAAGCCTAACCCGCTTCCTTTGAGAATACGGTAAGTCCTCATTTCCGCCACTCGACCTTGTGTCACATCCTGCTCGTTCGGAAGGGGTTGTACATCATGAATATATCATTTTACTACAGAAATTCATTGAAAATCCTGAGAATGTTACTTCACATCTCTGCATGGAGGCGCGTGGTCTAATGGTTAGAGTCGTAGGAAATGGAGTCGTCAACCCGAGTTCAATTCATGGACGAAGTTGATTGCATTTCACATGGTACTAATACCATTGGGAAAGGTATGCATCCAACTACTCTCCCTCCAGCTATGGATTAAATAGTAGGACAGGCTAAGCTCTTTAACCTTGGCTAGCTAACTAGTCTAGGAGAAGAATAACTGAATTCAAACCTGTTAAATCCCGCTTAAGAAATTGACCTTGTATCACATCCTGCTCATGCGGAGGGGTTGGTAAATATTTTCACTTACCACAGTTCTCCTATTCGACACTAGGGGACATGAAAGTTAACTACCCCTCTGTCTGCTGGTAGGCGCTAGGTGGCGTAACGAGCAGCAATATAAAAGTAGAAATAGCAAAGTCTTTTACTTTCTAGCCTTGAGAGGATACACCCCAGTTTCGTTTCCTATCCACGGGAAAGGGACGCTTTGAACCCCCCAGCATTTCGTGTCACGTGGTATATGAGAACGTGTTTATACTTTCCTCTTTTATCAGAAGCCTCAAGATTTTATCTACTAAAAGACTTTTCTATTAGGACATTTCTCTTATACAACTATGTATGAGCTCTTTTATGTATCTCCTATCATGTATATTCGCTTCTATTAAGATTGCTTAGGCAATAAAATATCCTTGTTATCACTTTGAAGGGAATTTATACCGTACAAAAAATGATACTAAACTATCATTTTTTTCACACAATTATAACTTTACACATCAGTGTAGGTATGCATCTGAGTGTGTGTGTGTGTGTGTGTGTGTGTGTGAGAGAGAGAGAGAGGGGCATCTGTTTAATAATGTTAAATACATTATTTGATTCTGTCTCTACATACAAAGTGGGCTTCACGCCCCCAGCATTCTTGTGTCACATGGCCCATGCTCAACATGTAAGTGTTTATACTTTCCTCTTTTACAAAACAACATGAAGACTTTCTCTACAAAAAGACTATTTTTCTTAGGACATTTCTCTTTTACAAGTACTAGCAAAATAAAAAAACGCCCTCTGGGTGACGTAAAATAAATATTGCCTGAGGGGATGGGAGTTGAAAATTTAATATCAGAGAGTCTGTATCATAAGTAAAGTAAAATCATCAAATTTATTAAAGGAGTAAAAAATAGAATAAATTTATTAAAGGAGTAAAAAATTTAAAAAAATTGAAATGGAAACTTAGTTCTGATAACTTTAAATATATATTAAAATAAAGCAAACTATATATATATAGATAGATAATACCAGGCATGTATTTATTAAAACTTGTTTTAAAAAACCAATGAGGACTGTCTAACATTGCATGTTCAAATTTTGAGTGTATTTATTCTATGTTATGACGTTTTACGTAGTGTGACGTAAGTAGTGACGTCGTTTTTGTTACAGACAAAAACCAGAAGCGCATCTCCATTATTAATAGAGATGTATAAGCTCTTCTTTGTATCCCTGTCATGTTTGTATTCTATTAAGTTTGTTCAAGCAAAATATTCTTTTTATAATTTTGTCGTGGATTGTTTTTATATTTGTGCCGTACAAAGAAATGATATGTTCAACCAGATATCATTCTTTAACATAATAATATTTATCTACTAAAAGAGTAGTTTCCTATTAGGCCATTTCTCTTATACAACTATGTAGAAGTGTTACATCACCCGCGGGCTGCGAAGCCTTTTTGCACATCATTTCTGCATCACTCCTGCATTGCTGAACTCATCTCGCTGGCCATGATTCCGTGTTGTCTGCTAGTTACCTCTTTGGACCGCTACACGTTGTGACTATGCTCAAAGCACTCCTGCAGGGGCCTCCACCGAAAGGTGCACAAACCACCAAATTGACCGAGATTTATCGAGTCCACGTCGGCAGCGTGTGCACGCGCTATCTGTCCAGTCGAGTCAGGAACCAGGATGAGGAGCAGTTCGCTCGCTCTCGAAGGGTGCCAAGCTGCCTCCGCGCGATAACGGCTGAAAGCCTCTAAGCCGGAACCGCGACCGGTGTCGCCACGGTATTACGAAAGGCGTCTCTTTTCGTTCCGCTGAAGCCTGCCATAGCGGTCGTCTGTCGCTAGTAGCGGCGGCTGTTGCGTTCGGCGGGGTGGTTCGCCGTCTCCGTTGGGCGTGGCTTGTCGTCGTTGCATACGCGGCGGCGTGCACGAACGGGCCAACCAAGAGAGAAAGAGAGGAACAAACAAACAAAGTCAAAGACAAAGTCACGTGAACATATAAAATGGCAGAGATGAGGTATACAACTCGCATCTATCCAGTCCAATCAATCCCATCAGCTTCTTGTTCATCTCCCATGTCTTATCGAGATGGGGAGGGGGGCACTCCCTGTTCCTTTAAGGACTTCTGATAAGGCTGACTTCTACTTCACAAGTCTCTGAGGGGGATCTGTTCCGTTCGCTGGCCGAAAACTAACTGACCCACTGACTTTCAAATCTCCCAGAATTTTCAATTCCCGCTATCAACTCTCGTCCACACGAGATTTCCGAAATCCTTTGTTCTAAACTGGGTTGAATTTTACTACTTATCTGAACTCCTGGTGACTTTCAATCTGGCCCCCAAAAAACTAGACTTCTGGTCTGGTGAATGACTCTTATCAACTCCTTTTATCTTTATTTCCCTCCTCTAGTTTTAATAGCCCTTTTCTTGATAGAGCATTCGCATACATTACTTACACATATAATACATGTATACACACACACACATGTATGTATGTATGCACACACACACACACACATGATCCACACTGAATACACATACATACCTATATGTGAGCGGTCTCACTACTATGTATCTATATAACTGGCTAGAATTATATATATATACATATATACACACACACACACACACACACACACATATATATATATATATATATATATATATTTATATATATATATATATATATATTTGTGTGTGTGAACCCTCATGCGTCGAAAATCGACGAGAGAGTCCATAATATATATATATATATATATATATATATATATATATATATATGTATATGATGGCAGCAAACCGTGTTCAAGTATTGCCATTGCTGATATATAAAAAAAAATTTTTTTAAATGTTCAACAGTTCAAAGAATATAATGGTGAGCTTCAAAAAAGTTCAACAATGAGCTGCATGAAAGTGGCTCTTTAGTCCTGCCAAAGTCTTGCACATCTTCCCACAGTTACAGGTAATTCCAGGAAGCACAGGTATTTTATTAGTGCATCCCGCCGATGCACAGATTGGTGACTGATCAGGCCAGCCTTGCTCATACATAGCCTTCCACACTGGTCACATAGTAGACCAATTTGAAGCCCTTGGTTGTCTACTTTTTTATTCTTGTGAATATCTCGTTTCAACTGCTCATGTTGTATACGGTTGGTCTCAAATATTAGTGATGCGCTGGCAAATGTACGTCAGTGACATCGAGGTTCTGGAGCGAGCCAAATGTTGAAGCATAGAATCTCTCATAATCAAACATAGATTGAGATGGAGTGGGCATTTTGTAAGGATGAACGATGGGCGACTTCCTAAACAACTGTTCTATGGGGAACTTTTAAACGGGAAGCGTTTGGCTTAAGGGCCCAAGATGAGATACAAGGATTGCCTGAGGTCGACCTTGAAAAAATGTAACATCGATGAGAAGACCTGGGAGACTAAGGCTTTGGACCGTGGGCAGGGGAGAAGAGCTTTACAGGAGGGCACAAAAAAGTTTGAGACCAACCGTATACAGCATGAGCAGTTGAAACGATATATATATATATATATATATATATATATATATATATATATATATATATATATACACACACACACTTGCTTGCATCAGATTTGCATTCTGCACCAATGCGTATTGTTATAGAAGCTCTTCTTTGTAAATCCTGTTTGTATTCTCTTCTATCAAATTTTCTCTGGCAATAAAATATCCTTGTTATCACTTTGTAGGGAATTGGTCATATATTTATACCGTACGAAGAAATGATACTCAACTAACATTTCTTTTACATAATTCTAACTTTACACTTTCTCTACAAAAAGACTATTTTCCTATTAGGACATTTCTCTTATACAACTATGCATAAGCTCTTTTATGTATCTCCTATCACTTCTATTAAGATTGCTCAGGCAATAAAATATCCCTATTATCACTTTGTTGTGAATTATACCGTACGAGGAAATGATATATTCAATCAACTAATGTTATTCTACGGCATTCAAGTTGTAGTAGTTGTCGTTTAGTAGTAGTAGTAGTAGTAGTCGTTATTTCAGAAACAACATTGTGAGAATACCCGTTCTGCACCCTGCACCTTCGCTGCACGATGTCTAGATCCCAACGTTGTGATGTTCTGTGCTGGCCGATGCGAAGGCACGAGTCAGATGGGTTCACAGGGATTAAAAGAAAACAAAACAAAACAAACACAAGTCTGTTAATAGGACACTGATAGAAGAGGGAGTTGTGACACTTAAGCAGTTTGTAGTGGGCTCTCTCAGCTGGCAAGAAGTTGTCATGAGACTAAGTGAATTACTGGCTTCACTGGCTAATTTCTAAGTCTGCTGCTAATTGTCGATATCATCCCCTGCTGGCCGAAAATCTAACTCTAACTGATCTTTCTCTGGGACCGTATGTATATATATATATATATATAAAATTCCACCCTCACCATCTCCTTTCTGACTAATCCATGCTGGTCATTCAATTACTTTTACAGATGTATTTTTGTTTGAAATATTAAAACAAACTATAATCATACAGGTACAAACAGATAAACAATTGTCCTCATCATCAATTTACACAATGCCAAATTAACCCAGGCCTCAGACATTTGTCTCAGTTGGATATCAAATATATTCCCATCTATCTTAGTTATTTATTTATTCATTCTTTTTCATTTCTTGGTTATTTTATCACTAGTGTTTACACACATGATTCACTACTTCCTATCTACGTACGGATATATATATATATATATATATATATATATATATATATATATACACTACACACATGACCCCTTAGATGCATTCTGGTCCGATGCATTTTAGTGCAATTAAAAGTGTCACAACATACTCAAGTCGCATAGTCAAAAGAGCTGTTTATTTGTTTCTAGGCTCATGGGTTCTTTTTCAGAGAGAAGGAAAGAGAGAGAGGGGGGGTATGGTTACACTATTCTATCGTAAATCAAGTTCGGTACTACTATGCGAAACCCATACGGTGTAACCCAGAAATTTCCGGGGTCATTCTTCGGTCATTTGCTGGCACTCCGTTGAGTGTTTACTCTTCCCAAACTTTAACCTTTGTTCTTATTTCTTTTTCTTCCCTTTCTCCAGAAATCCTATTACCGTTTTATTTTTCAATTCACAAATTCCCCATAGACCATAATAATTATGCTACACTAAGTTATTAATAAATTCTTCCTTAAAAAAACACGTTTTGACAAATCTGATATGGAACCCCCTTTCCCAAAAACTTGTTCACCAAACGAAACCATATTAAAAATTACTACCCCTCACCTAGGAGGTGCGCTTAGCGTGACAATTGTCATCAGTAAAATGTCCACATTGACTCAAATTTAAATAGTGGACAAGGCATGAATTCATCTCTTCTCTCTCTAACTATGGGTAATTTTAATGCCAAAGCCATCCTTGTAGAAGAATAGTAGTGGTAATAGTTAACCCATAACTGGAGGGATGAGGGGGTTCATACCTTTCCAAAGGGTATTAGTCCGAAAGTAAATGTAACTGGAGTTTGAACTCATTTACTGTCATGTTGCAATCCCACATGTCAGCCACTATACCAAATCCGGTGCTCAGTACTTCTGGCCTTATGCAGAACATTACTAGTAAGTTTTGTTCTCATTAGGTGCTCAATACTTTTGGCCTTATGCCAAACATAATTAAGCTTAGTAAACTGTGTTGTAATATTGTTGATAACTTTAAGAAAAGGATGGATTCCTTTTTCAGGTGTAATGGTTATTTCTCTATGCTAGCAGAACATTACTAGTAAGTTTTGTTCTCATTGGGTGCTCAATACTTTTGGCCTTATGCCAAACTTAATTAAGCTTAGTAATTGACATTCTTCAGCCATTGTCAGGTGTGTAAAAGAGAAGCCTTTGACAAATATGATATGGAACCCCCTTTCCCAAAAACTTGTTCACCAAGTGAAACAATATTAAAAATTACTACCCCTCACCTCGGAGATGCACTTAGCGTGACAATTCTCATCATAAGAAATGGCCACAAATTTGTCTCAAATTTAAATAGTTGACAAGGCATAAATTCATCTCTTCTCTCTCCAACTATGGGTAAATTTAATGCCAAGGCCATCCTTGTAGAAGAACAGTAGTGGTAATATTTAAACCTCCTCTTCCTTAAAAAAAAAAAAAGGGTTTGATAAATCTGATAAGGAATCCCCTTTCCCAAATTCTTGTTCAACAAGCGAAACCATATTAAAAATTACTACCCCCTCACCTAGGAGGTGCGCTTAGCGTGAAAATTGTCACGTTGACTCAAATTCAAATCCTGGACGAGGCATAAATTCATCTCTTCTCTCTCTATGGGTAAATTTAATGGCTATCTAATGCCAAAGCCATCCTTGTAGAAGAACAGTAGTGGTACTGTATACATCTTTCCTTACTTCTTACTTCTATTCTTCTAGCGTCTCTTCTAGCGTCTGGACTTCGTCTTGGGGTTGGGGACTTTGTGTCTGGTCTTCTAGGTCAGTCTTGTTACCAAGACATTCATTAACCACAAAACCATATTATTTTTGTAAGCTTTTATTTCTTAACTAAACATTCTTCATCTGACTAACATAGCGTGCGTATGCAGTGAGTTCCAGTTAAGGCAGTACATCTTCTCTGCCCGACATCCAAACTGAAACTAAAGACCCAACCAGGTCCCATGTGACTTCACATATTTCGTGGGCTTTTTGTAATATTCCATGGAAAGTCCGCCCGTGATATGAAAAGCGCCATCCCTTTAGAAATACAGGGGATTGATAATAATCTTATGCAACCGCATAGATTATGTAACAGTACAATTTAACCTATACCTGGAAGGATGAGGGGTTTCATACCATTCTTCTCAGAAAAAGAACAAAGGGACTTAACTCTCATTTAAGTCTTAAAAGGACTTAACGCTCAAAGCAATGAGAGTTACGTCCCTTTGTTCTTTTTCCGAGATGAAGCTTATAAACAATGGCAGCCATTTTTGATTCAACGTAATTTTCACGGAGAAAACACAATGCTTTTCAAATCCATTTTAATGCAGGTTTTTTTAACTCCAAAATATCATAAAATGTGTTTTTAATAACAATTAATTTCATTTCAAATAATGTGCAAGTACAATTTTATGGTAGGAATTTAGTCACTTAAAGTTCAAGATTACCAATTTCTTTTAGAACTGAAATTTGAAAATGTCTGGCTCCCCAACTATGAGCATGATTGGTGGAAAGAATCTTTGTGGAATAAATTTTTGTTTGATAAAATGTGCTTTCAGATATTATTTTCATCCCGGGCAATGCCAGGTAGTCTTACTAGTATCAAATATTTAACCATTAAGTCATCATTTGGTAACATGTGATGTCTGACGAGCTGTGAAAATCTACTCATTTGAAATCAATGAAGTTTTGGTGCAATCAACTGGATTTGTACCAAAAACAAAAATCTTCATTTTGATACTAAACGCAAATGAGATCAATATACAATTTTATATTTCTAGTTAAGATTACAATCTAAAACTATAGGGTTGCAAGAAATAAATACTCAATTTTTCAAACAATTGTTTAGAACTCATTTTTTTCTATTTAATCCATGTTAGTATCATAACAGGTACTACCACATTTTTTGGTTGGTTTGATTTTATGGCATGTCAACCCTTGTTGGGTTATTTTATGCCGAAGATGTTTTGTTTCATTCATTCTTGATGGGTGTTGAACATTTTTGGTTGGTTTTATTTTATGGCATGTCAACCCTTGTTGGGTTATTTTATGCCAAAGATGTTTTGTTTCATTCATTCTTGATGGGTGTTGAACATTTTTTGGTTGGTTTAATTTTATGGCATGTCAACCCTTGTTGGGTTATTTTATGCCAAAGATGTTTTGTTTTATTCATTCTTGATGAGTATTCAAATTTTTAAAATTTAAACTCAATTTTTTAAACAAGTTTTTAGAACTCATTTTCTTCTATTTAATCCATGTTAGTATCATAACAGGTACTACCACTCCGGGTCAGAGTGGACCTGGGAGTAATGGCAATGAAGGTGTACTCCACACTGCCCAGGGCTCCAAAATTGGAATCTTACTACTAGATATAGTTTAACATCCTACCCAGTATACTAACACCCTCAACTACAGCTTTCTAGCGTATATATGTTTTGTGGGGTTTTAAGGGGTCAAATAAGAACAAAACAACGGGTAACAAATGTAGGAAAATGTATTAACAAAAGAGTAGACAATTACAGTACAGAGAAGTGGGAATTACGTCCGACAATAGAGTTATGAGCTGACTCACATTGGCTTACTCTACAAGCCATAATTGTCCCTGTTACTTATAGTAACCGTCGGCGCATTCCATTAGTCTATAGGGTATATCACCTATTACAATATGATAAAAAGGATTGGAGGTTTGCCATAAGGGTAATAGGGTTTTTAAATGAAATGAACAAAGTTTTTAAAAATTAAATAGAGTTTTAAACATTTTTTAAAAGAAATAAATATTTTTTAAAAATTAAATAGAGTTTTAAAAATTCAAAAAAAGAAAAAACAAAGTTTTTAAAAATTAAATAGAGTTTTAAACATTTTTTAAAAGAAATAAATAGTTTTTAAAAATTAAAAGGAGTTTTAAAAATTCAAAAATAGAAAAAACAAAGTTTTTAAAAATTAAATAGAGTTTTAAACATTTTTTAAAAGAAATAAATAGTTTTTAAAAATTAAAAAGAGTTTTAAAAATTCAAGAAAAGAAATAAACAGAGTTTTTAAAAATTAAATAGTGTTTTTAAAATTTCAAAATTAAATTAGATTATGAAAAATTCTTTTAAATTTTAAAATCAAATTTTAAGATTAAATAGAGTTTTTAAAAAAATGCATAATAAAAAACATATTTAAGATATCAATAACCACAATACACTTGAAGTTTTAAGTATTAAGGCTGTTGGTAGCACCAGGTATTCTATTGTCAGTCAGGACAACAAATAAAAATAATGATAAAGTAAATCTGCCGGAGTTGCCTATTATCGTTATCACCTGCAACAGCAAGGAAGTCAATCCCCTTTTCACTAGTGCTAGACCAGGGAGATTGTTTTTAAATCTGAGGTGGAGCACCACAGCTACCATCAGTTCCCCACTTTATTGAACAGATCCAAGCCATGCTACTCATGTGTTGAATGGGCAAAGGCCAGTATTGAACCCAGAACCTTGTGGTTCCCAGGTGAATGCTCTACCAACTGAGCTAAACCGGCACCTAATAATAATAGTCCTGAGTAAATAAGCTTCAAGTAGCTATTACAACAAGTTTGGTTTGTTTTGTTTTATGGCATATCAACCTCAGTGGGTCATTTAATGCCGATAAAGTTTTGAAATAAAGTAATTCTTAATGGATAATACAATTTTTTTATAAATACATTTTTCTATTTAACCCATAGATGGGACCCTAACAGGTACTACCAATCCGGGTCAGAGTGGACCAGGGAGCAATGGTGATGAAGGGGTGCTCCACATTCCCCAAACCTCCAAAACTGGAACCTCACCATCAGATAGAGTTTAACATCATTCCCAGGACATGTAGAACCTCAGTCACCGCCTTCTAGCACATATATGATAAAAAGGGGTTGGGGCTTGCTATAAGAGCTATAGGGTTGGGGCAATCATATAGGTGCTAGGGCTTGACGTGACCAGCCGATTGATTGGAGGGGGCCTCTCTGACCGCCCGTCTAGCCCAAGATAGGGCCAAAATGGAATATTGCAAGTCATGAACTTCTCATCCACCTGGGCTCTATCCTTCAGCATCATGGGTCGCCACCCACGGCCAACAGGTGGCCCCACTATTACAACAAATAATTTTCACAAAGTTATATGGTACCAAATCATCTTATTCAGCATGAATCGTTTTCAAATAGATCTATTTGACCTATAGATGAGACCCTAACAGATACTACCATTATGGGTCAGTAAAACGTTGTCTGGGTGGACATAAGTCCGAATAGGGTTATCTTCCCTTGCTGCGGTTCGTTCATTGATAGGTGGCGTGAGTATCTGGCGAGTCACCAGATATGACATGTGAGGCAGTTATATTAATGTTGGAAGGCTTAAAGTAACCTCCCAACGTGGGTACAAGTGTGTACATAAAACATTTCGACAAAGGTGTAAAATGATAACAATATTTAACAAAGATATACAAAACAGATACATAACACTCTACCAGAAGAAATAGGTGTACAACTTGTGTCATAGGGAATGTCACTTACTGGCAGATGGTTGGGGGGCAGAGGCATCAGGTGCCTAACTCATGTTTACTCGTTGCCAGCCTGAGAGGAAAGAGACAGGAATTCAGAATTCCTGCTTTGTGGCCAAATACTCATGCCACCTATCGGCGAACGAATCACAGCAAAAGAAGATAATCCTATTTGGACTTATGTCCACCTAGACTTAATATTTTACTGACCCAACACTAGCATTATGGGTTTTTGAGTGTATCAGGAAGTAATACCATTGAAAAGCAGGCCTGTTGACTGGGGCTGTAGAATACTGTTGTAGGTGACTCACCTATGACACGAACATGGACTTACCCAAAGGGTATATATTTAACAGAGTAAAGCTACTCAAACAAGTAGTACCAGATACACCTGTCCTTCGGGACGGGTGTCTGGTGAACTGCTAAATTAATAGCGTCGATCCCAGATGCCTGCCTCATTGCACTTAGAGGCATGGCTGGGATTGACGCAATTTTTCTCCTACCACCCCATGAGTCTCGGCTTGTGGGTGGTGCCCACATAAAACGGCCTTGTGCCATATCATGTGTAAGTGGGACACATGTAAATACCAGTAGTACCAGATACAGTTCTTCGTGTAAGCTGAAACAAGGAAACCCTTCCATTGTACATTGATATATATTGCTGAATACAATCTGTTCCCTACATTTTATACCTGTGTTGAGTTATTATTTATTGACCCTTAAACAGGTCATAACAAATACACTGGCTGCTCCTCTGCAGAAGGGTAATCCCACCCCCCAATGGGGCCACCTGTTGGACGTGGGTGGTGATCCATAATGCTTAAGGATGGAATCCTGATGGATGAGCAGTCCATGATATGCAACACTCTACTTTGGCTCTCACTTAGGCTAGATGGGCAGTTGGAGAGTCCCCCTGCAATCAATTGGCTTATCACGCCAATCCCTAGCACTTATATGATTGTCCCAGCCCTATTACCCTTATGGCAAACCTCCAATCCTTTTTATCATATTGTTATAGGTGATATACCCTATAGACTAATGGAATGCGCCGACGGTTACTATAAGTAACAGGAACAATTATGGCTTGAAGAGTAAGCCAATGCGAGTCAGCTCATAACTCTATTGTCGGACATATTTCCCACTTCTCTGTACTGTAATTGTCTACTTTTTTGTTAATACATTTACCTACATTTGTTACCCGTCGTTTTGTTCTTATTTGACCCCTTAAAACCCCATAACACATATATACGCTAGAAAGCTGTAGTTGAGGGTGTTAGTATACTGGGTATGATGTTAAACTATATCTAGTGGTAAGATTCCAATTTTGGAGCCCTGGGCAGTGTGGAGTACACCTTCATTGCCATTACTCCCAGGTCCACTCTGACCCGGAGTGGTAGTACCTGTTATGATACTAACATGGATTAAATAGAAGAAAATGAGTTCTAAAAAATTGTTTAAAAAATTGAGTTTAAATTTTAAAAATTTGAATACTCATCAAGAATGAATAAAACAAAACACCTTTGGCATAAAATAACCCAACAAGGGTTGACATGCCATAAAATCAAACCAACCAAAAAATGTTCAACACCCATCAAGAATGAATGAAACAAAACATCTTTGGCATAAAATAACCCAACAAGGGTTGACATGCTGTAAAATCTATCAAACCAACCAACCAATGAAGGCATACTCCACATTCCCCAGAGCTCCATAACAGGAGCCTAACCAGCAAATCCAGTTTAGTATCTGTTATGTTTTTACATACAGATAAAATATGGAAGACAGAATGATAATACAAGACCAGGTTGTTGGGAAATTAATAAGGTTTTATTTAATATAGGGTAGAGAACGCTTCTACCCTAAAAGTGACTTAACTAGCTCAACCGTGCTCTGCACATGCATCCACTCACAACCAAACGCAATCCAATTGGGCTCTGGACTCTTCAGCATAAAAATTCCATGGGGGAAAAAAAAAAAAGGTGGCGGGAGATATTTTTCCTCTACCAAGAAAGAATTAAGTTATCTCTCTCTTAATGTTTAATGGCATATCAACCTTTGTGGGTTATTTAAGTCTTTGCCTACCAAATTTCCCCCATGGCCATACCAAATTTTCTTGTTATTTTTTTACCTGTATGATGGGATATTTCAAAGTTCACTATATCTCTTCTCTTATTATAATGGAGATAGTGTGTTTGTATGTCTGTAACCGAAACTATATTACCACTCAAGTCACAATTCCCTTAGTTATTTACATCACATTCTCCATGATTTTATTTTTATCTAAACCTCAATTATTAATAAAATTGTTTTACATTATTAATACTTTCTAATTAATGTAATATTTATTACACTAAAACTTAAATACTTGCACCAGCAGAGTGTGCATGTATTTGCTAGTAATAATAAAAATGCAGCAGAATACCAAGTGCAGAATGTGTGGAGATAGAGACGAAAAGGTCAACCATATAATAAGCGAATGCAGCAAACTAGCACAAAGAGAGTACAAGACTAGGCACGACTGGGTGGGAAAGGTAATCCACTGGGAATTGTGCAAGAAATTCAATTTTCACCTTACAATCAAATGGTATATGTACAAACCTAAACCTGTCCTAGAGAACAAGATGCATAAAATTCTCTGGGACTGTGAGGTGTTACATAATTATTAGATACCTAATATTTATGGCAATAGTGTAGAAATCAAAATGGCCCTTATAAGCTACAGCCCATGGCCTTGAAGGATGAGTGACAAGGCTTGACCTCAGTCCTAACCTTTCGGTGGATACCGTGAAAACCGGTAGAGAGGACCCTCTCTTCCGGTTTAGATAGTAAGTAAGTCTCAGTCAGTTAGAAGGTAGGAGCTGAACTCGTAGGATGTAAGTCTCACCTGCGCAGATGTCTGGTTGGGGATTGAAAATAAAGTAACATCAAAGTAAATCGAAGTCTTGTGTTTATTACCTAAAAACTAACAATGACACAGGGCTTCTGATAAGGAGAAATCCCTAACAGAAAACCAGACCCGAAGTCCCCAATAGNAGAATTTCTGCCAAAACTGATCTCGGAGGACAACCCATAACCGCCCTGTCAATTTTACTGGACATTACCTCATTGAAGCTGAATATTACATGTGTATGTATGTATAATATTTATAGATCGAAATAGCGATGCATTTTAAAATATTGAATTTCTTTTAAAAAAAAAAAAATTTTTTTTTTTTTTTTTTCGGCCACTCTCTTCTGAGAAATAACCTTGGCAAAATCAACAGACAGAATAATAACCTAATGAATCAAGGGAGGAAAAAGTTTTTTTTTTTTTTTTTTTAACCGGAAAATTCTTACTTTCTTTCTTTCTCTTTCTCCTCTTTTACGTTTACATTTATCTTTACATTTATATGCATAAATTATAGATTTTGAGAGGGGGTTCTAATATTGTTTTCTCCCATGCGAAACCTTAGTTATGAGGGAATGTTTCATTCAAATAGCAACAATTTGTGGAAAATGTCCTGTAAAAAGACCCATTAATAGATTCATTATTAAAGAAAATATATAAAATCTAATGAGTTCAGACGAACCTACCTTAAAAGTTTCGCTTAATGCTCTTCAGGGCTAAGATCTGACGATAAGACGAACGAGGAGAGCAAAACACATAAAATATGTGTACCTAAAACTAAAACAATCAATAAGAAAAAACAACAAAAACTAAGAACACTATTAAATCAATATTTATTTATATATATATATATATATATATATTTTTTTATTTTTTGTTTTTTATTCATATTTTTTTTTTTTTTTTATTTATAAGCAAATTTGAAACTACTAACATTTTGTTCAATAAATACCGTAACAACGCTAATTATGACTTAAGAAGCCAATATCTTTAACATTCTCTAAGGGAGCCATGTTTTTTTTGTTTTTTTATGAATACAACTAAGCAAACTTCTGATCTTTTATTTAGAAGTTCTTATTTTGAAAAGGTGACTATTGCCAGTTTTTCTTCCATACATAACTGGCAATATCTATTCCCCAGCTTTATATTTATTGCACTTTTTAATATTTCCCATTTTAGAATTAGGGTCATACCTTTTTAGCTTTGATCTTCCATACATAAACTAGACAAAGCAGTATATATTAATTTATCATTAGTAAAGCTATACCTATGGTTATAAAGCTCTTTTTTTTTTTTTTTAATTCCATTTGAGTCGAGCCTATATAAACTTTTTTATTTCTAGAATTTTTTGGGTCACCCTTATAAACCTCCACTTTATATACAATACATTTAGAATCTACATTTACCCCTAAGGGGACACTAGTATCCATATCTTACAAGTAATCTAGGGGTGTTTCATTAGTTTGTCGATCACTATTAGTTTTTTAGTATTTAACTTATTAATATATTAGCTACATCGGTTGTACAGGCTTAGTTAATTTAACTTTTTTTTTATTAAATATTTTTTAGAGTATATTAGTGGGGGAAATTCTTTTTCAATAATTTAAAAAATTCTTTGCCTATATTGTTAGTCACGGCCATACTTATATGGGGGTGTAAACCATAAAAATTTTCTAGCTCTATTTTTTTCTTTTATTATTATCCCTAGATGTTTCATTAGTTGTTCTGTAAGGGATTTTTGCAGTATATCGCTATTCTTAAGCTACCTCGTTACTTAAATTTTACTTTTTTGAATATATCAATATTAGAGGGAATTAGTGGAAAAGCCTAAAACTGATGCCCATTTGGTATATGCTAAAAAATGTGTTAGGGTGGTTAGACCCAATATTTATATAGCATGGCTTTTTATTAACTTTTCATACGGTGATATTGTATTATATAAATTAAGGCTTATATCCAAATAATCCGTTATCTTAAGGTTAGTTTCAACCTCTATACTGAATCTAAATTTTTTAAAAGTGTAGTTTTTTTTTCTTAATATATCACTTTTTTGGGGGGTACTATCATCCAAAATAATCAATCCGTCATCACGATAAAGCCCATGATTTCCAGCACATATGATTTTCCCAACCCTATTGCCCTTATGGTAAGCCCCAACTCCTTTTTATCATATGGGTGCTAGAAGGCGGTGGCTGCGGGTCTACATGTCCTGGGAATGACGTTAAACTTCTCTGTTGGGAGGTTCCAGTTTTGGAGGTTTGGGAATGTGAGGACCCTTTTATCCCCATTGCTCCCTGGTCCACTCTGACCCGGAATGGTAGTACCTGTTAGGGTCCCATCTATGGGTTAAATAGAAAAAATGTATTTATAAAAAACTGGTATTATCCATTAAGAATTGATTTATTTCAAAACTTTATCAGCATTAAATGACCCACTGAGGTTGATATGCCACAAAACAAACCAAAAACCCATGATTTCCGGGATCGATCATTTTGTTAAGATTATATAGGAGCAAGCACCTTACAATTGCAGAAGTTTCTGAGGCATCGAATCCACCAATGGGCGTGTCAAAGCTCTCTTTAGCCCCCTTTTTTATCCATAGGTTATTGTCATAGCTCAACAAGGTTTTCTGACAATGTTTTATTATTTTGATTTCTTTTTCATCAGATATTATGTATTCTTTTGCTAATTCTATGGCTTTATCTAGTACGTTTTCAGTTATAGAAGGGTAGAACTCTTTTATATCATATTTAATAAGGGTGCATTTCTTCACTATATTCTTCAAACCATTTAATGCAGTCATGTGCTACGCCACTGGTTAATGTTCAACGCTATTCTAAGCGTAGCACATGTGTCTTCCAATATACTTTTACTTATTTTCCCTATCTGATTTTTGGCCGGATTTATAAACCTACATTCAGGGTTTATCTTAAAACTGCTCTTGTGGTCTTTAAGGGTAATTAAGCAGTCCTTTATATTATATTTTTTTACCCTATCCTCTATTTTTAATTTAGTAGCTAATGTACTGGCCTCTTTATTTATTTCATTTTTCTAAATTTGGGGGAGGGGGCATTTACATAATGTTTTGACTTCTTTATGTAACAATTGTTTATATTTAATTCTATTTACTTCATATAAATTATCATGTTTTTATCGGATTTAATATATTAAGTCTTTACTCTTTGATCTCCTTAATATCACTATTTATCTCTTGCTGTATTTTATTGTGGACTTTTTAAAATTTGTAGTTTTAACAATACTTATTAGTTTTAATTCAAATTTACCTTAATTCTTTAATTTTATATCCTATCACCTAAATGTATATTATATATATATATATAATATATATATATAGTATATATAGTCGCGCCATATTAACGTATATATTATATATCATATATATATATATATATATTATATATATTCACTTCAGTATATATACATACTATTTTATATATGACGCCGTTAAAAGCACTATGCAGTTATGTAAAAATAACATTTTTTTTTTTTTTTTTTTTTCTTTAAAAGAAAAGGGAAAGGGTACCCTAGTTTTTGATTTAAAAATCAGAATATGGGAATTTCTTTTTTCGCTCACATGCTCCTCAGCAGAAAAAATTCATTGAAGATTGGGGTGAAATATCTGTAGTTGAGACAATTAGGATAAGACAGAAGCCAGTGAGAACAAGGAAAAATGTTGTTTTTTTTTTTTTTTTTTTTTCCTCAATAAGAGAAATTCGTTAAATTTACGAAAACTTACAATTCACTGTGAGGGGTTCGGAAATTACGAGTGCCCCCGTTTGATAAGTTGAGGCTGAAGTGCAAAAAGGCAGTAGTTGTGGGACTGCTTCTGAAACGCCACAATATATATATATATTGAAATAGAAGCGTGCAGCAGGGAAAAAAACGAGTGGCTAGCTAACTAGTTTCCGATCCCCTCGCTCAACGAGTGCTAGTATGTAATATATATATATATATATATTATATATATATATATACATTATTATATATATATTATTTTATAATCCCCTAAGTGGACGGTATGTTTGTTTTTGTTTTTTTGGTGAGGGGAACATAGTTTAATGGCTACTTCTCCATTTATTTTCAATAAAAATGCCATCAACCAACAACTCAGGAGCCTAATATTATTATTAACTTATTTTTGGTAATCCCCTATATATATATTGAAATAGAAGGGGGAGCAGGAAAAAAAAAACGAGTAGCTAACTAGTTTCGATCCTCACTCAACAGAGCTAAATATCGAGGATAATCTATTAAAATTAGTAAATGGGACAAGTAAAGAAAAGAACAATTTCTTTTCTTTTCTCCTAAACGGGGAGGAAAATGAGACTATGGAGTTATATTTAAACCGAGTAAACCTTCTCTTTGTTTGCAGGGAGCAGGCTTACTGGTCAGAATATATAACGTCTCTAAAATTTTCAGATGGTAAAATGAGTGCGACTTGCTCTCAACAGAATGTAAAACTATGTTGGTCGGGGTGCCAAATGTAATATTATGTTCTGGTCACGGGACCAAATGTAATACGATGTTGGTTTTGCTGCACACGGCTCTAAATGTAGTACGATGTTGTCGCGGCGTCGAATCTAACGCGATGGGTGTTCTTTGACCCACAGGAAAGTTGAAGTGTTGTTCCGGGCTGTACCCGAAAATGACCAAATTCACCAAGGCTGTTCCACAATTAACACGAACGCGTTTTTAACAATAAAAAGACCCTTTATTAATCATACCAGTGATTAAAAATCATGTACAACACCAACGGGTATCGAGTTGAAGTTGAGTCGGTATTTGTGAACTGCTGCGGATATTATGCTGGGTTCTGAGTTCAATTCAGGGACTTTGAGTAAGTAACAGATGACAAAAGCAAAGACGGTGACAAGGGCCATAGATGGAGCTATCAATTCGCTAGGAAAGTAGCTGTCCGATCTGGTCAAGGAACCAGCTTTCCACCTGGTCAAGAACAGCTCTCCAATCTGCCTGGGACCCTTTTTGGGTCCTCTTTTATGGTTTCCAAACCCCCGAATCCAGGGCTCTCATTGGCCAGCCTAATAAAACGCCGGACCAATGGCCCTACAGTGTAACATCAGGAGGTGTATGAAAAACCCCACCCACCGCGGTCCGCATTTGATGGACGGCCAATCAAAATCATGGCATTGGAGTTACTTATCTCAGAGGTGGGGTAACAAGGTCCCGCCCAGTTCCCCCTGATTGGTAGGCAACCTGATAATATATCTTGTTATTGTATAAATGGTCCTGTCAATTGCTATGATAATTCCCAGGAACTGGCCTAGACCTCCCAGGTAAATTGAGATTATCAACATTTTAAAGATTTACTCTTTAAACTGTTTTCTAAATAAAATGTCCTTATTATACACAGTCCCCACAAGAACAATATAGATATGGATATGTCAGCAGCCATTAGAATTCCCCTTCTTCAAAATTACTTCCTATCTTGTGTCGACGCTACAAGAATGATAATATATATTTATGTGAAAACATTTGTATAAACAAAAAGTCATTTGTGTATATATCAACCATCAACCGACTTTTAGCCATATAGAATTTCTTTGTGTCAGAGTAATTAATTTTATCTAGTGTTGACTTTACCACACCACTGACTTGTACTCTAATCTAAGTCGCTTGTACGATTCTAGACTCAATTGTTTTGTTTTTAAGTATCTAATCGGATATCGCCAATCAGTCCATAACACTACAGTGTTATAAGAGAACTAGTCAACACTAAATGAATTGGCCCAACTACGGCTATTTATAAGGTGTTCGCCTATGGAGAAACCAGAAGTATTCCTCTGTACATCATTTGGACCGACGGTTCCACTTCTAATCTTAGTAGGGACATGTTGTTTAATTCGAGCATCCAATCGCTGGTTTGTTCTTCCTATGTTTTGCAAACTGCAAATACATTTATATACATAAATTATAGAATTATTATGGTGAGGGGGGAGAAAATCCTTGCCTTTGGGTACCAATGTAGGTTTTGTTTTAAAAACAACATGCAGATTAGAAGAGTAACAATATTGTACACACCAGGAAATTTGCCTTGAAAATCTCGCTTATATCACCTAACCAAGGTAGGCGTAGGTACACTGATCATTTTTCTACCGTAGCCGGCTTAATTTTTTTAAAGTCAGTTATTTTACGTTGTATAACAGATTTTTACAATATCCAATGCAGATCCATTATTACAGAGTTGCAGAAATAAATTTTCTCTTCATCCAATTTGGAATCCGAGAAAATCACCAAAGCTCTATGAGTAAAGGTCTTAATTAAATTAATCTTTCTTTTAGTGGGACATAATGAATCCCAACGGGTGTAGAGACCTGTGAATGTAGGTTATGCGATACACCGTGGTAAGAAAACCCACGGGCATCCTGTATACTAAGACGTCTAGTAAAGGTAACACCAATCTTTTTCTTTGTCTATGGTGAATTGATTTTGAGAAATAATTCTTGCAGAAAAATTCTCTCAAATTTTCACCCTAAATGTAATTTTGTTCTTACAATCCGAAATCTTATGAAGGGCGGACCAAACTTGATGCATTGTGGATGTAAATCTTGTGAAGGGGGACCAAACTTGATGCATTGGTGGATGTAAATCTTGTGAAGGGCGGACCAAACTTGGATGCATTGGTGGATGTAAATCTTGTGAAGGGCGGACCAAACTTGGATGCATTGGTGGATGTAAATCTTGTGAAGGGCGGACCAAACTTGGATGCATTGGTGGATGTAATCTTGTGAAGGGCGGACCAAACTTGGATGCATTGGTGGATGTAAATCTTGTGAAGGGCGGACCAAACTTGGATGCATTGGTGATGTAAATCTTGTGAAGGGCGGACCAAACTTGGATGCATTGGTGGATGTAAATCTTGTGAAGGGCGGACCAAACTTGGATCATTGGTGGATGTAAATCTTGTGAATGTAAATCTTGTGAAGTGTGGACCAAACTTGGATGCATTGGACCTGTAAATGTTGTTTCGTCCTAGCCTTGTGCAGAATAGAAAATTGGTGATCATTATAATTAGACCGGCAAGCGCTCATGTTAATTAGGTGTTCACAAATCGAGGACTCGCTGCTCTGCGACAACCCGGATGTTATGGGTTTGTGTTCGCGTATTACTCGGGGTACATGCTGGTTAATTCTGACAGCCAATCTTTGAACAGTACGGCCAACATACGTGGCTTTACACGCACACGTATATTTATACACAAATAAACTCAAATACCTACCCGCCCTGTCGGCTGGGGCATTAGAATGCATTGACTGCACCTCTGCAGAGGGTTAAGACTCTCCCAAATGCAGCCACCTGTTGGCCGTGAGTGGCGACCCGTGATGCTTAAGGATGGAGTCTTGGTGGATGAGCAGTCCATGCCTGCAACACTCCACTTAGACTCTTACTTAGGCTAGACGGGCAGTCAGAGGCCCCCTCCAATCAATCAGCTGGTCACGTCAAGCCCTAGCGCCTATGACAGCCCCAACCCTTTTTATCATATGGTTACTAAAAAGCAGTGGCTGAGGGTCTACATGTCCTGGGAATGACGTTAAACTCTATCTGATGGTGAGGTTCTAGTTTTGGAGGTTTGGGGAATGTGGAGCACCCCTTCATCACCATTGCTCCCTGGTCCACTCTGACCCGGAGTGGTAGTACCTGTTAGGGTCCCATCTATGGGTTAAATAGAAAAACATGAGTTCATTAAAAAAACTGAGTATCCATTAAGAATGAATTTATTTCACAACTTTGTCGGCATTAAATGACCCACTGAGGTTGATATGCCGTAAAACAAACCAAACTTAATTTAACCAGTTTCTCATTGAAGTTTGAGATAAATTCTTGCAGAAAAATTTCTCTCAATATTCCACCCTAAATGTAATTTTGCCCTCACAATCCAAAATCTTATGAAGGGCGGACCAAACTTTGTTGTTGACGCTCTGGTGGAGGAATGCAATGTTTGTCTTTAGAGATGTTAGTTTACTTCTAATTTTTTTAATATAATTTAATTTCCAAATCCGATCTTGATTGTATCTGGTCTTAAAATATTTGTAAATTTTTTGTGTACAAAATTTTATTAGGTCTTTAAAAAGACCCACTAATAGATTCATTATTAAAAAATATATATTCCAGTTCTAGTTCCACCACACGAAAGGTTTAAGTAGTAGTTTGTGGAAAGTCTTTTGTATGCACAGGGCTGGCTGGTTTTTGGAGATATATAAGGACTCGAGTATTTGAAGTTGGAGATTGTTACTAGATACACCTAGGATGGAAAACATGGCTGGGTGGTAAGCATGAGCGCATGTTGGGTTACTTATTAAATGCCATGCGATGGCGAAGGAGGAATTGTTATCAGCCGTGGTGGGACAGTTCAAATTGCCAAAACGGACATTGGAGGGTATATGTTGTCTTATTCTTGATTCCAGTCTTTGGGTGGTTCGACCAATGTAGCAAATTTCGCATTTGCAATTAAATTTGTAAATTAAATGGCTTTTATGGTGGGAGGTCGAACTATCCTTAAGATTTGTGGGGGGGGAATAAAACTTTTTAAGTTATCACCGGGGTAAAAGGTTTAAAATTCGGAGGAAATCCTTTCAATACCATGGCAATTAATAAGCTGTCACTAATCACTTCACCTGCGTCTTTTAGTTTTTATTATTTTCGGTACTTATTTTCTCATAGAAAAGCCACCGTAAAAATTTTTTTTGTTGCTATTCATAACTTCAGTCTTTTATCTCCTTATTAATACTGTAATTAGTACAATATATGACCAACTTGCAAAACAATTTTGACCCCCCTTATATGTTGGGGGCGTAAAATAAGTGACCTGAAAAAAATGAGAAAGTTTTGAAATAAAATAAATGCATTATAAAGATGATTCATTGATAAACACTGAAAATTTCAATAAAATCTGATAATTTCCTGATTTTTGGTAAATTATTTTCTGTAGTGGGGGGGGGGGGGCTAAAGTCATTTTGTCAAAAATGCATTTTAGGCTCAGTTTGCTAGTCCCTATCTGTTATTATAATTAATCTAAAAGACGATTTCTGGAATTCTCTGAAAAATAAATTTATATCTTTTATGTAATTTTCATAAAATATTTAATGAAAAATGTTTCATTAAAATCATTCACCCTGTTTATCTAATTTTAGTAAATGTTGAAAAAATTCTTTAATTATTAGATAAAATTATTTTTCGATATATCTTCTGGCAAGTCACTTTGTGACGTCATGGCTGCTGCTGCTTCTATTCTTCTACACGTCTTTTTCTATCTCTCTATCTCCAATTACTACAACTTTCAGCCATCATCCATGACATCCCTCATTACCAATGATAAACTTCAATTGTCTAAACATTTGGTCAGATGGTGCGTATATTATATTGTGTATTTGAAGGCTCCTTAAATACTCGGCTTCCCAGTGTTCATATTTAGCTTTGTCGCCATCAAAGAAGATCCTTGCATTCCTAGGCACATAACCTGTTACAATTTTATGGGCCAAACTTTAGGCTTCAAGCAAGAGTGCCTGTCCAGCGGAAATCCTTGGTAAAGAATCCTTTGGTTGTTCCTTGGTGCTCCTCAGTATTGCAAGTCCCTCGTCAATGACTGCAAATGGACGTTTCTCAGTATCAGTGATTAAGTAGTCAACCAGCCATGCATCATGGCTGTTGATTGGCAGAGGAATAAACCACATGACCTTGCCTAGTCTACAAATTTAGGTGGTGTATTGTAGCACACCTTATGTCCAAAATATTCCAACACATCCTGCTTGATATCTTGGGCTAGACGGGCAGTCGGAGAGGCCCCCTCCGATCAATCGGCTGGTCACGTCAAGCCCTAGCACCTATATGATTTTCCCAACCCTATTGCCCTTATGGCAAGCCCCAACCTCTTTTTATCATATGGGTGCTAGAAGGTGGTGGCTGCGGGTCTACATGTCCTGGGAATGACGTTAAATTCTATCTGATGGTGAGGTTCCAGTTTTGGAGGTTTGGGGAATGTGGAGCACCCCTTCATCACCATTGCTCCCTGGTCCACTCTGACCCGGAGTGGTAGTACCTGTTAGGGTCCCAACAATGGGTTAAATAGAAAAATGTATTTATATAAAAATTGTATTATCTATTAAGAATTGATTTATTTCAAAACTTTTTTGGCATGATATGCCACAAAACAAAACAAAACATCCTGCTCGAGTGGAGGGGTTAGTTAAAGATTTTAATCTTTGAATGATTATTCCTGCTCCTAATTTTCTAAAATGGTACATAATATGGCAAGTAATGTTTTTGTTTTCAATTTCTGACATGCTGAGAAAAATCAAAAATTCCCATTGATGTACAAGATGACACCAAGGGAAGTAACTCTTCATGTGGCCGAACTTTTGCTTGTCAAATAGCTGGTTACTTTAAAAAGTGGAACTGCAAATTGTGGGCTTTCTCAGGCAATCTTTTAGAATTTAAAAAAAAAAAAAAAAAAAAAAAATGCCAAGTGAATCTGTAAATCTAGACTTGAGAATAAGTTCTTATTATGCCACCTAAATGTTTCATTAAACTCAATGGGCAATTCTTGTCGGACGAGTTTTTGTTAAATCCTTTGTCTGGCCATCTTATTAATATCTGTAATACTGGCGTATGAAACCACCAAAGGTTTTTTCACAAGCGCTTTCTGTATGACTTTGTGCCATCATCAGGTGTGGAACTGGTGAGTTATTTCCATTGTCTTTTTTTTTTTTTAAATTTAAATTGTTTTTTTTGTTTTTTTTTTTAACAACAGTAGCAGTAGGAATTAGTAGTAGGAGGGGCTCACAAGTTTATAAGAATGTATATCTTTTAAATTTTAAAAAAAGATTGATCTCAAGGCCTTTGGAAAATTTCAAATTTATAAGTAATATGTCGGATTGCTATTGGCTCCGTTTTTTAATTCATAGTTCCCCATTTTCTAGGTGTTATGTGCTTGGTGGCCCAAACTTTATACAGTTTTAAATAAGAGGTTAGCCTCATTTTGTTCATCAGCTCATCAGGGAGAAATCAATGAAATTGGTTGACAGTGAAAAGGAAGCTTCAAAAGTTTGTACGTATTTATTAACTTTCCGGTCCGAATAGTTAGTGCCCTGTCGGCTGGGGTGTTAGAATGCACCTCTGCAGAGGGGTAAGACTCCCCGAATGGGGCCACCTGTTGGCCGTGCATTGCGACCCGTGATGCTTAAAGATAGAACCCAGGTGGATGAGCAGTTCATGACTTGCCATACTCCACTATCTTGGGCTAGACGGGTGGTCGGAGAGATCCCCTCTAATCAATCAGCTTGTCATGTCAAGCCCTAGCACCTATGATTTTTCCCAACCCTATTGCCCTTATGGCAAGCCCTATTCCCTTTTTATCATATGGGTGCTAGAAGGCAGTGACTGAGGCAGTGACTGAGGGTCTACATGTCCTGGGAATGACGTTAATCTCTATCTGATGGTGAGGTTCCAGTTTTGGAGGTTTGGGGAATGTGGAGCAGGGTTCATCACCATTGCTTCCTTGTCCACTCTGACCCGGAGTGGTGGTACCTGTTAGGGTCCCATCTATGGGTTAAATAGAAAAATATGAGTTGATAAAAAAAATTGTATTATCCATTAAGAATTGATTTATTTCAAAACTTTATCGGCATTAAATGTCCCACTGAGGTTGATATGCCGTAAAACCAAACCAAACTTTATACAGTTTTGAATAAGAGGTTAGCCTCATTTCATCAGGGGGAAATCCATGAAATTGGTTGACAGTGAAAAGGAAGCTTCAAAAGTTTGTACGTATTTATTATAGCTATATGCAATAGCTTCAGTTATTGCATGTTGGTCGTGGGTGGCGACCCGTGATGCTTAAGGATAGAGCCCAGATCATTGAGCAGTTCATGACTTGCAATACTCCACTTTGGCCCTATCTTGGGCTAGACAGGTTAAATAGAAAAATCTATTTATTAAAAAAAATTGAGTATCCATTAGGAATGACTTTATTTCAAAACTTTATTGGCATTAAATGACCCACTGAAGTTGATATGCCGTAAACCAAACCAATAATTATATATTTTATAATATTTATTGATGAAAATGAAAGATTGAAAGACACTAAATCGAAAGATCCATTTTCAGACAGCTAATGCAATGACGAGCTATCTGCTCTTAAAACGGATAGATAAATACCGAATTACAATAACTAAATATGAAACAATTGTTGTCGATTTTAACAAAAATAATGGCATATACACACACTGATAAATAGATAGATAGATATAGTATGATCACCAAGGAACAATGTGGTAAATAATTAAGATATTAAGTATGAAATATATATATATATATATATAATATATTATATATATATATATATATATATATATATATATATATATATATATATATATATATATATATATATATATATATATATATATATATATATATATATATATATTATATATATATATATAGAGAGAGAGAGAGACAGATTATTCTAAAAATATCTAAATGCTTCAAGATAAATAGTATTATAATTTCGTCCAAGAATGAACAGTTTTGTAGAATGTATTCTTGAATAAATGATTATATTTACTCATCCAAGCTATGGGTTAAATAGTACCACTACTCTTCTACAAGGATGGCTTTTTGGCATTAAATTACCTACGAATTTTGATGTACCATTAAACTAAGAAGCCAAAGCAAATATTCACTCATTATGTTTTTCATTGACCGAAAATAGCAATTTTGACTGGAAAAATACCCGTAGAGACCTCTACTACATTAAATTTATTAGGAACTGACATTTCTAATCACTTAATATCTTAAAATTGCTATTTAAGATCTTATGTTTTTGACATACAGATAAATTATTAATTCCTATCCTCCACATAATTTATTAATTCCTATCCTCCACACCTATCCTCCACATAATTTATTAATTCCTATCCTCCACATAATTTATTAATTCCTATCCTCCACATAATTTATTAATTCCTATCCTCCACATAATTTTATTAATTCCTATCCTCCACATAATTTATTAATTCCTATCCTCCACATAATTTATTAATTCCTATCCTCCACATAATTTATTAATTCCTATCCTCCATATAATTTATATGGAGGATAGGAATTAATAAAAGTCAGTGTTCACTGTTATAGCTTCTCTAGGCATTTACAAATCCAGATTATTTACCTCGTACCCCACTTGTATGGGTTAGGCACAAGGCCCTATTAACATGGGACCACCCACAAGCTGAGACTCATGGGTGGCAGGTGGAAAAATTGCATCGATCCCATTGGCATTCCCCTCAAGGGGGGCGCCTCGGGCACTGGGCAATAAACCCAGCCCTGCCCCCTTTAAGTCAAGGGGGCAGGTGTTGCCTGGGGGATAGCCCCCTAGGATCGACGCTATTATTTTACTAAATTTGATCCAGTGGCCGAAGCTCACTGGACCTCCCCGGTGGGGAGTTACAAATCCAGTGTTAATGGACAAACTGCATGTCTTGTTGCCAGATTTATTGAATAAATGAATGAACACTGTGTGATGAAAAAGTACAGGAAAAGAAATCATGTGAGTCATCCATTCTGGCCAATACTGAACGTAAGTTATATGAAATTGCTGCCAGATTGCAATTAAAACAGCCAATAGTTGTTTGTTTTCAAAAGTTCTAAGAATTATGGGTATCTCATGCAAAAGGAATGAACTCTGCCTGATGGAAAAGTACAGGAAAAACACACATGAGTCATCCGTTATGGCCAATAGCGCATGTGGGAATAGGACTAAAAGAAGTGGGTATTGAAAAAAAAAAAATATATATGGAACAACTTCTTACCAATGGGAGGTTTCACTGGAGAAGACTTAGCTAATTTTTCTCCTTCTGCGCTACAAACCAAGCAGCTGGAAAAGATAAACAAAATTAGAATTTAAATTAAAATTATTAAACGTGTAAAATAAAATTTACACAAAATTAGTAAACAAAATAAAAAGTTGTGAATATATTTTATATATTATATAAACTAGCAAATGTATGCACCTCCGGGTGCAAGTATTTAAGTTTTAATATAATAAAATATCATGTTGAATTAGAAATGCTAATGAAACTGAATAAATATGCAGATAAAAAGATTTGGAACAGAGGGGGTATGATTGAAAAATAGAAAAACTTCGAAACTAACTCTTCCATCATTTACCATTACTCCCATCTATCATTGGTAAATTTTCCTAATTTAACTCTTTAGTTAAAATAGGAAGTAAGGAATAAATTTACAGTTATTTCTTCTTGTTAATGGATTTCTTTTAAGATTTATCCCAAGATTTTTGCTCATATTCATCAAGATAAAACCAAAGAATTAGAAATCAATAATACTAAGCATATATTTATTAAAATCAAATTTTAAAGATCAATATGCAAATTAGCCTTCCCATTCACACTGTAAACCACTATTTTGTTGTATATATAAATACAATTGCATATTAATAGTTTGTAGATATGGTCAAGTCTTAATGATGTAAAATAATTTTATTAATAATTGAAGTTTAAATTAAAAATAAAATCATGGAGAATGTGGTATAAATAACAAAAGGAATTGTCTTGATTAGTAATATAGTTTCGGTTACAGACAGACAAACCCACAATCTCCATTATAATAAGATATAACATTTTTAAATACTTGTTGCTACTACTGCCAGGAAAAGTCCACTAAGTTGAGGTGTTTGGCCTATCAATTAACCAATAGTTAACAATCTATGACAGTTCTAAGTGACAGTCATTTCTAGGCTGCAGGTTCAATCTAGGTCAAAGGTGAGAGTAACAGAATAATTAATTAACAGGAATGATTATACAAGACCAGGTTTTTATAAAATTAAAAAAGTTTTATTTAAACAGAAAATGTTTCTCTCTCAAGCGACTTAACCAGAATCTGAATGCTGCGTTCAAATTTAAGCGAAACGCCTTTGACTGATCAAAGGGAAGCAACTCTATTTCTAACAGATCTCTAAATAGATTCTGGAGCTTTTTAGTTTACGGTCCAATGCAGCGTATTTTTTTAATGTGCAACAATTATATCATGCTCACTGAAAATGTGATGTCTTCAACAAAGCCTTTAGAAAATTTCAAATTTTTAGTAATAAGAACCTTTTTTTTTTTTTTTTTTTTTTTTTTTTTTGGGGGGGGGGGGGTGGGACCTCAATTTATTTCTACCCATCTACGTGCACCACTAGAGTTGAATGTGTCATACACTGCCTTATATGAAAGGTGTAGGAAGCGTGTTGTGTAATGGGTAAAGTCATGGGAAATGGACTGTCGCCCCGAGTTCAAATCCTGGATGTGGTAATTGCATTTCACTTTGCGCTAATACCCTTGGGAAAGGTATGAATTCTACTCTCCCTCCAGCTATGGGTAAAATAGTAGGGCAGACTGGGCTCTTTAACCTTGGCTAGGTAACCAGTCTAGGAGAAGGAAAACTCTGAATTTAAACCTGTTAAACTCCGCCTAAGAAATTGACCTTGTGTCACATCCTGCTCGTGCGGAGGGGTTTGGTATATATATATATATATATATATATATATATATATATATATATATATATATATATATATATATATATATGAAAGGTGTCCTGGTATGACAAAGTTCATCTAATGGTTGTTCCGGCTCTGGGGTGTGAGTACCCCTTCATCATTACTCCCAGGTCCACCCTGACCCAGAGTGGTAGTTGAGCTGGACATCTTTAAGTCTCTAAGTAAAAAGTCAATTTCTTGTGGTTGGAGCATAATTCATGGCAAATATGAGCCGTTGTTGTGACGGCATTCTCCCTAAACCAGCTCCATCCAACAGATTCATCATACCCAATACGCAATAGTGAATTCGGGAAGAGTAACAAGGGAATAAGAAGTTCACAAATGTTCTCGCCCCACCACCACATGCTTATCCCAGTCAGGTGAAGGAGATGCTTTTGTTTGTGATTGATTTTTCCGCAGATTAAGTGACAATTACCCCCAAAAGGCATAGATTCCTGATGAAGACATTCTTTTGATTTTCATCAGAGCCCCTTTAGCCGGGTTGTGGTCCTAATACCACTGGATGTCAGACCAATCTGTCTTGGTAGGCCCCTACCAGAAGTCGAGTTCTGGACAGACAGCATAGCTTGGACACTACCATGTTGTCCGCCCTGTTGGCTGGGGCGTTAGAATGCACCTCTGCAGAGGGGTAAGACTCCCCCCAACTCAAGTTCTGTAAAAATAGTATCATTATCAATATTACGTGAAGGGAGAGCGCAAAAATTCAGCCCCCTCAACAACATTAATTTCTCGCTCTCAGACAATTTATACCGCCCTGTCAGCTGGGGTGCTAGAATGAACCGACTGCACCTCTGCAGAGGCATAAGACTCCCCCAATGTGGCCACCTGTTGGCCGTGGGTGGCGACCCGTGATGCTTAAGGATATAGAACCCAGGTGGATGAGCAGTTCATGACTTGCAATACTCCACTTTGGCCCTATCTTGGACTAGACGGGCGGTCAGAGAGGCCCCCTCTGATCAATCGGCTGGTCACATCAAGCCCTAGCATATAACTTTTAGCAACCCTATTGCCCTTATAGCAAGCCCGACCCCTTTTTTATCATATGGGTGCTAGAAGGCGGTGACTGAGGGTCTACATGTCCTAAGAATGACGTTAAACTCTATGTGATGGTGAGGTTCCAGTTTTGGAGGTTTGGGGAATGTGGAGCACCCCTTCATCACCATTGCTCCCAGGTCCACTCTGATCCAGAGTGGTAGTACCTGTTAGGGTCCCATCTATGGGTTGAATAGAAAAACATGAGTTTATAAACAAAATTGTATTATGCATTAAGAATTGATTTATTTCAAAACTTTATCGGCATTAAATAACCCACTGAGGTTGATATGCCACAAAACAAACCAAAAACTTCCCTGACCCTTTTGATCTGGAATTAAAGTGTAGTATCTGTTTCTCTCTTTCTCACCTGACCATTATATATTGTCTGAGGGGGGCAGGATTCCATCTCTACAATTCTGTTGCACTAAAACATTGGATCATTATGTTGGAGTAATGTGTGGTATAAATACCAATAATACTCCACTACACTATTTTGGTATAATGTGGAATCCTCTAAATTTTTTTAATTTTTTGTGTTCTTACTGTCCTGGGTATGACATTAAAATCTTTGATGAAATTCCAGTTCTGGGGAATGTGGAGCACCCCTTCATCACCATTGATCCCTGGTCCACTCTGATCTGGAGTGGTAGTACCTCTTAGGGTCCCATCTATGGGTTAAATAGAAAACCTGAGTTTATAAACAAAATTGATTATCCATTAAGAATTGATTTATTTCAAAACTTTATCGGCATTAAATGACCCACTGAGGTTGATATGCCATAGACCAAACCAAGTGACAACCGGCAAGCCTCAATCCCTTTTTATCATATGGGTACTAGAAGGCGGTGGCTGAGGGTCTACATGTCCTAGGAATGACGTTAAACTCTATCTGATGGTGAGGTTCCAGGTTTGGGGAATGTGGAGCACTCTTTCATCACCATTGCTCCCTGGTCCATTCTGACCTGGAGTGGTAGTACCTGTTAGGGTCCCATCTAGGGGTTAAATAGAAAACATTTATAAACAAAATTGATTATCCATCAAGAATGAATTTTATTTCAAAACTTTATCGGCATTAAATGACCCACTGAGGTTTATATGCCATAAAACAAACCAAACCAAACCAAACCAAGTGACGACCGCAATAATCAATTTCTTCAATCGCAAAAGTTTTCTGCCAGCAACATTCCCAGTAGTTCTTACACAATTCGGATCGAAACACAACACACCGTTCTCTCCACTGAATAAGACGTTCTGCCCAAGAGAACTCACCTTGGCATTTATTTCTCGCAGTGCCCGAACCACTTCAGCTAACAGGGGTGACAGCAATTCCATCTCTCATGATCAGGAGGTCGAGTTAAATCTCGAGTCACTTGCTGTATCCCACTCCCACACACAGGCCCGACACACAAGGATGCACTTAGTCCTTGGGGGCAGGGAATTCTAAACTCCACGGTCCCCACCTCCACCACTTGCCGCATGCTCTCTGTTACAAGTAATAAGAGTAATAAATGAATGGTAATGATATGCTTCAATTATTTAAAGGTTTCCCCCTTCTTAGATAATGAAATTGGTTTCCAGGTGATTGATTAGACATGGTAGTGACTATTGATAAATGGGCTGTAGATATTCCAACTTTATTGGTTTGTTTATTTTTTGCTCCAGGCTTTTGTTCTTTTGAATGTGGTTTTCGATTGCAATATGTTGATTTAAATGGTAATTTATGAGGAAGTGCGTCCAGGTCTCCTGCCTCAAGAGTTGCTGCCTGGTGACTATTAAAATAACAACCCAGCTCAGTCTATTCAAAACTATCCATCTTCATATCTATCTCAATTAGTTTATATCTATCTATATTACTTTAGATACTAAGATTTTTTTTATTCATGTTTGTTTAATGTCTTGTTTTTAGTTTAAATAAACAAGAATTACGACAAAAGAAGCAACCACCCCCCCAAATACATTTACTTGTCGAAAATATCTGTCTCTTTGTTTGTATCTATCTATATTATTTTGTTTGTTTTATCTATCTATCTCAGTCTATTCCAAACTATATATCCATCTTCATATTTAAACAAGAATTACGACAAATTATGATAAATAAACAAGAATTACAAGCTGGGGTTGTTATTTTGATAGTCACCGGGTAGCGGTATTTGAGGCAGGAGACCGGGACGCACTTCCTCATAAATTACCTATTTATTTAAAAAAATTTTTTTTTTTTTTTTTTTTTTTTTTTTGATGTCACTCTCAAAAATTTTGTGACAAATGCTGGTGGGGGAGGGGAAGCACAGATAGGAAAATAACCAACAAATCATAGAAAGAGATAAGAAAAAAATTTTTTACGAACCTGGAGAGGGGTTCTAGTATTGTTTCCCCCATGTGAATTATTTAAGTTATTGGGGTGTATCGTATCATAGAACAACAATTGGTGGAATTTTTTTTTTTTTTTTTTTTTTTTTTTTTTTTTTTTTAAGTACATAACAAAGGTTGTAATTTTGAAATGTACAGAGCTCCTATCGTGCAAAGCTGTAGCTCGTTTTTTGGATTCTCCAAGAATAGAAAACGTTGATGGGTTATAAACACAAGCACATATAGGTTGTCCAATAAGTGACATGCAATGGCGGATGTAGAAATATTTGCAAGCCATTGTGGAAGGGTCTAAGTTGCCTGCGCGGATATTGGAGGGTATTTGCTGCGTCACTCTAATCTCCAACCTCTGGGTAGTTCGACCAATATAGCAAACATTTTTTTCTGTATCTTTATAGCTTCTTAAACATACTTTGAACTCAGTGAATGGTAAATTTTTTTTCCATTTTTGAGTTATAACATTCATAAACTGTTTGAAATTAGATGATAATCCTTTTAAAACCCCGCCCTGTCGGCTGAGGTGTTAGAATACACTGACTGCACCTCTGCAGAGGGGTAAGACTCCCCCAATGTGACCATTTGTTGGCCGTGGGTGGCGACCGTGATACTTAAGGATAGAACTCGGGTGGCTGAGCAGTCCATGACTTGCAATATTCCACTTTAGGCTTTTCTTGGGCTAGATGGGCAGTTGGAGAGGCCCCCTCCGATCAATCTGCTGATCACGTCAAGCCCTAGCACCTAGATGGGACCCTAACAGGTACTACCACTCTGACCCGGAGTGGTAGTACCTGTTAGGGTCCCATCTATGGGTAAATAGAAAACTTGAGTTTATAAACAAAATTGTATTATCCATTAAAAATGAAATTTTCAAAACTTTTTCAGCATTAAACAATATTTTTACCAATAGAAGTATTCGGCATAAAATAACCCAAGGGGTTGACATGCCGTAAAATCCAACCAACCAAACCTCATTTTGTTCATCAGGGAGAAATCCATGAAATTGGTTGACAGTGAAAAGGAAGTTTCAAAAGTTTGTACGTATTTATTATAGCTATATGCAATAGCTTCAGTTATGGCCTTTTTTAAAAATTTGAAATACTGGAAATTTCTTTGTTTTGTAAGGAGAAAATGTCTTGTGCTAAATTTTCCTGAGCACATGAGGCTACTGGTAACTAAAATTAGTATATAGTTTAATAATAAACTATATACTAATTTTATATTTTTGAAGGCAATTACAAAACAAACCAAACCTGGTCCACTCTATTCCAGAGTGGTAGTAACTGTTAGGGTCCCATCTATGGGTTGGATAGAAAAGCCTGAGTTTATAAACAAAATTGTATTATGCATTAAGAATGAATTTATTTCACAACTTTGTCGGCATTAAATGACCCACTGAGGTTGATATGCAACAAAGCAAAACAAAAGAAACCAAACCAAATCTGTACTGCTTTTTTATTGGCTATTTTATTAGAAGCCAAAGATTGACAAAAGGGTCTGGTTTAGCTCAGTCGGTAGAGCACTCACCAAGGAATTGTAAGGTTTTTGGTTTGATACCAGTCCCCACCAACTCAACACATGATGATTTGATCTGGGCAGTAAAATGGGAAGCTGATGGAAGGTGTTGGACTCCACCTCAGCAAAAATGATCTCGCTAGTGAAAAGGGGATAGACTCCCTCATTTGTCTGGCTGATACTGACAATAGGTCACTCCAACTTATAATCCGCCCTGTCGGCTGGAGTGTTAGAATGCACTGACTGCACAAGGGTAAGACTCCCCCAAATGGGGCCACCTGTTGGCCGTAGGTGGCGACCCATGATGCTTAAGAATAGTCTTTGTAGATAAGCAGTCCATGACCTGCAACACTCCACATACTTAGGCTAGACAGACAGGCAGTCAGAGAGGGCCCCCTCCAATCAATCCTTGTGGATGAGCAGTCCTTAATATGCAATATTCCTTATTTGGGCTAGACGGGTGGCTGGAGAGGTCCCTCCGATCAATCGGCTGGTCACGTCAATCCCTAGCACCTCTGATTGCTCTAACCCTATTGCCCTTATGGCAAGCCCCAACCCTTTTTATCATATGGGTGCTAGAGGTAGCTGAGGGTCTTCATGTCCTGAGTATGATGCTAAACTCTATCTGATGGTGAGGTTCCAGTTCTGTTGAATGTGGAGCACCCTTTCATCAACATTACTCCCAGGTCTACTCTGACCCGGAATGGTAGCACCTGTTAGGGTCCCATCTATGGGTTAAATAGAAAAATGTTTATAAAAAAATTGAGTATCCATTAAGAATGAATTCATTTAAAAACTTTGCCAGCATTAAATGACCCACTGAAGTTGATATGCCCCAAACCAAAGCAGGAAAGACAGTTTATCATTTTCCACCTCCATGGTAAAAGATGGGGAAGGATGTAAATTGTTTAATTCACTAAAGAAATTTAAATCGTCGTTATGTGAATTAAAACATACGTTACGTGGATGATACCTTTGTAAGTAGATATAGGGCTTTGGGAACCTGTCAAAAAGAAGTTGTTCGTGAAAACCAAAAAAACGGCGGCCAAAAGGCTGCCAAGAGGAGATCCCATACTTATGTCATCTATTTGGCAATACATGATATCGTTGAAGCTAAAGGAGACTTAGTATCCATTAAGAATGAATTCATTTCAAAACTTTGCCGGTATTAAATGACCCACTGAGGTTGATATGCCGTAAAAGAAACAATCACTTTTCAGTGATATAGGGAATGAGTTTAAATCTCTCCTGCTTTTTATTGGCTATTTTACCCGAAGCTGTTGGCAATTTGTATGCAAGGAATTCCCATAACCTGCCAGACAGTAACATGGTCATAAGCAGTTTAGAACTCCACTTGCGTTATTACATTTACTTTCAGACTGATACCTTTTGGGAAAGGTATGATACCACATCTATGGCATTAAATAGTACAAATACCCTTCTTCCACAAAAAGGCTTTGGCATTGAATAAACCATGAAAGTTGATGTCAGTAAACTGAATTTATCTACACAAGGGATCCCCCCCTCATTAAACTGACCCCATGTCACATACTATACCCAAGAAGTATGCAGTTCAATAAGGACTATATTTTCTCTTCCCTCTTTCATATATTGGCATTTCTGTCTCAGAAGACCAGATAGCCCCAACCCCTTTTTATCATATGGGTGCTAGAAGGCGGTGGCTGCGGGTCTACATGTCCTGGGAATGACATTAAACTCTATCTGATGGTGAGGTTCCAGTTCTGGAGGTTTGGGGAATGTGGAGCACCCCTTCATCACCATTGCTCCCTGGTCCACTCTGACCCGGAATGGTAGTACCTGTTAGGGTCCCATCTATGGGTTAAATAGAAAAATGTATTTATAAAAAAATTGTATTATCCATTAAGAATTGATTTATTTCAAAACTTTATTGGCATTAAATGACCCACTGAGGTTGATATGCCACAAAACAAAACAAACAAGACTAAGATAGTTTTTGTGCCCCTGAGGTTACAGTGCCTCTTGTGACTGAAGTCCAATGTTAGAAAAACATTCTCGCCCACAGGCGTCACATCTGAAAGCTGTCCTCGAAGATGTTGATGTGCCGGTGCTTTTTTGCCGCTGCTTTCTTCTGGACCTCTTGGCTTCATAGTGTTGTGCCAGAGTGGCTTCAGACATGAACAGTCCTCTAAAGAGAGCCCGCTCTGTCGGCTGGGGCATTAGAATGCACCGTCTGCACCTCTGCAGAGAGGTAAGACATCCCCAATGGGGCCACCCGTTGGCTGTGGGTAGCGACCCATGATGCTTAAGGATAGAATCCAGGTGGATGAGCAGTTCATGACTTGCAATACTCCACTATGGCCCTATCTTGGGCTAGACGGGCGGTCGGAGAGGCCCCCTCCGATCAATCGGCTGTTCACGTGAAGCCCTAGCACCTATATGATTGCCCCCAACCCTTTTGCCCTTATGGCAAGCCCCAACCCTTTTAATTATATGGGTGCTAGAAGGCGGTGGCTGCGGGTCTACATGTCCTAGGAATGACATTAAACTCTATCTGATGGTGAGGTTCCAGTTCTGGATGTTTGGGGAATGTGGATCACCCCTTCCTCACAATTGCTCCCTTGTCCACTCTGACCCGGAGTGGTAGTACCTGTTAGGGTCCCATCTATGGGTTAAATAGAAAAATGAGTTGATAAACAAAATGTATTATCCATTAAGAATTGATTTATTTCAAAACTTTATCGGCATTAAATGACCCACTGAGGTTGATATGCCGTAAAACCAAACCAAACCAAATCTACAGAGAGCCTGTCGTCGGATTTCTTGAAGAGTAGAAATTTCAACTTGTCTCTTCAAGAGTTCTTTATTGATGATTGCGGTTTTGCAGGCATCTCTTATGTCCAATACGTTGTCAGTTTGTCCGGGCGTCATGGTCCTAACAGTTATAGCTGCAATGTGCATAAAAGTGGCTCACAAATTTTAACTTCTTCTCTCTTTTATGATACGGTTAATAATACTTTGGTTTCTTGAAATAATCTGAAGTGTCTAACAAATTTGTTAAAGTTAAATCTGTTTATCTTCACTTAATTTCAGTCTAGTACTTGTAAAATCTATGATACCCACGTTGTAAGCATTTTGATATATTCTTGCTCTGGTCTATAAATATCTTAAAATCCAGTATCTTGGTATATTTCTGTATAGTAGCAGGACCTGTGGATATACCACAATATAATTTAGTCATATTCTTGCTCTGGTCTATAAATATCTTAAAATCCAGGATCTTGGTATATTTCTGTATAGTAGCAGGACCTGTGGATATACCACAATATAATTTAGTCATATTCTTGCTCTGGTCTATAAATATCTTCCAGGATCTTGGTATATTTCTGTATAGTAGCAGGACCTGTGGATATACCACAATATAATTTAGTCATATTCTTGCTCTGGTCTATAAATATCTTAAAATCCAGGATCTTGGTATATTTTCTGTATAGTAGCAGGACTGTGGATATACACAATATAATTTAGTCATATTCTTGCTCTGGTCTATAAATATCTTAAAATCCAGGATCTTGGTATATTTCTGTATAGTAGCAGGACCTGTGGATATACCACAATATAATTTAGTCATATTCTTGCTCTGGTCTATAAATATCTTAAAATCCAGGATCTTGGTATATTTCTGTATAGTAGCAGGACCTGTGGATATACCACATATAATTTAGTCATATTCTTGCTCTGGTCTATAAATATCTTAAAATCCAGGATCTTGGTATATTTCTGTATAGTAGCAGGACCTGTGGATATACCACAATATAATTTAGTCATATTCTTGCTCTGGTCTATAAATATCTTAAAATCCAGGATCTTGGTATATTTCTGTATAGTAGCAGGACCTGTGGATATACCACAATATAATTTAGTCATATTCTTGCTCTGGTCTATAAATATCTTAAATCCAGGATCTTGGTATATTTCTCAATAAATCTTAAAATCCAGGATCTTGGTATTTCTGTATAGTAGCAGGACCTGTGGATATACCACAATATAATTTAGTCATATTCTTGCTCTGGTCTATAAATATCTTAAAATCCAGGATCTTGGTATATTTCTGTATAGTAGCAGGACCTATGGATATACCACAATATAATTTAGTCATATTCTTGCTCTGGTCTATAAATATCTTAAAATCCAGGATCTTGGTATATTTCTGTATAGTAGCAGGACCTATGGATATACCACAATATAATTTAGTCATATTCTTGCTCTGGTCTATAAATATCTTAAAATCCAGGATCTTGGTATATTTCTATAGTAGCAGGACCTGTGGATATACCACAATATAATTTAGTCATATTCTTGCTCTGGTCTATAAATATCTTAAAATCCAGGATCTTGGTATATTTCTGTATAGTAGCAGGACCTGTGGATATACCACAATATATTTAGTCATAGTACAGGACTGTGGATATACCACAATATATTTAGTCATATTCTTGCTCTGGTCTATAAATATCTTAAAATCCAGGATCTTGGTATATTTCTGTATAGTAGCAGGACCTATGGATATACCACAATATAATTTAGTCATATTCTTGCTCTGGTCTATAAATATCTTAAAATCCAGGATCTTGGTATATTTCTGTATAGTAGCAGGACCTATGGATATACCACAATATAATTTAGTCATATTCTTGCTCTGGTCTATAATATCTTAAAATCCAGGATCTTGGTATATTTCTGTATAGTAGCAGGACCTATGGATATACCACAATATAATTTAGTCATATTCTTGCTCTGGTCTATAAGGATCTTGGTATATTTCTGTATAGTAGCAGGACCTGTGGATATACCACAATATAATTTAGTCATATTCTTGCTCTGGTCTATAAATAAATTCACTCTCAATCCTTCTATTTGAACAAATTTTAAGAGTCCTGAATGTCGGACACTTGATCAGGTTCACTTTTCTCGACCGAGGAGCAAAAGCGTCCCAACTCAAATAGAGCCCAGTGAACGTAGGTTTTCTGTAAACACTGGTTACAAAAGCAGACAAACTCTTTTCTACTAATTCATCCAGGAAAGACAATTGGGCTAGACAGGTGGTCGGAGAGGCCCCCTCCGATCACTTAGCTGGCCACGTCTAGCCCAAGTACATATATGATTGCCCCTACCCTATTGCCATTATGTCAACCCCAAATCCTTATCATATGGGTGTTAGAAGGCGGTGACTGAGGGTCTACATGTCCTGGGAACGACGTTAAACTCTATCTGATGGTGAGGTTCCAGTTCTGGAGGTTTGGGGAATGTGAAGCACCCCATTCATCACCATTTCTCCCTGGTCCACTCTGACCCGGAGTAGTAGTACCTGTTGGGGTCCCATCTATGGGTTAAATAGAAAACATGAGTTTATAAACAAAATTTGATTATCCATTAATAATGAATTTATTTCATAACTTTGTCGGCATTAAATGACCCACTGAGGTTGATATGCCCCAAAGCAGGAAAGGCAGTTTATCCTTTTCCACCTCCATGCTAAAGAAATTTAAATCCTCATTACGTGAATTAAAACATACGAAGGTATCATCCACGTAATGTAAGTAGATATGGGGCTTTAGGAACCTGTCAAAAAGAAGTTGTTCATGAAAACCGGCAAAAACAGTGGCCAAAAGGCTGTCAAGAGGAGATCCCATACTGATGCCATCTATTTGACGATACATGATATCATTGAAGCTAAAGGAGACTTAGTAGCTAGTTCCATTAATTCAACAAAAATCTTTTCGGGGAAAGAAGGAACTAATTTTGGTTGGCTATGGTATAAGTCAGCACATATAGAAATTGTTTCGTTGAGGGGTATATTGGTAAATAACAAAACAATATCAAAGGACACCAAGAATTGGGAGTTGGCGCGGAGAGGAAGCTGATGGAAGAAAAAGTAAATGAGTCACTAATACAGTATTTAGGATAAAATTCTAAAACATGGTTGAGTAACTGTACAAGCCATTTTTTGCCAGAGCATGCGGGGCGGAATGACACATGAACAATATTGGTCGTAGAGGGACATTAGGTTTGTGGATTTTCGGCAAACCATACAATCTGGGCCTCTGTGAACCAACTGGATGAATTAGTTCATAGACTTCTTTAGAGATAAATTTCTTCTTGAATAATTCAACCGCCCTGTCGGCTGGGGCGTTAGACTGCACCTCTGCAGAGGAGAAAGACTTACCCAATGGGGGCCACCTGTTGGCCTTGGGTGGCGACCTGTGATGCCTAACGATAGAACCCAGGTGTATGAGCAGTTCATGACTTGCAATACTCCACTTTGGCCCTTTCTTGGGCTAGACTGGTGGTCGGAGAGGCCCCCTCTAATCAATCAGCTGGTCATATCAAGCCTTAGCACCTATATGATTTTCCCAACCCTATTGCCCTTATAGCAAGCCCCAACCCATTCTTATCATATGGGTGCTAGAAGGCGGTGGCTGCAGGTCTACATGTCCTGGGAATGACGTTAAACTCTATCTGATGGTGAGGTTCCAGTTTTGGAGGTTTGGGGAATGTGGAGCACCCATTCATCACCATTGCTCCCTGGTCCACTCTGACCCGGAATGGTTGTACCTGTTAGGGTCCCATCTATGGGTTAAATAGAAAAATGTATCTATAAAAACATTGTATTATCCATTAAGAATTGATTTATTTCAAAACTTTATCAGCATTAAATGACCCACTGAGGTTGATATGCCGTCAAACCAAAGTAATGTCAAAGAAGCTAAGGAATGTCTAGGCTTTCTTCCATAACGAATGTAGTCGTGTTTTCACAGAAATTAAAGAATCGGAGAAGACGATTTCATCTCTTAAAAGTGCACGTTCCACATTACATGTGTTCCGATATTTTATTTTAGCAATGCGTCTTGAAATGTATGCAGGGACGATTTTATTGTCCAAGCAGGAGTGAAGAAACTAAATCATATTTTGTAGGGCAATTGCTCTACCCCTCATATGGATAATTTTATTGAGGGTACATATGAATTGGTGTTTGTACCGACCCTTCAAGCATATGAATAAATTTTTGGTACAAGCGAATCTATAAAATACGAGTAGTGGAATTGTATGTATTGCCGAGAGATTATACAAAAATGAGGGATGGAGAAATAAAACAATGTTTTATTAAAAATATTCTAAAATCCAGGATCTTGGTACATTTCTGTATACTAGCAGGACCTGAGGATATACAACAATATAATTTAGTTATATTCTTGCTCTGGTCTATAAATATTTTAAAATCCAGGATCTTGGTATATTTGTGTATACTAGCAGGACCTGAGGATATGCAACAGTATAATTTAGTTATTACATTTTAAATGTTTACTTAAGAGCTGTTGCTAAATAGTTCAATATGTAAAAAGTATAATAATATTGATTTAATTTTCTTACTTTTTTTTCATTTTCCTCATGTTCGATTGAAACAGATTAGTGTTATTGCTTCCATGTGCTCACCCCCTCTCTATCTTACCCTACTTTCTCAATTTTTGTGTAGCATGTCCTTTTTTTTTTTATAAAAACGGAATGGCTCATTATTTAGCCGAGATGACAACACTCACAAGAAATAAGAGTTCAGTGGATAAGCAACACCAAATAATTAGGACTTACATTTTTGCATTTCATCTCGGCTGATTTGGATGGTCTCATTTCTAACCAGAGGGTGTTGCAAGATAAATTGTACAATTAAGGAACATGAGTATTTGTATATAATATATATAATAGCAATGAAAGACAGTATATTTTATTTTTCATTATAAAAATTAAAACCTAAAAAGTGAAAAGTTAGCTAACTTGGTTTTTACAATATGAACTACATGCTAAGAGAGATTTACAGTGAAACATAGACTGCTAGAGTGTGTAGACTTTGATCTAGTGCAAACAAAATACTACCAAGCAAATAATTTGAAAAAAACTTTTCACGAAAATAAGACCATCCAGGATTCTACATTTCCTAAAAGAAGTGGGATTGTACTCAAAAATATGAACAATTAAACAATAGTTATATATACTAGCAAATATATGCACCCTCCGGGTGCAAGTATTTAAGTTTTAATGTAATAAAATATTGTATTAAATTAGAAAGGCTAATGAAACTAAATAAGAATACAGATAAAAAGATTTGAAACAGATATAATAAAAGATTTGAAACAGAGGGAGTATAATAAAAAATGGAACAACTGAAACTTACTCTTCCATCACTCTCGTCTTTCATTGTTATTTTTCTAATTTAAGTATTTAGTTATAAGAGAAAGTAAAGAATAAAAATGCAGTTATTTTATCTTGTTAATGGATTTCATTTAAGATCATTGAAGAGATTTTTGCTTATATTCATTAAAAAAACCAAACAGTTAGAAATCAATAATACTAAGCACATATTTATTAAATTCGATTTTTTAATATTAATATGCAAATTAGCCTTCCCGTTCACTCTGTAAACCGCTATTTTGTTGTATATATAAATATAATTGCATGTTTTCAGTATGGAGACATAGTTAACAGTATTAATAATGTAAGACAATTTTATTAATAATTGAGGTTTAGATAAAAATAAAATCATGGAGAATGTGATGTCAATAACTAAGAGAATTGTGACTTGAGTAGGAATATAGTTTCGGTTACAGACAGAAAAACACACAATCTCCATTATAATAATATATATATATATATATATATATATTACATACATTTGTTTTCTACAAACTACTGCTATGAAGCCAGAACTTAGTTGGCATTAAATGACCCACCGAGGTTGATCCACCCTGTCAACTGGGGTATTAGAAGGCACTGACTGCACCTCTGCAGAGCCTTGGCCATGGGTGGTGACCCGTGATGCTTAAGGATAGAACCCAGGTGGATGAGCAGTCCATGACTTGCAATACTCCACTTTGGCCCTTTCTTGGACTAAACGGGCGGTCAGATGCCCTCTCCAATCAATCGGCTGGTCATGTCAAGCCCTAGCGCTTATATGATTGCCCCAACCCTATTGCCTTTATGGCAAGCCCTAATCCTTCTTATATGGGTGCTAGAAGGCGTAGACTGAGGGTCTACATGTCCTGAGAATGACTTTAAACTCTATCTGATGGTGAGGTTCCAGTTTTGGAGGTTTGTGAAATGTGGAGCACCCCTTCCTCACCATTGCTCTTTGGTCCACTCTGAACCAGTGTGGTAGTACCTGTTAGGGTCCCATCTATGGATTAAATAGAAAAATGTATTTATAAAAAAATTGTATTATCCATTAAGAATTGATTTATTTCGAAACTTTATTGGCATTAAATGACCCACCGAGGTTGATATGCCACAAAACCAAATTCGCTCGAGCTAAACTTGAAAAATCTGTGGAGGCACATGGTGCAATGGTTACCGGCATAAAAAATGAACATTATTAGACAAGTTCAAATCTCGGACGAATCTATTTGCATTTCATATAGTGGTAATACTTTTGGGAAAGGTATGGATCCAACTGTTCTCCCTCCATCTATGGGTAAATAGTATGGCAGACTGGGCTCTTTAACCTTGGTTGGGCAACCCTTTTAGGAGAAGGAAATCTAGAGACAACTATTAAAACTCTGCTTAAGAAATTGACCACATGTCATATCCTACTCTTGCAGAGGGCCCCCCAGTGGGGCCACCTGTTGGCCGAAGGTGGCGACCCGTTATGCTTAAGGATAGAGCCAAGGTGAATGAGCAGTTCATGACCTGCAATACTCCACTTTGGCCCTACTTGGGGCTAAACGGGCGGTCGGAGAGGCCCCCTCCAATCAATCGGCTGGTCACGTCAAGCCCTAGCACCTATATGATTTTCCCAACCTTATTGTCCTTATGGCAAGCCCCAACCCCTTTTTATCATATGGGTGCTAGAAGGCGGTGGCTGCGGGTCTACATGTCCTGGGAATGACGTTAAACTCTATCTGATTGTGAGGTTCCAGCTTTGGAGGTTTGGGGAATGTGGAGCACCCCTTCATCACCATTGCTCCCTGGTCCACTCTAACCCAGAGTGGTAGTATCTGTTAGGGTCCCATCTATGGGTTAAATAGAAAAATGTATTTATAAAAAAATTGTATTATCCATTAAGAATTGATTTATTTCGAAACTTTATTGGCATTAAATGACCCACTGGGGTTGATATGCCGTAAACCAAACCAAATCTTGCAGAGCGGTTGATTGATATATATTGTTATTTTTCATGATGAAAACTATAAACCTAATAGGTGAAAAGCTAGCTAACCGGTTTTGTTCCTTGCTCAACAGAGCTATAATTAAAGATATTTACAATTATGTATGGAGGTGCAATGGTTAGTTGTAGAAAATGAATACGACTAGACAAGTTCAAATCCTGGATGAATCTGTTTGCATTTCATATAATTCCTTTTGGGAAAGGTATGCATCCAACTGTTCTCCTTCCAGTAATGTGTAAATAGTAGGGCAGACTGGGCTCTTTTTTTTTTTTTTTTTTTTTAATAATGAAAATTAAAACTAAAGAGGTGAAAATCTAGTTAACCAGTTTCATTCCTTGCTCGACATGGCTAAAATCAAGATAGCCCTGTCGACTGGGGATTTAGAATACACTGACTGCACCTCTGCAGAGGGGTAAGACCCCATCCCCCCAATGGGATCGCCTGTTGCAACCCGTGATGTTTAAGGACGGAATCCTGGTGGCTGAGCAGTCTATGACATGAAACACTCCACTTTGGCCCTTACTTAGACTAGATAGACAGTCAGAAAGGCCCCCTCTGATCAATTGGCTAGCCATGTCAAGCCCTAGCATCTATATGATTATCCCAACCTTATTGTCCTTATGGCAAGCCCCAACCCTTTTTATCATATGTGCTAGGAGGTGGTGGCTGGGTGTCTTCATGTCCTGGGTATGACATTAAACTCTAACTGATGGTGAGGTTCCAGTTCTGGGCAATGTGGAGCACCCCTTCATCACCATTGCTCCCAGGACCATTCTGACCCGGAGTGGTAGTACCTGTTAGGGTCCCATCTATGTGTTGAATAGAATCCTGTCGACTGGAGCTTTAGAATACACTGACTGCACCTCTGCAGAGTGGTAATACCCCCCCCCTGTGGGGGGGGGACCAACAGAACGGGTTAACTCTTAAATCTTTTTTGATATGAATTTCCACTCAAATAAATCGAGAATTTGTCTTTGTATCATGAATTCAAGTTTGTGTATTATCATAGGCCAAATCTCCCAGTTTCCGAAATTTATTTGTATCCCCCCCCCCCACAAAAAAATAATTGCCATTTTAGCTATATAATCAGGGCGATTTAGAATTACTACCCCAGCACCTTTTATCAGTTCGAGTGAGGCAAATGTTTGTGTTGCGCTTAAGGCTCTTAACTGTTTCAAATTTATTCCTCTGCCATAAAAACCCTTAGAATCAATAGGGTACGCAACGAACTTTATAGGCCAGGTCTGTCAAGTGAGCCTTTAAATAACTAACACTGGACAGAGAAACAGTAAGTTTACAAACTTGCAAAAATAACAAGTTCTGTAAAAATAGTATCATTATCAATTGTGTCTTCTCGTAGCAGTAACTTCACTCTCACACGTCGTTCTTCGTGACTAGATTGCTGCCGCCCTGGCAAATAAATGAGCTCCTTTTAAATCATCGGCGTAATTTGCATAGGCCATGCTCATGCCACGAACGAGACATAACGAGACCACACCTTACAAATTCGCTCGTCAACGGTGACCATGCTTCTTCAGCTAAATTCAAGCAGAACCTGACAAGCGAAGCAAATGCGTTTCGCCGGAGGTAAGTAAGCTTGTTCATTACATCAATATTACGTGAAGGGGAGCACAAAAATTCAGCCCCCTCGAGAACATTAATTTCTCACTCTCAGACAATTTATACCGCCCTGTCAACTGGGTCGTTAGAATGCACCGACTGCACCTCTGCAGAGAGGTAAGACTCCCCCAATGGGGCCCATCTGTTGGCCGTGGGTGGTGACCTGTGATGCTTAAGGATAGAACCCAGGTGGTTGAGCAGTCCATGACTTGAAATACTCCACTTTGGCCCTTTCTTGGGCTAGACGGGCGGTCGGAGAGGCCCCCTGAGATCAATCAGTTGGTCACATCAAGCCCTAGCACCTATATGATTTTGCCAACCCTATTGCCCTTATGGTAAGTCCCAACCCCTTTTTATCATATGGATGCTAGAAGGCGGTGACTGAGGGTCTACATGTCCTGTGAATGATATTAAACTCTATCTGATGGTGAGGTTCCAGTTCTGGAGGTTTGGGGAATGTGGAGCACCCCTTAATCACCATTGATCCCAGTTCCACTCTGACCCGGAATGGTAGTACCTGTTAGGGTCCCATCTGGGGTTAAATAGAAAAATGTATTTATAAAAGACATTGAGTATCCATTAAGAATTGATTTATCTCAAAACTTTATCTGAGGTTGATATGCCATAAAACAAAACAAATCAAACCAGACAATTTATAAGTAGAATAATTAAATGTGTTTGTCTGAAGTGACGATACAGACAAATCTCTTTCTAACAAGGAGATTTAAGAATTTTTCATTAACAAGAATGTTGTTAATAAATTTGGCATTATTGATTAAATATTTGGAGAATTGTAATCTATCAAAAGGAGTAAGGGTTGTCCAGACATGTTTCCATGGCAACAAGTGGAGCAATGGAATCTGAAAAAAGGCAATCTCCTCCTTAAGAAAAGCTCGTTCAGCGTATGTATGTATCTATCATAGACGAAACACAATTGATATTGATAATTGAATTGTATTACCATGACCAGACAACTCGGCAAACACCATGTGCAACATCCAGAGCACTGGACGGCTGTTTCGACCTACTTTGGTCTCATCAGCAGTGCATACCACAATCTCCTCCCCTAGAGATTGAACCAGTGGGCTGCAGAGTGAACAGCAGAGACTCTACACCTGGGCTACCAGCCCACGCCACAAACGGAGAATGCCAAATCATCTAGTCGATGGTAATTCAAGCGTAGCCACTTAACCTATATTTGTTGTGTATCCCATCGCAGGATTACAGAGGACAAGGTCACCTCCAGGACAACGACATCCCAATTCAGGGCCCGAATCCACGGAACACAACCTAATGGGCAAGGGGTATATATATATTAAATTTCATAGATAGAGGAAACACATAATTACCCCTCTGCAGAGGGGTAAGACTCCCCCAATGGGGCCACCTGTTGGCCGTGGGTGGCGACACATGATGCTTAAGGATAGAACCCAGGTAGTTGAGCAGTCCATGACTTGCAATACTCCACTTTGCCTATCTTTGGGCTATGACGGGCAGTTGGAAAGGGGCCCCCTCCAATCAATCGGCTGGTCAGTCAAGCCTAGCATCTCTTGAATTTTCCCAACCCTGTTGCCCTTATGGCAAGCCCCAACCCTTTTTTTATCATATGGGTGCTAGAAGGCGGTAACTGAGGGTCTACATGTCCTGGGAATACATTAAACTCTATCTGATGGTGAGGTTCCAGGTTTGGGGAATGTGGGGCACCCATTCATCACATGGACGCCAGGTCCGCTCTTGACCCGGAGTAGTAGTACCTGTTAGGGTCCCATCTATGGGTTAAATAGAAAAACATGAGTTGATAAACAAAATTGTATTATCCATTAAGAATTGATTTATTTTCAAAACTTATCGCGAATTAAATGACCCACTGAGGTTGATATGCACAAGACCAAACTTTAATACAGTTTTAAATAAGAGGTTAGCCTCATTTTGTTCATCAGGGGAGAAATCCATGAAATTGGTTGACAGTGAAAAGGAAGCTTCAAAAGTTTGTACGTATTTTATTATAGCTATATGCAATAGCTTCAGTTATGGCCTTTTTAAAAAAATTGAAATACTGGAAAGGTGGATGAGCAGTTCATGTCATGCAATACTCAACTTTGGCCATCTTGGCTAGACAGGCGGTCTGAGAGGTCCCTCCGATCAATTGGCTGGTCACGTCAAGCCCTAGCACCATATGATTTTCCCAACCTATTGCCCCTTATGGCAAGTCCCCACCCTTTTATCATATGGGTGCTAGAAGGCAGTGGCTGCGGGTCTACATGTCCTGGGATTGACAGTTAAACTCTATCTGATGGTTGAGGTTCCAGTTTTGGAGGTTTGGGGAATGTGAGCACTCTTTCATCACTATTGCTCCCTGGTCACTCTGACCGGATTGGTAGTATGTTAGGGTCCATCTAGGATGGGTTACTTATCATCTAGAAATGAGATAAATAGAAAAATAGATTATAATAAATTATATTATAAATCCAGATTTAATCCATGTAATTGTATTATTTCAAAACTTTATCGGCATTAAATGACCCACTGAGGTTGATATGCTGTAAACCAAAACATGTGCTACATCTGGAGCACTGGACAGCTGTTTCGACCTCCTTTGGTCTCATCAGAGTCAGTGATACCACAATCTCCACACTAGGATTGAACCAGTGGGCCACAGTGAAGAGCGGAGACTCTACCCTGGGCCACAAACGGAGAATGCCAATCATGTAGGCAATGGCAATGGTAATTCAAGTGCAGCCACTAAACCTATATTTGCTGTGTATCCCATCACAGGTTACAGAGGACAAGGTCACCTCCAGGACAACGACTTCCCAATTTGGGGCCCGAATCCACGGACAACAACCTAATTGGCAAGGGGTATATATATTAAATTTTGATAGAGGAAACATATAATTGAATTATATTACCATGACCAGACAACTCAGCAAACACCATGTGCGACATCAGGAGCACTGGACAGCTGTTTCGACCTCCTTTGGTCTCATCAGCAGTGCATAACTACAATCTTCGCCACTAGAGATTGAACCAGTGAGCCACAAAGTGAAGAGCGGAGGACTCTTACAGGGCCACTAGCCCAAGCCACAAACGGAGAATGCCAAAGCATCTAGTCAATGGTAATTCAAGCGCAGCCACTTAACCTATATTTGTTGTGTATTCCATCGCAGGATTAGAGGACAAGGTCACCTCCAGGACAATGACTTCCCAATTCGGGGCCCGAATCCACAGAACACAACCTAATAGGCAAGGGGTATATATATTAAATTTCATAGAGGAAATACATAATTGATATTGATAATTGAATTATATTACCATGAGCAGACAACTCAGCAACCCTTATGGCAAGCCCCAACCCTTTTTATCATATGGATGCTAGAAGGCGGTGGCTGCGGGTCTACATGTCCTGGGAATGACGTTAAACTCTATCTGATGGTGAGGTTCCAGTTTTGGAGGTCTGGGGAATGTGGAGCACCCCTTCATCACCATTGCTCTCTGGTTCACTCTGACCCGGAGTGGTAGTACCTGTTAGGGTCCCATCTATGGGTTAAATAGAAAACATGAGTTTATAAAAAAAATTGAATTATCCATTAAGAATCGATTTATTTCAAAACTTTATCGGCATTAAATGACCCACTGAGGTTGATATGCCGTAAAACAAAACAAACAAACAAACATGTGCGACATCCAGAACACTGGACAGCTGTTTCGACCTCCTTTGATCTCATCATATGTATGTATGTAACTTGTTCAGACTGCCATTTCTACAAGCGGTTTGGTTGTGAGCACGTAGATGGTGCAGAAATCCAGCTTTGCTTTTACACACCTTGTCGCACAAATGACATATGGGACTTATGTTTTTTTTTTTTTTTTTATATACAGATAAAATACAGAAGCCTGAAATAATAATGCAAGACCAGGTTGTTGGAAAATTAACAAGGTTTTATTTAACACCAGGTAGAGAATGCTTCTACCCTAAAAGTGACTTAACTATCTCACATTTGCGTAAGCTGCATCCATCCAGTCCAAACCCATATCCAAAAGTAACATGGCGGGTTCCCATCAGTTCCCTACTGATCAAAGGGGAGCAACTCTATTTTTGTTAAGTCTCCCTAATAGACACCCCGGATTCCACTCATGTACACACTCATATATGAATAGTTTATTGGCAGTACTGAATTTAAAAAGGACGCGTAAAAGCATAAAAAAATACTATGGCAGACTGGGCTCTTTAACCTTGGTTAGGCGACCAGTTTAGAAGGAAAACTGTTAAAACTCTGCTTAAGAAATTGACCGTGTGTCACATCCTGTGGAGGGGTTGGTTGATATATATCTTAGAATTATAATATTCATTATGAAAAATAAGAGGTGAAAAGTTAGCTAATCAGTTTTGTTCCTTGCTCAACAGAGCTAAAATTGAAAAATATTCTTAAGAGTTGTTGTAAAACCTATGTACATATTGTTTTTGGAGATACATTCTCCCAATGGGCATAGAAATATATCACTTTTTTTTTCCCAAAAAAAAATTCCAATTGGAGGGAGGAATCTGTTATTAACTAAATTGAACATTTTAAATCTTTTGTGGTATGAGGAGTTTTCTTATTTTTATTTGGGTCTGTTGAGAGTATATTTTCTTGAATTTAATGTTTTTAATATATCTTTTTATAATTTTTTTGTATCTGGTTGCAGTAATAGTTTTAGAAATGTGTGTTTAGTAGGTGGAGTGTTGCAGTTTTTATTTTGTTGATTATAATTTTTCATAGCGTGTTTAATTTCTTCATCAATTATGTAATTGGGAAATCCATTGTTAATCCGTGTTTGTTTACTGTTTTTTAATTCTTTATAAAATCATTTTGGAGGAGGAAAGAAATTTTGCCCAAAATATTAAGTTATTAATGATTGCATTTTTTTTGTATCGGGAGGGGGCATTCACTTTTAAAATTGAGGGTACAAGAGTTGTTATTAATGGTTTTTTTGTAGATAGAAGTAATGACGTTATTATTAGTATCCACCTCAGCACAATCTCTCTTGTCTAGTGTTAGTGAAAAGTGGACAAACTCTGTTGCTGTTTGGCTGATATTGACAATAGGCCACCTCAACTTTTTTTTTTTTTTTTAACTAATAAAGTTATAGTAATATGCTTAATTTTTCCTCAAGGTATCATGTCATGCAAGTAGCACAGATATCTCTCTCCAACCTTCCTTATCGTTCATTGCCCCTGGGAGGTTTTCTGTGCAGCAACCAGCATCCTCGTATAGTTTTTCACCTGCCACCCATGAGCTTCGTTTTGTGGGTGGTTCCTGTTAAGTTTTTAAGGGCCATATGCATGTATGTGTGCATGTCTGTGCATATGTGTGTGGAGAGTGGCATCAGGTATAGTGTCAGCGGACTACAGGAAGCATGGAGGCTTTGAAAGATTCAGTGCTTCGGCAGCCTACAACAGATGCGGGCAGTTTATTCCATGTCTCCGCAATTCTGAGCGTGAAAAAATGTTTCCAAAAATCACGTGAGCAGTGCTGTTTTCTGACTTTGTAGGCATGCCCACGTGTGTTAGAAAGATGGAGATCAAAAAGGTGCTCAAAGTTGCTGTTGTTAAGATGATTAATGAACTTATGAGCGTTTACCAGGTCAGTTGCCAGACACCGAAATTTCAACGAATCCATTCCCAGGGCAGCAATACGTTCAGAGTATGGTAGATGCCTGATGAAGGGTATTCATCTGGTTGCACATCTCTGTACGGTTTCTAGGAGGTTAATATTCTGAGCAAGATAGGGGTTCCAGACTGGTGATGCAAACTCCAAGTGTGGCCGCACCATAACTTTGTATAGCTGGTGAGTGGCTGACAAAGGTCTTGCTGAGTGATGCCAGGACACCCTTGGCCCTTTTCACAATTTTGGAGATGTTTCGTCCAACGTAAATCCCTGCTGACAGTTAATACCCAGATCACATTCACAAGAAGATTCCTTGATATTAGTGTTGTGGAGGGAGTATATGTATGATGGGTTTTTCCTCCCAAAATGCATGGTGGTGCATTTGTCCACAGCCAGCTTCAGTTGCCAGTCAGTGATCCATTGTTGCACTGTGTCCAGGTCTGACTGCAATAAAGCTCTGCAGCATTCAGGATCTCTTTTTTTACCTCAAGGTACAACTTGATGTCATCGGCATACTTCAGTACTATGTTATTCCTTAAGTTAGTATCTATATCATTGATATACGCAACAAACAAAAGAGGGCAAGAACTGATCCGTGTGGTACCCCAGATGACCTCTCATATGATGAGGAGTGTTGTCCAAGAACTGTAACTACCTCTCTCCGGTTGAGAATGAAGGACTTTAACCAGTTAAAAAGATCATCCTTCAGCCCCATTACAGAGAGTTTTGTGCTCATCACTTTTTTTAAAACCTTTACTATCACTTATTTCTTCTTCCTCTCTTTTCTAATTGTAGTCCTCACAAAACTCAGGACCTTCCATCTCGCTACATTCCTCCCTTACCATCATTCTAAAATTTTTACCCGTAAAAATTTTCAAAAGTATCTTTTTTTTTTTTTTTTTTTTTTTTTTTTTTTTCAAAAATGTGCGTAATTATTCATTGGATTTTTTAATTTTTTTTTGTTTTTTTTCCTTCTATCCGATATAGACTTTCCTCTCTCTCCAATAGATCCACACGGGCATTCAATTTTACAATAATACAAAAAAAAAACAAAAACACATTTATATATAAGACAAAAAGAACATTTACAAAATCATTAATGCAAGTGATATTCTCTCTTTTCTCTGCAATTGTGCGCTGATCTTATTTATTCATTTTTTTTTTTTTTTTTTTTTTATACTCATTTATTTTTCTTTCTTATTAATTGCGGACCTATACTGACTTATAGCTTCTCAAGCAACAGCGTTATCCTCGCTTTTTCAGCTGGTCAATAATTCTTTTCTTTATTGTTCACTTTTTTTTCTTTTTTTTTTTTTTTTATTTACTCATTTTTATCCATTTTTCGTTTTTCATTTATTTATCTTTAATTTATTTCTGAGCGCCATTCTACACCTACTAGGTTTTTTTTTGTTTTTTTTTTTTTTTCTGTCCTCAACAAGCTTTTAAACCAGAGCCCTTTAAAATTCTGTATGACCTCCGTCGCACTTTACAACTGAATGACCTTTCCTTATTCTCGTTTCATAGCCCTCTTCCTCAGTCGCTGTCTGATGGGGTATCATATTTCCCTATGGTCAGCACTGGTTGACCCCTAGTGAGTTCGCTGCTACTACTATGATCATTTCTACTTCCAACGTTTTTACTACATAGTAAAACTACTTTTCTTACTCTGTTCCATGGCCATTTTCTCCGTTATAAGGGGAATATATGCTTTTAATTCTTCGGAGTCACTATATGACTGCCCTGTCGGCTGGGGCGTTAGAATGCACTGACTGCACCTCAGCAGAGGGGTAAGACTCCCCCAATGGGGTCACCTGTTGGCCGTTGGTGGCGACCCGTGATGCTTAAGGATAGAGCCCAAGTGGATGAGCAGTTCATGACTTGCAATACTCCACTTTGGCCCTATCTTGGGCGAAACGGGCGGTCGGAGAGGCCCCCTCCGATCAATCAGCTGGTCACGTCAAGCCCTAGCACCTATATGATTGCCCCAACCCTTTTTATCATATGGATGCTAGAAGGTGGTGGCTGCAGGTCTACATGTCCTGGGAATGACGTTAAACTCTATCTGATTGTGATGTTCCAGTTTTGGGAAATGTGGAGCACCCCTTCATCACCATTGCTCCCTGGTCCACTCTGACCCGGAGTGGTAGTACCTGTTAGGGTCCTCACTATGGGTTAAATAGAAAAATGTATTTATAAAAAAAATTGTATTATCCATTAAGAATTGATTTATTTCAAACCTTTATCGGCATTAAATGACCCACTGAGGTGATATGCCGTAAAACAAAAAAACATCACTATCTGACTGTACTGTTTTTATTTTAGCCTTTTCTGTTTTAGGGGAATCCTTCATGACACTATTCACTGCCGCAGTTGTTTTGTGTGTAGTTTCTTCTACATATTTCGGCTTCTCTGTTTTTTGTAGCTTTCTATTTCAGCAATTTCTCCAAAATTATCTTTATCCTCCCTAACGTCCACATGTCTGTTAAATTTATCTTTTCTTTCTTCTATTGGGATATAATACCCCATTGTCACTATCACCTTCACTCGTGTGATTCATGCCTTCCTTAGTTTGGCTATTCCTATGCTTGTCTCTATTCCTATGCTTGTCTCTATTCTTACCCTGTTCGGGTGTGCTTTTAAAGGTGGGTGTCCTCCACTTTAAAAAATTTTTTTTATAGGACAATTTCTCATAAGGTGATATTTACTATTACACACCCAACAACGTCTAGTCTTGTCTCTAGTACCTATCGCAGGATGCACGTGTGGATGAGGCCTCTGTTTCGAATGTACATATTTCCAGAACACCTTACTGTCCGGGCTGGTTGCTATGCGCTGTTCAAATTAGAGTACCGCCTTTTTTATCACCTGCTTGAGGTGGTTGGACTATTTGTTCTGTTTTCTCCTATTGTCATCTGACTTGTGATGTTGGTACTCCCGCTCAGTACTACGGCGTTCCTTCTTGGTGAGGCGGACTGCTGCAGTCTTTCAAATTGCTCTCCCTGGGTGTTTCTTCCGCTTACATGGTACTGATGCTAAACATGCTGTCCATATTGAGTTCAGGATATTCTGGAGTATAATGTTGACATCTCCAGACTCATAGAATTCAGGCCAATTTGGGCGTTGCAGCTCTGTGCAGTAACAGTTCCAGTCAGCCTTGTCCCAGTCAAAGTGAGGATTTCAGGGTTGGTTTTTTTTGTTACTCCCCATGAGGAACAGATTGGCAACGATCATGGCATGATCAGTCACCCAGAGGTTCCTCAGTAGTGACACTAATGACCGTTTCAGGGGTAGTGGTGAAGATTAGATCCAGAGTATTGTCACCTCATGTCGGGGAGGTGACTACTTTGGACCAGTTCGAATCCAACACCATTATCACTTTGTGGCCATTGAAAGGTTTCCCAATCAATTTCAGGGTATTTTCTACAATGAATACATAAGTGGCTGTTTTTTCTGGCAGCAGCTCTAAGGTTTCCCAATCAATTTCAGGGTATTTTCTACAATGAATAAATAAGTGGCTGTTTTTTCTGGCAGCAGCTCTAAGGTTTCCCTATCAATTTCAGGGTATTTTCTACAATGAATACATAAGTGGCTGTTTTTGTGGCAGCAGCTCTAAGGTTTCCCAATCAATTTCAGGGTATTTTACAATGAATACATAAGTGGCTGTTTTTTCTGGCAGCAGCTCTAAGGTTTCCCTATCAATTTCAGGGTATTTTCTACAATGAATACATAAGTGGCTGTTTTTTCTGGCCGCAGCTCTAAGGTTTCCCTATCAATTTCAGGGTATTTTCTACAATGAATAAATAAGTGGCTGTTTTTCTTGGCAGCAGCTCTAAGGTTTCCCTATCAATTTCAGGGTATTTTCTACAATGAATAAATAAGTGGCTGTTTTTTCTGGCAGCAGCTCTAAGGTTTCCCTATCAATTTCAGGGTATTTTCTACAATGAATACATAAGTGGCTGTTTTTGGCAGCAGCTCTAAGGATATTGCAGAGCTGCATGTCCTGGTGATAATTTGGGGGACGGTAAACAACTCCAAGTAGGAGTGATGACATGTTCATACGTATCTCGCAGAAAAGACTTCTTGCTGTCACTTTGGCCCTATCTTGGGCTAGACGGGTGGTTGGAGAGGCCCCCTCCAATCAAGCGGCTGGTTACGTCAAGCCCTAGCACCTATATGATTTTCCCAACCCTATTGCCCTTATGGCAAGCCCCAACCCCTTTTTATCATATGGGTGCTAGAAGGCGGTGGCTGCGGGTCTACATGTCCTGGGAATGATGTTAAACTCTATCTGATGGTGAGGTTCCAGTTCTGGAGGTTTGGGGAATGTGGGGCAACCCTTCATCACCATTGCTCCCTGGTCCACTCTGACCTGGAGTGGTAGTACCTGTTAGGGTCCCATCTATGGGTTAAATAGAAAAATGTATTTATAAAAAAAAAATTGAATTATCCATTAAGAATTGATTTATTTCAAAACTTTTTCGGCATTAAATGACCCACTGAGGTTGATATGCCGTAAAACAAACAAACCCCCCCCCTTCATCACTATTGCTCCCTGGTCCACTCTGACCCGGAGTGGTAGTACCTGTTAGGGTACATCTATGAGTTGAATAGAAAAAACATGAGTTTATAAACAAAATTGTAGTATCCATTAAGAATTGATTTATTTCAAAACTTTATCGGCATTAAATGACCCACTGAGGTTGATATGCCGTAAAACAAAACAAACAAACAAACTTCTTACTGTGAATGGTTCAGGTCAGCGCAAGGAATTGCTGAGAAGTCTGAGTGAATGTAGATCATTACACCACCACCACGACGATTGGAGCGGTCTTTGCGAAATAGGTTTTAGCCAGTTACATTGAAGACCCCATCACATAATAGGGAATGAGCCCATGTTTCCGTGATTATGAAATCAGGGTTGATACGTATGTATCAAGATGTATCTTGTTGCATAGACTGCGAGCATTCAATGACAACAATTTATACCCTGATTTCAGCTCCTGATTATGTGCAAGGGGCGTCAGGTTATTCAGATTTAGTTTCCCACAGATTTTGTTTCATTGCTATCTATCGTCGGTATACTGTCCTCGGACCAGCTGGCATCTCTCTTCCACAAATCCCCCGTCTTGGTGAACTTCCAAATTTGCCCATCACTACGCAGGCTGAAGCTTTCATGATCTGCTGAATCGCGGTTTAAGGAGGCTGCAGTGCGTAGCTTTGGGCGTACTTTATGTGGAAGACCAGAGCGTTTTTTGGAAGGCAATCCGCTTTTCCTGCCTAGCTTTTTCTGAGGCTAGGAGATACGAACGTGCCTCCATTGAGCTTGAAAAGGTTAGCCTGATCAACCTGGGTTTCGGACCTGGTCGACCAAGTCAGAGAGCATCCTTTGCGGGGGTTTGCACTCTAGGTTTTTGGATGAGTCGGCAGCAAATACCCGGAGATCAGGTATATCCTTCGATATGCCAATGGCAATCACTTTGTGGTTTACAGGTTGAATGGCTTTCTCAGTTTTGGGGGGGATTTGGCAGGAGCCGCAGGGAAATCCTTAAGCAAGGCACTCCGGTAGGATCTCTTTTTGTGAGGATCCACGTGAGACAAGTTTAATGTCTTGTCCAAGACATCCTTTTTTTTGTGTGTGTGTGTGTGTGGGGGGGGTCTTACCCTTCTGTCTGTATAAGCGGGGAACTAGCACACACCTTGTATGCAATAAAATCCAACAGTCCCACATTAATAGGGCCTTGTGCCTAACCTGTACATGTGGGGTACGAGGTAAATACCAAGTATTCTTATCAATTTGAAATATCAAACCCTCTCTTCCCTACATACTATTGTCAGTGCTTTCAGGCCAGAAGTGTTTTTATTACATGTACTAGAAAATATATGCACCCTCCAGGTGCAAGTATTTAAGTTTTAATGTAATAAAATATTCTATTAAATTAGAAAGGCTAATGAAACTGTTTTGGCCAAAAACAACGTAACACTTGGCCAACGCCCAAGCTTCACCTCAGTATTCTACAAGGAAACACGTATCACAGGCAAATTTACTTTTTGCAACTTTGAGAAGACCAATTCTGACAAACTAATTCTGACTTGTTCACTCTCCGCCACCGTTCCTCGCTCTGTCCAAACGTCTCCTTTTATACTAGATCTGGCCGAAATTTTCACGCATCACGACTCTCGTCTCGCCAGCCATGAGACTCGCAACCTACAAATCGCGGCCTGAAGGACACTTACACTTTCACCCCCTTGACAACTCGTCTCGTGCCCGCCTCGAACTTGTCACATTTCACCTTCTCTGCTTCCGCCCACACACACAACAGCCACCCACTGTCTCTTCGACCGACAGACCGTTGTTGGCTCATCAAAGGTTTGTGGGTTTTGCCGTTCGATCTCATACATAAGTTTGACCCTACACTACAGAAACTAAATAAGAATGCAGATAAAAAGATTTCAAACAAAGGGGGGTGGATAATCAAAAAATAGAACAATTGAAACTTACTATTCCATCACTGCTGTCTTGCATTGTTAAATTTTCCTAATTCAACTTTTTAGTTAAAATAGGAAGTAAGGAATAAAATTAGTTATTCCTTCTTGTTAATGGATTTCTTAAGATTTATTCCCGAGATTTTTGCTCATATTTTTTAAGATGGAACCAAACAATTAGAAATCAATGATACTAAGCACATATTTATTAAAATCAAATTTGTAATATCAATATGCAAATTAGCCTTCCCATTCACACTGTAAACATCTATTTTGTTAGACAAGATGGCTTCCCTTATCGTGAAGGATTAGATTTTTTTTTAATTTACTGTTATCAGATCAGCTCACAATAGCTTGCCTTCTAAATAACAAACTCCCGACTGCCAAAAAATTCAGCTTATATATGGCTCCACTCCACTCCCACCAATCCCCTCACTTCCAGTCTCCACTCTTATAAAAAGAAATTCAATTTTGGGCGCCACTTTCTTCCCAGCCCAAGGTAAGGAGTTTCATTTTTTTATCTTAAATTACTCGCCCCCATGATCTTAAGATCATTTCACATAACGTAGTCTCGCGTCCAAATTGGTGCATTACGCTCTCTTTGCAGTCTTTGCGTCGGTAGGGGTTCATTCGTCTCACTCTGATATTTATCTTCCATAACCTAATCGTTCGCAGGTAGTACTCCCCTTAAGTCTATGATATGCCGTGGTGTTGGATGTGCCAAGTCCCTGTCAGGTGGTGTTCTGTTTACAATCAAGTTGTTTGGTGACTGGCTCCCTGTCACTACTCCTCTCCCCCACTGCGTTGTGCACCGGACGTTTGGTGGTTTCACCCAAACCTCTTTTCCTATTTGGATTCTGGGTGGTCCTTCGTCAACATCTGGGAGTTTATTTTTGGGGTGTCTCCGCTCGTACAAAAAAATTGACCGTTGGGGTATGGTTTTTTCTCTGACCGACCTTGGGGGCCATATTTTACCAGAATGTGGCCTCTATCGGTGTTATTCCTCCCCTTTTGGTCTGCACTCTTATAAAAAGAAATTCAATTTTGGGCGCCACTTTCTTCCCAGCCCAAGGTAAGAAGAGTTTCATTTTTTATCTTAAATTACATTTACTTATAAGGGGAAGTAAATGGGGATAACTTAAGTGCATCGAGTTACTTCCCTTACACTTGTCAAAATTATGACTAGACATTTTACCACAAATTTTCCTGGATAGTATAGGTTATTTTTAAAAAATTTATTTTAATTTTATTTTAAGCCACTACCCCCCTTCAAACTTTACTTTTGTACCCTGGCTAATGAAATATAGAAATTAGCCTCTTTTCTATGAAAAAATGGAGATTTGTATAAGATATAAATAAGATACATGAATCAAAATTTTGTAGTCGGGTGTTGTTGAATAACACTTAATACTTGATGATCTTCAGTTATTTTTCCTGTCTTATGGCTATTTTTATCTGGTCAAGATTCGGTTGGTATAAGATTTGTTCCATATGATCTACCCTCTGGATAGGTGACAGTTTGAGCCAAAGTTTAAGAATTCGATTTGTTCAGCTGAGTTTGGTGTCGGAGAAGTTGATATATTTTGCATTGTTTTGGTAGGTATATAGATCTTTGGTATAATTGATTTAGTTTTTTGTTTATTTTCTTATATTTACTAGCAAATATATGCACCCTCCGGGTGCAAGTATTTAAATTTTAATGTAATAAAATATGTTAACTTAAAAAGACTAATGAAACTAAATAAGATGCCGATAAAAAGATTTGAAACAGAGGGAACAACTAAAACTTGCTTTTTCTTCACTCCCGTCTTTCATTGCTAAATTTTCATAATTTAACTATTTAGTTAAATTAGGGTAAAAGAATAGAATTAGTAATAAAGTAAAGAATAGTATTAATTAATATTGTTAATGGATTTCTTTTAAGATTTATTCCCGAGACTTTTTATAATATTCATTAAGATAAAACCAAATAATTAAAAATCAATAATACTAAGCACATATTTATTAAAATCAAATTTTTAATATTAATTTGTAAATTAGCCTTCTCATTCACACTGCAAACCGCCATTTTGTTGTATATATAAATACAATTGCATGTTATTAGAATGTAGATATGGCCAACAGTATTAATAATGTAAGATAATTTTATTAATAATTGAGGTTTAAATCAAATCATGGAGAATGTGATGTAACAATGTGAATTGTGACTCGATTAGTAATATAGTTTCGGTTACAGGCAGAAAAACACACAATCTCCATTATAATAAGATATCGGTTATACATAAACGAGTATAAGTCTTTCCCCCCCCCCTTTTATTTTTTTCATGGATTTGATTAATGAGGAGTGAGGGATTTGAATTTGGTTATTACCTTTTCATCAATGCTGTTCTGTAGGAAAGCACTCCTGTTATGTGAGTGGGCTGCGATGAGCATGGTTTTATAGATATGCAGTGTTTGGATTCAATATAATTCAAACCTGTTAGACTCTGCCTGAAAAATTGACTCAGTGTCACCTCCTGCACGTGCGGAGAGGTTGGTAAATAAGTACATGTGGCATTTTAAATCACACAAGTGAAAATTGTTTAGCAGTTATCTAGCCATGTTATCTGTCTAGTTAATGAAGTTCCTTTTTTATACATGTCAAACCCTAGCACCTATATGATTTTCCCAACCCTATTGCCCTTATGGCAAGCCCCAACCCCTTTTTATCATATGGGTGCTAGAAGGCGGTGGCTGCGGGTCTACATGTCCTGGGAATGACGTTAAACTCTATATGATGGTGAGGTTCCAGTTTTGGAGGTTTGGGGAATGTGGAGCACCCCTTCATCACCATTGCTCCCTGGTCCACTCTGACCCGGAGTGGTAGTACCTATCTATGATGTTAAATAGAAAAATGTATTTATAAAAAAATTGTATTATCCATTAAGAATTGATTTATTTCAAAACTTTATCGGCATTAAATGACCCACTGAGGTTGATACGCCACAAAACAAACCAAACCTTTTTTATATGTCGTGCATGTGTGTTTTATGTGGAAAATATAGTTTGGTTATTTCCTATAAGTCTAACAGAAACAAAGGGAACCACTCCTGACTGATAAATTATCTATTTATCTAGGAAAAAAGATGGGTTTAGGGTTAGTTTAATGGGAAAATAAATTTATTAGTAGAGTGGTTTCCCTTTGTTTATGTTAGATTTATAGGAAATAACCTATTAATTCTTACAAGCATATTCATTCTCATTTTTTCACTTATTGTTCTTCGAAAATTATCAAAACGTAAATGCTTGGAATCTGCTCTTATTTCACAATACTGTTAGAGTGAGTCGTTATACGAGGTATATCAAAAGTTCCAGGACTGCTGTCACAAAAAATTATTCCAAATCCAGGGTGGTTTTATAGGTATGCAGTGTTTTGTTGAATGTGTGTTTATCCATTCTGACAATATGAAGAGTGAAGTATTTGAATTTGGGTATTAGCTTTTCATCAATGCAGCAGACCCCAAATATAGTCTCCCACAATGTTTTTGTTAAATGTTCCTTGAAGAAAAATCTAAAATTCCATTGATCCTTGATGCCAAAAGTTCAGTTTCAAGCCCTGTCGGCTGGGGCTTTAGAAGACACTGACTGCATCTCTGCAGAGGGGGTAAGACCCCCTCCTCAATGAGGCCACCTGTTGGCGACCCATAATTATCACGGATATCCATGACACTCTCTCACCAACCTTCCCTATCCTTGTTAAGGGGTCCTCTTTGAGTCTAATGTGCAGTACTGTTGGAAGTATTTTGACTGTTTTTGTTCAAAATTATTAACTTTCTGATCACCTGTAGGTCATGTGATCAGTTTTGGCCATATTGACGGAAGAAACGTAATTATTTTTGAATTTTTTAAAAATCTCAAAAAAATGACAAAGAATTGTTACAAAGAAAAACAGTTAATTCAAAGATCAACCGCCCTGTCGGCTGGGGCGTTAGAATGCACCGACTGCACCTCTGCAGAGGGATAAGACTCCCCCAATGGTGGGTGGCGACCCGTGATGCTTAAGCATAGAGCCCAGGTGGATGAGCAGTTCATGACTTGCAATACTCCACTTTGGCCCTATCTTGGGCTAGACGGGGTCGGAGAGGCCCCTCCGATCAATCGGCTGGTCATGTCAAGCCCTAGCACCTATATGATTTTCTCAACCCTATTGCCCTTATGGCAAGCCCCAACTCATTTTTATCATATGGGTGCTAGAAGGCGGTGGCTGCGGGTCTACATGTCCTGGGAATGACGTTAAACTCTATCTGATGGTGAGGTTCCAGTTTTTGGAGGTTGGGAATGTGGAGCACCTCATTCATTTGCTCCCTGGTCCACTCTGACCGGAGTGGTAGTACCTGTTAGGGTCCCATCTATGGGTTAAATAGAAAAATGTATTTATAAAAAAATTGTATTATCCATTAAGAATTGATTTATTTTAAAACTTTATCGGCATTAAATGACCCACTGAGGTTGATATGCCCAAAACAAACAAAACAAACCAATCAAAGATCAAATTATCCAATTGGGAGAAAAATTACTCACCGTTATCTTGAAAAATAAGTAAAACAGTCCTTTTTTTTTTTTTTTTTTTTTTTTTTTTTTAGCAGAATTCTGTATTCATGGTTCTTTTACTAAAAAGCTCTCACATCGAAACTTATAAAAATCTTCTGATATAATTAGTCACTCTTATCTTTATAGAAAAAAAGTAAATATCTTTTTTTTTAAAATAGGGGTAGACCTCGTTAAAAAACAAATTCCTCAAATATATTTTAGGAAAAAACTATTTCCAACATATTTACATCAAAATGTAACTAATTATGGAAATTTTTATAAATCGGACCATTAATTGATTTTTCATAGAAATTTTTTTAAAGCCGGTAGTCATAACTTGTTTTTGGCTACGTTAAATTTCAATTGATTTAACGGTACCAAAATGTAAACATTGTTTTTCGTTCATAATTTTCATTATTTCTATAAACTGAAAAAAATTGAAAAAATCATCAGTTTATTTTAATGTTTCTTCTTTTGAATGGACAAAAAATTTTCAAGATAATATTAACCTTTATGCAAGTTTCATTGAGTTAATTATAGGGGGGGGGGAGTAAATTTCACAAGGAAAATCGGTGGTATCTAATGTTCCGTAGTTACCTCTCAGGCTTTTTAAATTCAAAAAGAAATTGTTATTCATTATAGCTATATGCAATAGCTTCAGTTAAGGCTTTTTAAAATATCAATATTTGAAGGTTCTTAATTCAGTTTGAGGACGAGGGGGCTGTAAGCAGAAAACGTCTTGTGATAAATTTTCCTGATCACATTAGGCTACTAAAATTTGTATCTAGTCATTTAAATTATGCTACCAAAAGTTTGTGTGTGGCGAAAAGCAATATTCAGTTTTTGAATTATCGAGAAAATTTGATAAATCGATCAGGTCCCATTAAAGTCACTGCTACGTGTTTCAATCATTTTATTTTTTCCCTTTATTTATAAAGGGAAGTAATGTAGATAGCTTGAGGAAGGGCATTGAGTTATTTCCCTTACATTTGTAAAAATTATGACTTAATACTGTATCTCAAATTTTCCTGGATAGTATAGTTTTTTTCATTCTTATTTATTTATTCTTAAGCCGCTTTTCCCTTTAAACTTTGCTTTTGTGTTCTAGCCAATGAAATCTAGAAATTAGGCTATTTTCTATGAAAAACTGACAATTGTATGAGATCTAAATAAGATACGTGAATCTGGTTCGATACGCCCTCGCAACTCTGCGTATAAGTAGCACAGGGATGTGTGCAGTAAAGTGAGTAGCTGATGGTAGGTGTGAAAAGGGGATAGACTTCCTCGCTGTCTGGCTGATACCGACTTTAGGCCACCTTAACGGTTTTTTTTTTTTGGGGGGGGGGTTATATATCAGTTGTTACATAAATGAGTTTTTTTTTTTATAGATTTGACTAATATAAATCACTTTCATGTATCAGTTCCTAAATATAGTTTCCCGCAATATTTTATACAAAGTTCAGCATTTGGCTGTATCAAACAAAGTTCAGTCTCTTAGTACGTATCCTCCCAATTTTCTGGCAATTTCAGTTAAAGGGAAGTAAGCCTGATTAACTTGATAGACAAGAGTTACTTCCCGTACACTTGTCCCATAATTCGCTTTGTTTTTAAAATCTTTGTTGTTTCAAACACTTTTTGAAATCAATAAATTTACCTTCGAGTTCATTGTTAATAACTCTATAAAATTGATAATATATTATCAAAAGAATCTTGTAATAGAAAAATCCTTGTACATTTCTTAGTTTTAGACTATTTTTCTGGTCAAACAAATGTATTGTCCTTTAAAGAGATACAATCAAAACAAGTTGTATTCGGGTGGAAGGACCAGTCAACACGTACGTAGATTAATCTAGAAGGTTTATTTCAGAGAGATACACTTAGACAAGGAATAGTGTGACATGCTACTAATCTTCGAAGCAAGAACCGTCTAATGCTGTGCTTGCTATATTTATTGATACTACACGGGTGAGAGGAAGTGTGGAATATTCCATTACATCACCTCTCTTTGAGCTAATTTTCCCATTAAAGTTTTGCTCAATACCTCCTATTTTTGGGGACGACATAGTCGTTTGACTTTTTTCTTCTTTCTGATACTTTTTGGTCTGATCAAATTTTGTGCTGGTGGGATTTGAGGTATTTAGTTTTCTGGTAACTGGTACTTCTGGCACTGGTGGGATTAGAGATACTTTCATCGGTACAGGTAGAGATAGAGGAACTGGTATTTCGAATGCATCATATGTTAGTCTCCATTGGCAATTCCTCGCTTGCTTATTGTGTGTCGTCCTCCATGTCTTGGTCTTAACTGATTTAAATGTCTCTTACATTCGAATCTTCTTCCTATTATGGCAAGCCCCAACTCTTTTTATCATATGGGTACTAGAAGGTGGTGGCTGAGGGTCTTCCACTTAACTGAAATAACGCTATTAAGTGGCTTAGGGAGATTTTATTTATCAAAATGAGTGTGCATATCACAGTAAATGTCTGATAGTATGTGAACTAGTACAATAAGCTTAATAGAAACTAATTTTTTTTCTTATATTCAAGATCACTCAATAGATTATGAAGCTTCTTGAGTTGAAAGTGGAGTGCAGTTAGTATTTTTTTAAATTTTTTATTCATTTATTTTTTTGTTGCTATTTTTCTTCAAAATGCCCCACCTTTCTTATTAATGTCCAGGTTATAAACCACCCTGTCAGTGGGGTATTAGAATGCACCGACTGTTGGCCGTTGGTGGTGACCTGTGATGCTTAAGGATAGAACCCAGGTGGATGAGCAGTCCATGACTTGCAATATTCCACTTTAGGCTTTTCTTGGGATAGACGGGCGGTTGGAGAGGCTCCCTCTGATCAATCGGCTGGCCATGTCAAGCCCTAGCACCTATATGATTCCCCAACCCCTTTTTATCATATGGGTGCTAGAAGGCGGTGACTGAGGGTCTACATGTCCTGTGAATGACATTAAACTCTATCTGATGTGAGGTTCCAGTTCTGGAGGTTTGGGGAATGTGGAGCACCCCTTCATCACCATTGCTCCCTGGTCCACTCTGACCCGGAGTGATAGTACCTGTTAGGGTCCCATCTATGGGTTAAATAGAAAAATATGAGTTGATAAACAAAATTGTATTATCCATTAAGAATGAATTTATTTCACAACTTTGTCGGTATTAAATGACCCACTGTGGTTGATATGCCACAAAACAAAACAAACAATAAGCTTAATAGAAACTAATTTGTTTCTTTCTTTTTTATATTCAAGATCACTCAATAGATTATGAAGCTTCTTGAGTTGAAAGTGGAGTTCAGTTAGTAATTTTTTTACTTTTTTTTAAATTTTTTTTTTTTTACTATTTTTCTTCAAAATGCCCCACCTTTCTGATTAATGTCCAGGTTATAAAGTAGATATCTCCCATGTTTTTTAAATATTTTTTAATCTATTTTGTTTTTAAATTTTTATAGGGTTGCATGATTAGTTATTAAAGATAGCTTATATATTGACAAATGTTGAATGCTATTTTATTAATGTTAGGTGTTTTATTTTTATGCATATCTCCTCAAGAATTTGTAAGCGTTTCTTATTGTTATTTTTATAGATGATTTTAGTGTTTTTGGTGAGAATTTTCCTAATGTCGGAGAGGTGAATTTATCGAGGTGATTTGTAATTAAATATTTTATGGCACTAGTATTCAAACAAAAGAATCTTGAAATAGAAAAATCCTTGTACATTTCTTTGTTAGACTATGCATTTTCTAATCTAACAAATGTATTGTCCTTTAAAGAGATACAATCAAAACCAGGTTGTAGTCTGGTGGAAGGACCAGTCAACACGTACGTAGATTAATCTAGATTTTTCTTAAGAGAGATACACTTTTTTCTTATTCTGATACTTTCTCATCTGATCAATTTTTGTGCCGGGAGGGATTTTGGGTATTTGTAGTTTTCTGGTAACTGGTACTTTTGGCACTGGTGGGATTGGAGATACTTTCATCGGTACTGGTGGAGATATGGTAACTGGTATTTAATTTGCATCATATATTACCTACATTGGCAGTCATCAATGTCTTGGTCTCGTGAATGAAAAAGAAAAAAAAATAGAGGGGGAAAAATAAATTCGACTTGTTGAAGAGAGGGGGGGGATCAACAATGTCGTCACCGTCACAAAATCTATAGCACAAAAAAATCCGTCATCATCGTAAAATCACCAATTCAAATATCTTCAGCAGCTGAAAAATCGCAACTCCCTGCTATCGTCACCCCACTTCTACTTATACAAGTTTTTCCTTCAACATCCGGTTGTCTGCACCCCACGCACGAGATTCTCGAGCCAAACCCGACTGCCGGAATCATCATACCTATCATCTGGGCACCTGGCGCTTACATCCGGGACTGTAGCTTCTCGACTTCGGTGACAATGTTTGCATTCTGAAGGAAGCGGGTTTGATTCTACAGTCCGACATGTCAGGCAAAGCCTAGCCCGCTTCCTTTGAGAATACGGCAGGCCTTGACGTTTGCCACTCACCTCGTGTTCTCTGTCACACTCCCCTGATCTCGGGATCACACACTGTGCAGCGTGGGGGTGGCTTTTTGTTCTCGCGCTCCTTCGAAGCGGTATATGCACCACATACTCTGAATCGTCCGACAGTCTAGCAGTTGTGTCTTCGGGGGGGGGGGCATTGGCGACATTCAATAACAACTCGTCAGATGGCTCATCATCTTCATCAGTAGATGAATAATCCACCTTCACAGCAGGGCGGAGATCGCGTATGTGACGTGGGACTCCATCGACCAGCACAGATTGCTGACTGCCCACACCAGTCACTTGCCCCCACTTAAATCGGGTGGTGCATCGACTGCCTGGGGGTTTCACCCAAATGGAATCCCCCACAGCATATGGCTCACAAACCACTTCGTCGACAGGTGACTGCGCAACATCTATTCCTTTTACCCGCACCCGGTACATGTGGATGGCATTCGCGGGTGCGGTTACCGGGGACACCTCATCCTTCGGCGTCACATTGTACCAGTATGTTGCCTCCTCAATGGTGCACTGCTTCCTAGTGGCAATTCTTTTAATACTGCGGTGACTTCTTTCCGTGATACCGTTGCCTGATGGCACATACGCGCATCGCAGCCATAGTCGGACCCCCCATTCACACAGAAACTGCCTTACTTGCTGGTTCTCTGTCACCTGGCCTTAACTGATTTAAATGTCTCTTACATTCAAATCTTCCTTTTGAGCATGTATATCACCCTGCCAAGTCTTTTAGTGATAATTCTGTCTTCCCAATAGATATCTCCCCTAACATTTAACTATTATGATGTAATGGTTAACGAGCTAGTCGCAGATATGTTACTACTGGAAAGAGTTCAATCCTTGCTGGATATCCCATACTTGTCCGCCCTGTTGGCCGTGGGTGGTGACCCGTGATCTTTAAGGATTGAACAAAAGGGACTGAGCAGTCCATGACCTGCAACACACTACTTAGGCTAGACAGGCTGTTGGAAAGGCTCCCTCCACTCGAGCAGTTGGTCACACCAAGCTCTAGCACCTATATGACACAGCCCCAACCTTTTTTATCATATGGGTGCTAGAAGGCAGTGGCTAAGGGTTTTTATATCCTGGAAATAATGTTAAACTCCACCTGATGGTGAGGTTCCTTTTTTTTTTTTTTTTTTTTTTTTTCTACTTAGGTCTGGGAATGAGGAGTGCCATTGCGCCCATGTCCACTCTGATCTGGAGTGCTAGTACCTGTTAAGGTTGCCCCTATAAGTTAAATAGAAAAATGTGTTTATAAAAAAAATTGAATATCTGTTAAGAATGAAATTATTTCAAAACTTTGTTGGCATTAAATGACCCACTGAGGTTGATATGCCTTAAAATAAAGCAAACTATCTGTTTTATTTTTATTGAAATAAATCTCTTGTGTGTTAGTAACACACAAAGCACTCCTAGAGCAGGCATCTCAAATTTGATAATACCAAAAAGGATATCTTCCCTGAAGAACATTTTGGCAGAATGAGAGGATCAGTTGTTTTCAGAACTTAACTGAAATAATACTATTAAGTAGCTTAGGGAGACTTTATTTATCAAAATGAATGTATATATCACAGTAAATTTCTACTAGAATGTGAACTAGTACAATAAGCTTAATAGAAACTATTTTTTTTTTTCTTGTTATTCAAGATTGCTCAATAAATTATGAAGCTTTTTTAGTCTAACATGCAGTGCAGTTAGCATTTTTTCTTTTCTTAATATAAATTTATGGCTATATACAATGGCTTCAGTTTATGCCGTTTAATCTTAAGATTAAAATATTAGTTTCTTGCTCAATAGATTGTGAAGCTTTTTGAGTCGAACGTACAGTGCAATTTTTTTTTTTTTTTTTTTTTTTTTTAATTTTTTATTTTTTTTATTTTTAAATATATATTCATTTATGACTATATGAACGCTTCATTTTTTTTTTTTTTTTTTTTTTTTTTTTAAATATTGGATATTTCTTTTAATTTGAGGAGGTCGCCCTGTCGGCTGGGGCGTTAGAATATGCACCGACTGCACCTCTGCAGAGGGGTAAGACTCCCCCAATGGGGCCACCTGTTGCCGTGGGTGCAACTTGTGATACTAAGGGTTCTAGAAGGTAGTGACTGAGCGTCTACATGTCCTGGGAATGATGTTAAACTCTATCTGATGGTGAGGTTCCAGTTTTGGAGGTTTGTGGAATGTGGGGCATTCATCACCATTGCTCCCTGGTCCACTCTGACCCGGAGTGGTAGTACCTGTTAGGGCCATCTATGGTAAATAGAAAAACATGAGTTGATAAACAAAATTGTATTATGCATTAAGAATGAATTTATTTCACAACTTTGTCGGCATTAAAATGCCCCACCAAGGATGATATGCCACAACCAAACTAATTTGAGGAGGTTGGTTTAAGCAGAAAATCTCTTGTGCTTTGTAACAAGATATGACATTCCAATCATCCAGTAACCCTAACCCCTTAAAATGAATCCCAACTGCAAAAAATCAATGATGGTTAAATAAGAATTCTTATCTTCATGTGTTTCCAGTGTTATTTTATCTTTAATTTTTTTTTAATAAAACTTTTAAAATATTTCAGGTAAAGGGAAGTAAGCCTGATTAACTTGATAGAGAAGAGTTACTTCCCGTACATTTGTCCCATAATTCGCTTGTTTTTAAAATCTTTGTGGCTTCAAACACTTTTAAAATTGATATAATGAATATGCATATACCTAGGTACCCCCTCACAGTAATCTGATTGGTTAGTGTCCACCATAAATACTTAACACTGTAGTGGGGCAAACGCCTGTTACTATTACTATGCCTATTACTCTGATGCACAAGCTTCATACTTACCTGCGAGTGTATCTCCCTACAACTTTTACTAATATATCCCTACCTGGATATATATCAGAAATCAATAAATTTCCTTCGATATCTTAACTTCATTGTTAATAACTCTATAAAATTGATAATACATTATCAAAAGAATCTTGTAATAGAAAAATCCTTGTACATTTCTTTATTTTAGACGTTTCCTTCTCTGGTCTAACGAATTATGTTTTGTAAATTAAAGGCATTTTCTTGAGCTTTTACCTTAACGTGGCACTGCATTTTTTTTTTTCCAGTTGACTTTCTTTAGCAGGGTTGCCCACTTCCACTGGGCATTATCGCCCAGTCAAATAAGCAATTAAGACAATGCTTTTTTTTTTTTTTTTTTTTTTTTTTTTTTTACTATATTTATTTATTTTTTTAATTTTTTAATTTATTAATTTTTTTTTTTTTTTTTTATCTATTTTTTTTTTTTTTTTTTACTATATTTTTAATTTTTTTTTTTTTTTTTATCTATTTATTTTTTTTTTTTTTTTTTTTTTACTTTTTTACTTTATTTTATTTTATTTTATTTTTTTTTTTTACTTTTTTATTTATTCATATTTATTTTTTAAAAATTGATTGTTTCATTCTAACAAATGTAGCAGCTTCAATCATCGTTACTATAAACTTGTAACATATTCAAAAACAAAATGTTGTGTTGAAAACATTTTTCTCCAAGCACTTTATGACCACATCCATGATCGTCTTTCAAACTGGGATTTTTTTTTTTTTTTTTTTTTTTTTTTTTTTTTTTTCAAATTTCTTTTAGGAATTTTATCCTTAG
>CM042168.1:47198122-47210622 GCA_023376005.1 Doryteuthis pealeii
AAAAAAAGAGAGGAGAAATCCATGGTGAATGATTGGCAAAGAGGTGACCGTCATGGTGGTAATGATTAATAAGCTAGTCTTGCAGATCCTTTTTAATACTGAATAGAGAATTCAATCCTCGCTGGATACCTTCTACTTGCAACCTTGTCACATTCTATCCATAACAGATTGGGTAAGAAAGGGCATCCCATTATGGTATAATGGTTAGCAAGCTAGTCTCATAGATCCATTTCTACTGAATAGAATTCAATTCTCGCTGGATGTCTTCTACTTGAGACTTTGTCCTATTCTACCCACAGTGAATGGGCTGCGGGTCTACATGTCCTGGGAATGACGTTAAACTCTATCTGATGGCGAGGTTCCAGTTTTGGATGTTTGGGGAATGTGGAGCACCCCTTCATCACCATTGCTCCCTGGTCTACTCTGAACTGGAGTGGTAGTACTTGTTAGGGTCCCATCTATGGGTTAAATAGAAAACATGAGTTTATAAACAAAATTGTATTATCCATTAAAAATGAAATTATTTAAAAACTTTGTCAGCATTAAATATTTTTTTTACCAATAGAAGTATTCGGCATAAAATGACCCAAGGGGTTGACATGCCGTAAAACCCAACCAACCACAGTGAATGGGTTGGGTAAATACCTACTCAGAAGAAATCCCAGGTGCACGGTGAGTGAGGGCTTTTATATCAGTTTTTCTAATTTTGGGGATAAAAAGAATCCCAACTCCAAATATAACCGTAATGAAAGTAGGTTTCCTTGTATATGTTAGTAATAAATGCATTGACCCTTTCAACCAAAAAGATGTCAACATTTTCTCCCTCCATTATAAATCATGGAGGGTATTTAAACGTCATCGCATCGTCCTGTGACTTAATATTGACAGTACACTTGCTTCCTTTATCATAGTAATTAGGTCCACCTATGTGCTAGAAGGTGGTGGCTGAGGGGCTTCATGTCCTGGGAATGACATTAAATTCTTACTCGCCCTGTCGGCTGGAGCGTTAGACTGCACCTCTGCAGAGGGGTAAGACTCCCCCAATGGGGCCACCTGTTGGCCGTGGATGGCGACCTGTGATGCTTAAGGATAGAGCCCAGGTGGATGAGCAGTTCATGAAATGCAATACTCCACCTTGGCCCTATCTTGGGCTAGACGGGCGGTTGGAGAGGCCCCCTCCAATCAATCGGCTGGTCACGTCAAGCCCTAGCACCTATATGATTGCCCCAACCCTATTGCCCTTGTGGCAGTCTCCAACCATTCTTATCATATGGGTGCTAGAAGGTGGTGGCTGCGGGTCTACATGTCCTGGGAATGACGTTAAACTCTATCTGATGGTGAGGTTCCAGTTTTGGATGTTTGTGGAATTTGGAGCACCCCTTCATCACCATTGCTCCCTGGTCCACTCTGAACCGGAGTGGTAGTACCTGTTAGGGTCCCATCTATGGGTTAAATAGAAAAATGTATTTATAAAAAAATTGTATTATGCATTAACAATGAATTTATTTCACAACATTATCGGCATTAAATGACCCACTGGGTTGATATGCCGTAAAACAAAACAAACAAAAAATTCTAACTGATGGTGAGGTTCCAGTTCTGGAAGTCTGGGGAATATGGAGCACCCTTTTATCACCATTGCTCCCTGGTCCACTCTAACCCGGGTGCCATCTATGGCTTAAATACAAAAATGTGCTTATTAAAAAAATTGAGTATCCATTAAGAATGAATTTATTTCAAAACTTTTTCGGCATTAAATAACCCACTGAGGTTGATTTTTTTTTTTTTTTTTTTTTTTTTTTTTTTTTACAATTTAGAAAACATAAAATCTGTGTTTGTTTTTCCTTGCCACCATATGCTTGCTACTAACCCTGTTTATTACAGTACCAGTTACTCGCTTGATTAATATTTACCACATATCCTACATGTATGGGTTAGGCACAAGGCCCTATTAATGTGGGTCTACCCACAAACCAAAGCCTCATGGGAGGCAGGTGCAAAAAATGCGTTAATCCTGTCGGCATTCCCCCTCAAGGGGGGCACCTCATGCAACGGGCAATAAACCTAGCCCTGCCCCTTTAAATTGAGCGGGCAGGTGTTGCCTGGGGGGATAGCCTACTGGGATCAACAATGTTAACTTAGGCGGTCCAGGGCTGAAGCTACTGCACCCCCTGGTCAAAGCAGGAAGTCTCCCCAATTTAGAGATACCAGGTACTTTTTACAATATCACAATTTTTCCTTAAGGAGACCCCCCCCCACCCCGTCCTGTCTGGGATGAACTTATGTTCAGGTAGACTTTTTGTAAATTTTTATTATATTTATTCCACCTATGGAGGCATGTGGTCTAATGGTTTGAGTGGTAGGAAATGGACCCGTCGACCCGAGTTCAATTCCTGGACGAAGCTGTATGCATTTCACATGGCGCTAATACCCTTGGGAAAGGTATGAATCCTACTCTCCCTCCAGCTATGGGTAAATAGCAGGGCAGACTGGGCTCTTTAATCATGGCTAGGTAACCAGTCTAGGAGAAAGAAAACTGAATTCAAACCTGCTGAACTCCACTTAAGAAATTGACCTTGTGTTGCATCCTGCTCGTGTGGAGGGGTTTGGTAAATATATATGTTCAGGCAGACTTTTTTGTAAAGTTCTGTTTTTCTTTTTTTTTTTGGGGGGGGGGGCTTCATTATTATATTTATTCCCCCTTATCTAAAAACTTATTCTCTTCAAAAAGGTATATTAAGTGAGACTCACTTACCTCCCTTTTTTTTATGCTAGTCATCTACTGCTGTTTTCATGCAGAGAAATTTTCTTTGATGTTTGAGGAAAAACTGACAACTAAAAATTTTTTCATCTACTTTTTATTTAATGTCTGTAACTTTTTACATTTACGTTTGCTGGATAATGTCTCTTTGTATTTTTCACACGTGTGAAACACCTGAATTTTTTGTACTTTTTTTGTACTTTTTTTTTTGCTTTTTTTTTTTTTTTAATAATAAAATAAATAAAATCTGTTCATTGTTTACAAGCTTTTTCATTCTTCAAAATGTACTGAAAGCCAAATATTCAAATACTTTTTTAAATTATTATGAGCTACCATCTTCCCGTTCACTTTTTTTTATTCGTTTATTTATTCACTTTTTTTTTTTTTTTTTTTTTTTCATTGTTCTTTATTGCTTGATTATCCTTTTTATATTTAAGTGAATTTGAGAATATTTATTATTATAAAATTATTGATATCTTTAAAGTTATGAGTTTGAAATTATCCTGTAATTATCACTATTTTCGTATAGGGTATATTACACGCATACATATACGAGTGTGTGTGTGTGTGTGTATAAATAAAATAGAAATCTAAACTTATTTGTAATTATGCCAAAACTTTTTCATTTAAATCTCTCACACTATTAGTTTTATAAAGGGAAAATTCTACTGAATGAAGTCCTTTAATTTTATTAGGAAAATAAAAGTTCTATTTCTTAGTATCTGTTTCAATTTGGAATTTATTTAACACAATCCAGAAATAAACTAGTGAAAAAATATTCTTTCCTATTTTGAAAATAAGAACTAAAATGCACCACATTTGCTAAAAAAAAAATTTTTTTAAACTTGACACTCATAGAAAACAGCAAATTATCAGCAAACACAGTGTCTCTGTCTAGTAAATTTAGTTTCAGTGGTAGAACGAAAATACTTGAAATTGAAAAATGTTTAGAATAAATACTCGTGTAGGCATTTAAGCGGCTGATTGGAACATCTTTCTCTTTCCCTGCTGCTTGACCTATGAGACACCACTATGGGTTAGACTCTGTCTACTCCCTTCTCGTTGGGGCTTCGGCCCTTAACACTGGCCACTCACTGCTAGTAAGTCTCGTATACGATATATGACTATCCTTTAGTCATGTATCCGTAACTACGTTTTTATGTACATCTACGTATCTCTTTGATACCTAAATATTTTGTATTTTAACCATTCATGAATGTCTCATTATCTCTACTCTTGTATGTATGTTTATGTACACCTCTATGTATTATGTACCCTGTTTATTCTGTACTGTATATAATACTTGAAGATAAAACTCCGACAAAGATTGATAGACAAAACATTTTATCACTTTGAATCTTACACTCGGGATAATCATGGAAGAAGTTAAACAGAAAAATTAGTTTTTAGTAAGGGTGTTAAAAAAAAAATAAAATGAAATAAATTTAAAAAAATAAAAATTGCATACCAATCAAGAATAAATAAAATAATGTTTTCAGCATCAAATAATCCAACAAGTAAAATACAACAATGAGGCCACCTGTTGGCAGTGGGTGGCGACCTGTGATGTTTAAGGACGGAGTCTTGGATGAGCAGTCCATGACCTGCAACACTCCACTTAGAACCTTACTTAGGCTAGACGGGTGGTCAGAGAGGCCCCCTCCGATCAATCGGCTGGCCACGTCAAGCCCTAGTACCTGTATGATTTTCCCAATCCTATTGCCCTTATGGCAAGCCCCAACCCCTCTTTATCATATGGGTGCTAGAAGGCGGTGACTGAGGGTCTACATGTCCTGGAAGCAATGTTAAACTCATGGTGAGGTTCCAGTTTTGGGGAATGTGGAACACCCCTTCATCACCATTGCTCCCTGGTCCACTCTGACCTGTAATGGTAGTACCTGTTAGGGTCCCATCTATGGGTTAAATAGAAAAACAGGAGTTGATAAACAAAATTGTATTAGGCATTAAGAATGAATTTATTTCCCAACTTTGTCGGCTTTAAATGACCCACCGAGGTTGATATGCCATAAAACAAAACAAACCAAACCAAACCAAACCGGCTCAAGTGGTCATACCTGTTTGGTTGGATCATACAGGTCAGTCTAAGGGTTATTTTAAGCTGAACACTTTTTTTATCATCATTCTTGTTGGGTATTATTTATTTATTTAAAAAAAAGAATCTATTTAATCTATTTCACTCCTAAATGTACTAACACCTGAGTTATGGTAATGAAAGGGTACTCCACACTTTCCAGAACTTGGACCTCACCACTAGATGTAGTTTAACATCATACTAGGACACAAAGACCCTCAGCCACCTCCTTCTGATACATATGAAAAAAAGGGTTGGGGAATTTACCATCAGAGTAATGTTGGGTTCACTACTATAGGTGCTTGGGCTTGATGTGACCAGCTGATTAATCTGCAGTGGCTGTGGGCACTCTCTCTTACTGCCTTTTTAATCAAAGTAAGTTCCAAGCGGCTTGTCGCACCAATTCTAGTGTACATAGCATAAATTAATAATCCACGGGTTATTTCATTGAAGACGTGTTGGCTGTCAACTTGGGCACGAGTGAGACCATTTCCTGTTTTCTTGTTCTTGTTCTTTTTTTTAATTTTTTTTTTTTTTATATATACTCTAGTGCCAGTAGCATTTGACACTTTATCCTTGTGTTTTCTCAGATGACTCACCAGGCCAGCCCTGGAGAGACATATTCTTCAACATAAACTATGTGTTGAAACTTCTCTGCTCTGAATGTTGCTGGACTAAAAATCATCCTTTCTAATAGCCCGCTTCAATTTTTGGTGTTTAATTCGGTTGGATTCAAATTCTTTCACAGACAGGTGGATGGTGGCTCTCCAGCCAGGTCTATTACAAGCTAGCTTCTCCCAGTCCTCCACAGTGATGGCAGCATTCTTCAGAGTGTCCTTGAGGCTGTCCCTAAACCTCAATTTGGGTTTGCACTGAGTTGATTTCCCAATTAGAACAAAAAATTTTTTAAATTACCAGAATTTTACTTTGAACACTTTTTCTTAACCCCCCCCCCAAACACTGGCCAGTTTATTCTATTCTCAAAAATTAGAACCACAACTTTCTTTCTTTCAGAAATGATAGTTGAAAATTTGGCGCATGAGAAGTACAATTCGAATCTGTGTGTTAAAGTGTGTGTGTGTGGGGGGGGACTGATGGTAGGTTCGGCACTCCAGCTTAGATAAAAGAAACAAGGAGGATAGACTTCTTCGCTGTCCGGCTGATACCAATAATAAACCTCTCCAACTACTTACGGGGTGGGGGGGACAAAAAAAACGCCAATCAAGATGGGACCACAATGATAGCATTGTACTCTTCACTTTAAATAGTTAGTAATCTGAGCATTAGCTACATAAATGAGTAACCTCCCCTTGTTTATTTCCCTTTGAGGAAGCCGTCCGTTTTGGTCGGCCATTTTCATTTCACTGTAATTAATACAACTGCATGTTTTAACACGAAAATATCATAAAATGTGTTCTTAAAAAAAATTGAGTTCATTTAAAATAATGCCCAAGCACAATTAAGAGCACATTTTATATTTTCGCGTTAAAACATTCAGTTGTATTGATTCAAACAAATTCGTATTTTCAGTGTAGATTTATGGTGAAATGAAATGACCTACCAAAACAGACGGCTTCCTCAAAGTGAAATAAACAAGGGGAGGTTACTCTCATTTATGTAGCTAATGTTCAGATTACTAAATAGTTTACCTCTAGACTTGATGTCAGCCATAAGTCATCTCTCACAAAACATTATACGCAGTTTTATTTGACATTCAGACACGAGAAATTAAACACTTATCTCTACGATTTGTGCAAACTTCCTTTTATTATTATAAAAAGTTTTTAAGCCGGAGTTGTCTCCCTTAGATTTGTAAAAAACCTTCAGTTAATGTCGATCAGCAGATGGTATTTATTTTAAAAACAAAGACCAAAAAAAAAAACACCTCTTAGCCCCAGGGTCACAGCTTGCCTGTGTTTTGACATCAGTCGCAATAAACCTGTCCCCCTCATTCTGCTGACCGCTCCTCTCTCTCAGAGGACAATTAAAATCCTTTTGCCCTGCAGTGAAATATTAAACATACTTCCCTTTCCTTCCTTCAGACAAGGATGCATTCAACTTACAATGTTTTTATTACAAACTGACACTCCCAAGTGCTTGTGAATGTTCCTGGTGACCCTTAGATTGTGGAGAGAGAAAAATAATGAATTTTTTAAAATCCGTATATTCTTGGTTATAGAAAAAAAATAAAACATCTACTTTTAAACAATAACTTATATGTAGTTTAAAACTCTTAACATCTTATACCACCTCATTCCACCCGTCCAGAAGTCATTCATTTTCTATCTACCCCAAATGATGCCTTTGTTAAAATGTAATATATTTAGAAGTCTTTAATTTAAGGAAGAAAAAAAACCGGTAACTTTTAATGAAACAGCCATTTTTACCCATTTTTGATAAATGGTTATAGGAATTGGACTCTGGACTTAGAAAAATCTCAACAGGATGTTAAGAGTTAATATTTTATTATAATGGAGACTGTATGTGTGTGTCAGTCTGTAACCGAAATTATATGACTACTCAAGTCACAATTCCTTATGTCACATTCTCCCTGAATTTATTTTTATTTAAACTTCAATTATTAATAAAATTGTCTTACATTATTAATACTGTTGCTCTTATTATCTACATATTAATAACGTGCAATTGTATTTATATATACAACAAAATAGCAGATAATAGTGTTAATGGTAATGCTAATTTGTATATTGATATCAAAAATTGGATTTTAATAAATGTGCTTGGTATTATTGATTTCTACTGGTTTTGTTTTATCTTATCTTAATGAATATGAGCAAAAATCTCAGGGGATGATCTTCTTAAAGAAATCCATTAAGCAAAAAAATAACTTTTATTGTTTACTTCTAATTTAACTAAATAGTTCTTTTTTTTTTTTTTTTTTTTTTTTTTTAAATTTTATTATTATTGCTGTTTCAGAAAATCTTATCTGCATTCTTATTTAATTTCATTAGTCTTTTTTATTTAATATATTTTATTACATTAAACTTAAATACTTCCACCCAGAAGGTAAAATATATTTGATATTGTTTATAAAATTAGCTTAAAAGCTGGCCTATTTTGGTGGCAATTAAGCTAGCTCCTCCAGCAGGATCTTGATTATTAACCCATCAATAACCAGGAATTGCTAGTGAAAAGCAATAAGATTTTGCAAAGAAATATGCATATATATAGCTATATTGGTTTGTTGGTTGGTTTTGGAAGGCTGTCACAATGCGAGTGAAAAAAAAAAAGAAGGTAACTATGATCTTTTTTTTTTTTTTAACCTGTCATTTTATTCCTTAATATTTCGGGATGAAAATTCCCATCATCAGAAGAAAACTGGAACTGAAGTTGTCTTAGCGGCTGCTAAACATCATAGTTACCTTCTTTTTTCTTTACACTCGCATTGTGACAGCCTTCAAAACCAAACCAACAAACCAATATAAACCCAATGCTCCAAGCAAATTACAAAACCCTTTTATATATATATATATATATAAAATGTACAATTATAATTAAGGATTAGCACAAAAAAAGTCAGAGTACTACATTTACTGATTTTATGCACAATAATGCAGAGCAATATAACTATTTCAACTGTAAAATAAAATAGAATAGGGTAAAAAATCACAACTTTGAGTTTCACATGATTGATCTTCAGGAGAGCTTGTATTCACACATCAGAAATCTGTATTTGAAGTTTGTATAGACACATGAAATCTTTCTTGTTACCAACTCACCTGAAGATCAAACGTGAAATTGTCTCATGAGTTTTTGCCTAGTTTCATCTTATTTTATAGCTGAAATATGTGTTGACATTTAGTCACAGCCTTATGAAATTTATTGTGTACAGTGCTCAGGTGCACCACAACGCATCAAAGTCTCTTGTCTAGTACATAGAATAATGTATTAGTTTCAGGAACATGAATAGCATACAGTAATAATATACATGTATGTGTGAACGTGTGTGTGGATGGGAGTATCAGGTAAAGTGTTGTGGACTACATGAAGCATGTAGGCTTTGAAAGATGCTGGTGTTTCGGCAGCCTACATGGATGCAGGCAGCTTATTCCATTATGTGAATCTTCTGTCTACAAGAAATGATAATGCAATGGGATTATAGTGTCCACATTTTCTTTAGTCAAACGAAATGTTACCAGCCCCTTTGGGATAACTCTCTCTCTTATACTGAATGAATGGAACCCCTCGGATCACTAATGGGGGAACCTGCTGGGTTGAAAAAATGTACTCATTTGACTTTTCTTTCCTTTTTTTTCTTTATTTAAAAAAAAAAAATTATTGCCTTTCTCTCTTCTTTCACTTTTTCTTTCTTTCTTTCTCTTTTTTTTTTCGTTTTTCTTTTTTCTTTTTTTTTTTTTTTTTTCGTTTTTCTTTCTTTCTCTTTTTTTTTTTTTTTCTTTCTTTCTCTTTTTTTTTTTTTTCGTTTTCTTTCTTTCTTTCTCTTTTTTTTTTTTTCTTTCTTTTTTTTCGTTTTTCTTTCTTTCTCTTTTTTTTTTTCGTTTTTTTCTTTCTTTTCTTTTTTTTTCGTTTTTTTCTTTCTTTCTTTTTTTTTTTTTTCGTTTTTCTTTCTTTCTCTTTTTTTTTTTTCGTTTTTCTTTCTTTCTCTTATTTTTTTTCGTTTTTTTTCTTTTTTTTTTCTTTCTCTAATTTTTTCATTTTTCTTTCTGTCTCTTTTTTTCTTCCGTTTTTCTTTCTGTCTCTTTTTTTTCTTCCGTTTTTCTTTTCTTCTTCTTTCTCACTATTGACATTTAGTCACAGCCTTACAATATTTCAAACTGCTTGGGATGAACCAAACTTCACCCCTCTTTCCAAATTAATTTTTTAGGGTTAGGTCAGGTGGTGGGTAGATCCTACTTTAGCACTGAGGATACAGTAGAGCTGTAGTTTCATAACTTTGTGAAACTTGAGAAAGCCCCATTTTCAAAAGTAAATAATGTGGCAGACCTCTATTTTTAGCAATTAGCTTGGCTGAGGGGGAGGAATGTTTTTATTTTTAGACTATAATTAATGAGCACTAATAGTTATATAATTGGTAGGTTGCCTATGAATTGTGCTCAGTAGTGTCCTGGATATGATGTTAAAGTTCTTCTAATAAAGTTACAATTCTGGAGATCTGGGGGTGTGGAGTACCCCTTAATCGCCATTACTCCCAGGTCCTGATTGCCCCAACCCTATTGCCCTTATGGCAAGCCCCAACCTCTCTTTATCATATGGGTGCTAGAAGGCGGTGGCTGAGGGTCTACATGTCTTGGGAATGACGTTAAACTCTATATGATGGTGAGGTTCCAGTTTTGGAGGTTTGGGGAATGTGGAGCACCCCTTCATCACCATTGCTCCCTGGTCCACTCTGACCCGGAGTGGTAGTACCTGTTAGGGTCCTGTCTATGGGTTAAATAGATTTAAAAATGAGTATCAGAAATGTTTTGAAAAAAAGTTTTGAAAAAAAAATTGAATATCCATCAAGAATAAATAAAACAGAATGTCTTCAGCATAAAATGACCCAACAAGGGTTGACATGCCGTAAAATCTAACAAGCCAACCAGATGTACAGAATAGCAGACCCATGCAGAGCGGAGACGACAGAAGAAACAGCATAGAAGAAGATATAATATCATATATAAAAATAATACTCTTGTTCCTTAATAATCCGACCATTATCATCTTGCAACACCCTCTGGTTAAAAAAACAAACAAACTTCAATACCCCATGGCAATCCATGACCTGCAACACTCCACTTAGACTCTTACTTAAGCTAGATGGGCGGTCGGAGAGGCCTGCTTCGATCAATTGGCTGGTCACGTCAATCCCCAGCACCTATATGATTGCCCCAACCCTATTGACTTTATGGCAACCCCCAACTCTTTTTATCATGTGGGTGCTAGAAGGCGGTAGCTGAGGGTCATCATGTCCTGGGAATGACGTTAAAATCTATCTGATGGTGAGATTCCAGTTTTGGAGGTTTGGGGAATGTGGAGCACCCCTTCATCACCATTGCTCCCTGGTCCACTCTGACCCGGAGTGGTAGTACCTGTTAGGGTCTCATCTATGGGTTAAATAGAAAAACATGATTTAATAAACAAAATTGTATTATCCATTAAAAATGAAATTATTTCAAAACTTTGTTGGCATTAAACATTTTTGAATACCAAATTACCAATAGAAGTATTTGGCATAAAATAACCCAAGGGGTTGACATGCCGTAAGACCCAATCAAACAAACAAACAAACAAGACATACTGGACACTGCTTATGAGTTCATCATTATTTCACCCGCAATGTTCTCCTATGGACTACTACACCTGGACATACCAGGGTTTGCAGACCAGCAAAAACTTACATTCATCAGTTCTGTATGGACACTGGATGCTGTAAGCCATTTTGAGCGGCAGTGGGTAAAAAACACTGCCACTACCACCACCACCACCACAAAAACTACCACTACCACCACCACCATTACCAGGACCATCACTACCACCACCACCACCGAGAAAGACATTTGGGTTAAATCTAACTTAACGGACCTAAATTCCACCATCGTATGTCACCTCGCCAAAAGAAGAAAAAAATACCAAAAATCAGGTTAATTAACCGAATTTAATAAAATTATCAGTGTTGATAAATGAATACAAGATATAATGCACCAGTTATTTTATTTTAAAACTTTTACCTTTTTCCAGATCAGTTAACTTTGAACTACCTATCTTTGAGAATATGTGTTACGCCTCAAAGATACATGGTTCAGAGTTAACTGACCTGAAAAAATGTAAAAGTTTTAAAATAAAATAACTGGTGCATTATATCTTGTATTCATTTATCAACACTGAAAATTTCATTAAATTCGGTTAATTCCCTGATTTTTGGTATTGTTTTTTTCTTTCGGCGGGGTGACATATGATGGTGGAATTTAGGTCCGTTAAGTAGGATTTAACCGACATTTGTTTTAACTGGAAACCTTCCATTTCCCTATTACCCTATGGAGAATGGTAACAGTGTATCTGTGCCACATTCCGCCCCTCCATTTTTGTTCCCCTCCCTAAATAACCAGCCATTACTTCCTATTCAATATTTTTCACATCTGCCCAGACGACCACTGGTTGAGATGTTAGTAATTTGCACCGGCTAACCCTTTTTGCTTGATCTTAAAAAGGTAATTCCTATTCTTTGATGAGAACAAGGAAGGGGTTATGTCTATCTATTCTGGATGGACAGCCCAACTACTTACTGTATCTACATTAACAATACAGAAAAAAAAAAAACAGAATGCACTCTGGGCAGTGTAAAAATAAATTTATGAAAGATATTGTCTGAGAGAGTGGAAGAAATTAAATTAATAAAATAAAACGTTTAATATTTTTAAAAAATTATTTTTGAATTGTATGAGTAAAATATGTTTTGTTCAGATTTCATGAAATGAAAGGGCAAGGGTGGGGTCGACCTAATAAAAAAAAAGATTTCCCCAAATATATTTTAGGGAAAAACTATCTTAAACATAAAAAAGGAGTCATCGTAGGGGCGGCCTAATGTCGGTATCAGCCAGACAACAGGGGAGTCTATCCCCTTTTCACTAGCGCTAGACCTAAGGAGATTATATTAGCGTCTGAGATGGAGCGCTACACCTATCATCA
>CM042168.1:47215622-47220622 GCA_023376005.1 Doryteuthis pealeii
ACGCAGAACACAGTGTGATAATTATAAAGACTAGTACAAAATTTTTTAAAAATAAAACAATTTGAAATGTAAACTTTAAATATGTATTAAAATAAAACAAACTATATATAGATATATAATACCAGTCATGTATTTACTAAAACTTGTTTTAAAAAACAATGAGGACTGTCTAATGTTGCATGTTCAAATTTTGAGTGTATTTATTCTATGTTATGACGATTTTGGGTAATGTGACATAAGCAGTGACGTAATTTTTCTTACAGACAAAAAACGGAAGCGAATCTCCATTATTAATAGATATGTTATGGCGAAAGTGTGGATAATTTTTGACTCCCCCCTTGTATATCCTTAGACAATTCCTTAAAACCATTTTCCATACAAATTTTCGGACCATATTACCTTTAGGCACCCCTTTTTTATCTCGATTAAGAAAGGATATGTTTTTTATTTACACCGTCAATATCAGATTATTTGTTAAGAGTTAGGGTTAGGGGCTAGGGGTTAGTTTCATAATTTTTTTTAAAAATCTAAAAATCGTCTGTTAAAACAACCAGATATTGACGGTGTAAATGAAAAACATGTCCTTTCTTAACCGAGATCAAAAAGGGGTGCCTAAAGATCATATGGTCCAGAAAGATAAATATATCAATTTCAGCCCCTGACACTCCTTCCAACCAGAGAAATAGTTATGGCAAAAATGTCGCGATCAGACTCAAACGTCAATCCCATGACTACAACAGTGCTAATTATAAGCAGTTATGCGCAGAACATGGTATGACAATTATAAAGATATGTTATGGCGAAAGTGCGGATAATTTTTGACTCTCCCTTGTATATGCTTAGACAATTCCTTAAAACCATTTTCCATTCAAATTTTTATGTTATTGGAGTCTTTGTTGTCTTTTTTTTCTTTTTTTTGTTATACTCAAGAGTTTTTCAGGGTGTCAAAAACAAAATCAATCATTCATTGATTAAATTCGTTCGATTTTCTTTCCAAGATTGTTCTGCTCCAGTAATTAATATTACAACGGATAGTGAGACCTGGGGTGAGAAATGAACAAGATGAGCAAGATGTCTTTGATCCACCTTCCGCCTCCTCATCAGCACCCCCCACACACACACACACACACATTCTTTGCACTCCGATGAACACATCTCCCCACCCCACACAGCTCTTCCTATTTCCCAACCTCCCACTTCGTGCTGTCTTTTTTTTTTTCTTTTTTCTTTTTTTAAATGAGCCATCGGGCTTCCATAAAAAAAAGAAGAAAACTGCTTTCTCTCTGATGATGACAAAAGGCATATTGAGAGAAGATATAAAGAGAAGTTTAAGATGATGAAAGAAAGAAAAGAAATTGGGACAAATTTTGAATAAAATGATTTAAAAAAGAAGGAAGAAAAGAAAAAAAAGTAATGGGGACAGACTGCATTAGAAAAGAAAGAAATAGGAAAAAGAAATTTTAAGAGAGAGAGAGAGAGAGAAGATTGGGATAAGAAAGAAAGAAAGAAAGAAATGGTAGAGTCAGCTAAATAATATAAAAGAAGGGAAATAAAAGGAATACTGAGAAATAGAGAGAAAGAGAGATAAGAAAGAGAGAGATAAAGAAAGAAGAAAAAGAAAGAGAGAAAGAGAGATAAGAGAAGAAGAAAGAGAAAGAAAGAAAAAGAGAGAGATAAGAAAAGAGAGAGAAAGAGAGATAAGAAAGAAAGAAAAAGAGAGAGAGAAAGAGAGAGATAAGAAAGAAAGAAAAAGAGGAAGAGTCAGCTAAACATAAAAAAGGAAAGAAAAAGAATATTGAGAGAGAGAAGTTTAATATGAAAGAAAGAAAAGAAATTGTGACAGTCTTGTAAATAAAAAAAGGGTAAAGAAGAACAATTTCCTCGTAAATTCCTACCATAAAATGCCCAAGCCTAATTTTATGGTAGGAATTTACGAGTAAAAAGTTGAAGCGTAAAAAACAACCCCCACTTTAAAACTAACCATTCTCACAAAATAAAAACTTTTAGAATATACACATTGAAGTGAATATTAAAATAAAGAAAATATTTAGTATTGTAACATAACGGGTGCAAGAAAAATAAAACATTTATTGCAAAAACACGGACATATAATGAGGGTTCAGTTTATTTTATGGTAGGAATAAATGAGGAACTTGTTCTTTTTTACCAAAAGAAGTAGGAAAGAAAGAAACAAAGAAATGGGGACATACTTCTATATGAAAGAAAAGAAAGAAAGAAATAGGAATAAGGGTAATTGCGGCGAGAGATTGATGATTGTGTGTTATATATATTATTATGTATATATATATGTATGTATGGATGTATATATTATATGTATGATATGGTAGTATATATATATATGTATATATATGTATATATTATATAAAAATCAGAGATTAGATATTATGAGTTAATATTGTAACTGCAGTTATCTCATATCATGCAATCATACAGACAATCTGAATGATTGCATGAAACTGCAGTTATGGAATATCAACGCCATAATATTAAATCTCTGTGTTTTAAAGCTGTCTGCTATTTTAGATTGAACACCTTCATATGCTAATACTTTACATTTACATTATCTCTATATTATATATACATAATATGTATGTATGTATATTATATGATATAATTATATATTGTAATGGTGAAAATAAAATGAAATTAATCCGACAAGTGGTGAATATGATAAATAAAAAAAAAAGGGTGTTTACAACTGCATGGGCCTCATCAGGAGAGAATGTGCAAACCGTTTCGGGCCTTTCCTCTCGACGGTTTAAAAAGCAACACCGCGCCTACCTTCACTAATATGAAGGACCCTCGTAATATCCAGGCATCGATCGACGTGGGTGTCATCAACAAAACCGTCCGAGAGAAGGCCCAAAACGGTTTGCACACTCTCTCCTGATAGCCCATGCAGTTGTAAACACCTTTGTTTTTTTCATTTTATATATATGTTAGTATGTATATATATATATGTATATATTATGTGTATAAATAATATAAGCCATGTTAATATTGTGCAACAAGAATTATACAGAAAGGAACAGTACCTTACTATTTCTCATAGCTAGAAACGTTTGTCTATGGAGGGCCATCGCTTCTGAGTTTGCAAGTTTGATTTAGCAACACCCAACACACACACACATATATATATATTATATAATATATAATAGCAAGACATGCTGGCCACTGCTGGAGTGCAAGGATGAACTAATAAATGACATTCTCCTTGGACTTCTACACATGGACACACCAAGGCAACCAGCAAGCTTACATATCAATCTGTGCAGAGGACCTCTCAGTAGTGATGACCCGATAGGATTGTTAAAGAAGAAAGAGAGAAAGAGAGAGAGAGTCATGGATTCCCGTGTCGCAGTGTGACTTGATAATGATCCTGTGTTGTAAGCATTTGGGTAAGCCACCAATCACAAAACAAAATTTTGTAAACAAGAAAAATGAATGAAGATATATTATAAACCAATTTGTTTTTATCGAGAAAATGTACCTAAAATTAGATAGTAAGAATAATTATATAGTTCTTAATTTCAGTTTTTGTCTTCAAAATGTATTATCCAAGGACAAACTAATATGAGCGTAATTCCATGTCAAATCATCCCAGGCCATGTCACCCACCTCCTTCAATTTTTTCTGAATTTTGTCCAGGTGTAGACAATGTTAAGGTTAGACATTCTACAAAATTTGAGCTTCCAATTAAGGAAAACGGTGAGTTATATCGATTTTTTAGCTCTCCAAAAATCGCGAAAAATGGCGACTTTTTGTAACCTATTTTTGTTTGTAAAATGTGATCTAGAGCTTCCCTACTCCTAAAAATTGGTTTATAAAAGCATTTTAGCCCAAGGAATCCAAAAAGTTTTTAAAGTCAACAAGTTATAAGTTATTGATGATTTTTTCCTAGCAAGACCAATATCCTGGTAAGAAAAAAGAAAAACATGGGAAGCATGGATATGATTTTATTGCATCAGGGATGCAGGACGTGTAACTATCAGCATCTCTGTAGGTATATATATATATATATATATATATATCTTATTATAATGGAGATTGTGTGCTTTTCTGTCTGTAACCGAAACTATATTACTACTCATATCTCTATTCCCTTAGTTACTGACATCCCATTTTCCATGATTGTATTTTTATTTAAACCTCAATTATTAATAAATTGCTTTACTTATTAATACTGTTAACCATGTCTACAAATCTGACAACATGCAATTATATTTATATATACAACAACAATAGTGGTTTACAGTGTTGAACGGGAAGGCTAATTTGCATATTGATATAAAAGATGATTTTATTAAATATGTGCTTAGTATTATTGATTTCTAACTGTTTGGTTTTATTTTAATGATATAATCAAAAATCCTCTTCAATGAATCTTAAATGAAATCCATTAAACAAGAAAAAATAAACAGTCATTTTATTCTTTACTTCCTATTTTAAACTAAAACTTAAATTAGAAAAAATAACAATGAAAGACGAGTGATCTGGAAGAGTAAGTTTCAGTTGTTTCTATTTTTTTTATACTCCCTCTGTTTTCAAATCTTTTTATCGGTATTTAGTTTCATTAGCCTTTCTACATTTTATATAATATTTTATTACATTAAACTTAAATACTTGCACCCGGAGGGTGCTATATTTGCTAGTATATATAGTATAGTATAATATATTATACTTAGCAGGATCATGACCTGAAGGCATTCCATTTTTTTATGAACATGGCAAAATGGCAAGAAGCAATATCTTGCATAAAAGTAATTGCTGTTCTTTATCTTTATTGGTGGGAGTAAATACTACAATTTTATCCAGATAAGAAATAGGCACCATTTTTATACAGGATGGTACGCTTGCAATGGCGGCTGATTATGTGTGTGTGTGTGGTGTTATATATATATCTATATATATAAAAGAGTTTGGTTGGTCGTGTGGTCGACGTATAACTCCGAAATGGAAGGTCACTCAGATTCGAAATC
>CM042168.1:47225622-47238122 GCA_023376005.1 Doryteuthis pealeii
AAACACATTGTTTATTTGTTTACTTCTCATATATATAATCAGCATATATATATATATATATATATTTAGGCCCGGTTTAGCTCAGTCGGTAGAGTGTTCGGCTAGGAATCACAAGGTTCCTGGTTCGATACCGGGCCTTGCCAACTCAGCGTATGATTAGCACAGGGATCTGTGCGATAAAGCTGATGGTAGGTGTGGCGCTCCACCACAGACCTTAAAAATAATCTCTTTGGTCTAGCACTAGAGAAAAGGGGATAGACTCCCTCTCTGTATGGCTCATACCGACAATAGGCCGCCCAACAACTACTTATATATAATCATCAGCTGCCATGTTAAAACTACCATAGTTGTCCGCCCTGTCGGTGGGGCGTTAGAATGCACCGACTGCACCTCTGCAGAGGGGTAAGACTCCCCCAATGGGGCCACCTGTTGGCCGTGGGTGGCGACCCATCATGCTTAAGGATAGAGCCCAGGTGGATGAGCAGTTCATGACATGCAATACTCCACTTTGGCCCTATCGTGGGCTAGACGGGCGGGCGGAGAGGCCCCTTCCGATCAATCGGATGGTCACGTCAAGCCCTAGCACCTATATGATTTTCCCAACCCTATTGCCCTTATGGCAAGCACCAACCCCTTTTTATCACATGGGTACTAGAAGGCGGTGACTGAGGGTCTACATGTCCTGGGAATGACGTTAAACTCTATCTGATGGTGAGGTTCCAGTTTTGGAGGTTTGGGGAATGTGGAGCACCCCTTGATCACCATTGCTCCCTGGTCCACTCTGACCCGGAGTGGTAGTACCTGTTTGGGTCCCATCTATGGGTTAAATAGAAAAACATGAGTTAATAAACAAAATTGTATTATCCATTAAGATTGATTTATTTCAAAACTTTATTTAAATAACCCACTGAGGTTGATATGCCGTAAAACAAAACAAACCAAACCAAACCAAATCATCAGTTGTGGGTATGTATGTCCGGAGACAGCAATGCAAATAAAACAATTAATGACAATGTAAATATATATATACACATTAACTATCACCAGAGCTTGCTTTTTGTACAAAAATAATTAAAATTTTATTTATATCTGGAAAGATATTTAAAAATTAGGATTTGAATCGTAAGAAAAGGGGAAAGTCATTGGTTGCATTTGTGATTAAAACATAAATCAATTATGTAAGACCAAAACAATCAATGGATCTGTGAGACTAACTTTTAATTATACCCCTCCACCCAGGCAACGTCGGGGAGACGATTCTAGTTTATAAGTAAAGAGTGCTCAATATCATTGATAAAACATGTATATCTAAGGTGTGAAGACATGAAGTCAAGTTAGGAGAAAACCTCCAAAATTATTTTTTTAAAGAAGGGGGGGGGGGTAATCACAAATGTAGGATCTACAAAGCGCAGGAAATGCAGGGAAACTGTCCATGTGTCTATTAACAACACTGTTGTGTTTGTTGTGCATGCACCTACACCTGTATGAACCTCACTGTCATACTCAGTCTTAGCTTGGTAGTCGTTTCTGATAGAGCTCCCTATTGATATTACCATTGTAAGGATTAAAGTTCCAAATGCAAAACAAAGCCTTCACAAAACGTTTCCATCACGTCGGAGTCGCCAGTTGTAAGATTCAAAGTGATGATACTTGAAGATAAAACTCCGACAAAGGTTGATAGACAAAACATTTTATATACAGTACAGAATAAACAGGGTACATAATACATAGAGGTGTACATAAACATACAACATAAGTAATACAAAGTTACATGTAAAAGGATAAACATAAAAGCAACAGACATGAGACTAGGAATAGTCCATGCTGGACAAATCACTTACAGTAATGTAAGGGGGGGGGGCAAAGCCCCAACAAGTGGGGGGTAGACCAGAGTCTAACCCATAGTGTCTCGTAGGTCGAGCAGGCAAAAAGAGCGAAAAGTTCAAATCAGCCGCTTAAATACACCCGATGCCCCTAGTGGGAACCAGCAAAACTAAACAGGCAGACAACTCTCCAGGCAAATACGAAAAATAACGCCACACCACCAAATGTGCAGTTATTCAGTGTTTTGAAGACAAAAAGCATTAAACATTGAAATTCATTAGCCAACGCAAGGGTATGGCAAGCCATGCAAAAGAAAATACTAGTGTTGCATAGGGCCAAACTTGAGTTGTAGTATAAGTCATTAGTAGTAGTAGTAATCGTTAGTTCAGAAACAACATATGCAAGACGTATAGTCACAAGGGGGCTGTTTATTTCTTTCTAGGCTCATGGGTCCTCCTGTCAATCCCCAATTTCCCTGTAGACCACAGTAATTACGCTACACTAGTTTTAATGGTGAAGTGCAATAGATGCTATGCTGAATTAATTGTCTCTAATCTGTTCTATGAACAGAGCTGGAAAATATGTCCTTTTCGCTCAATGAATGAAGACCATATGTGATATATTGCCTGGTCAATCAGTTTGCACCTGGAGCCAGGGCTGCACGCAGGAAGTGCGTGGGTGTCAAGGGTGGGTGTTGTGGGGTTTTAAGGGGTCAAATAAGACCAAACGACGGGTAACAAATGTAGGAAAATGTATTAACAAAAGAGTAGACGATTACAGTACAGAGAAGTGTGAAATACGTCCGACAATAGTTATGAGCTGACTCACATTGGCTTACTCTCAAGCCATAATTGTCCCTGTTACTTATAGTAACTGTCGGCGCATTCCATTAGTCTATAGGGTATATCACCTATAACAGTGGGCCTGGAAACAAAAACAGGATATGGCATTGAACTGACCTTGAACTTGATGCAGGTGTACATTTGACACTGTGTAGGCACAGAAAATCTGTAGGCATAGCCCATAACCAATGAAAACAAGCTGCGTGGGCGAGGAGGTGTGTCTATAGAAAAACTGCATATGTGTCACGATCAAAGAGGCGTGACCCCATGAGTTGGACAATAATAAAAAAATCCTGTGGAAATCAATTTAGGCAGACCGAGATCAGGTTTGAGATTGATGCAGAGAACTCCTGAAGGCTCCATGTATGTGTAACCCCTGCTAACAACTCTCAGTCTGCACGCAACCGAGGAAATAAAGATATAATCTTATATTTTTATAAATACAAGTCTTCCGTGTTCCATGTTCCTTGGCAGGTCCAGTATATAACACAAAAACAGATAAGTCTAGTCCCTTCCAAAGAGAAAGCTTTAAGGAGCTTAATTACCACGTGACCAACAGACACGTGTTGTGGAAAGCCACTTCCACAATCCAACAGAAGACAATTATTTTTGTCTCTCTACTATGTAATTGATTTTTTGAGCCAAGATTTTCTCCAAGTTCTTCTCATTAGGTTTAAATTTCAACCTTACAAATCATTAGCTACTAGAGAACTAATGAACCTGTTAGGTTCCAATTGTAATCGGCAGTCCATGATGATATTGATGCTTCTATTTAGGTAAGAGTGAAGGATTCTAATTAACATTTCAAAGTTATAGCAAAAAATTTGGATGATTAAAATTTGTTTTCACAGATCCCAAAAATTTGTAGGCGTATTGATCTGCTAAAAATCTCACTGACGCATCATACTTGCTGGGCTATGGTTACATTATATATATATATATATATATATATATATATATATATTAGTCATGTGGAGATATTGAATCTTCAACAAACTTCAATTCAAAAATCTAACTACACTTCATGCATAATTCATAGGCTACCTACAATATCATGTAACATCCCTACATCTTGATTCTTATACTGTGGAGATTTTGAATTTTCAACAAACTTCAATTCAAAAATTTAACTACACTTCATACATAATTCATAGGCTACCAACTAAGATATTATGTAACATCCCTACATCTTGATTCTTGTACTGTGGAGATTTTGGATCTTCAACAAACTTCAATTCAAAAATCTAACTACACTTCATACATAATTCATAGGCTACCTACGATATTATGTAACATCCCTACATCTTGATTCTTGTACTGTGGAGATTTTGGATCTTCAGCGAACTTCAATTCAAAAATCTAACTACACTTCATACATAATTCATAGGCTACCTACGATATTATGTAACATCCTACATCTTGATTCTTGTACTGTGGATAAAATTTCTCAGAAACTATCATTAATAACAGGAATAATATGAATGAAACAATAACAAGAAATGGGTGCTCTTCCAATATGTGATCTACTGAAGGTGTGAATATTAGATTGTACTCAAAGTTTGCAAAATGTGGTGATTCAGACCACGAATCAACTCATCCTTCATTCCGCCCTGTCGGCTGGGGCGTTAGAATGCACCGACTGCACTTCTGCAGAGGGGTAAAACTCCCCCAATGGGGCCACCTGTTGGCCGTGGGTGGCGACCCGTGATGCTTAAGGATAGAGCCCAGGTGGATGAGCAGTTCATGACATGCAATACTCCACTTTGGCCCTATCTAGGGCTAGACGGGCGGTCGGAGAGGCCCCCTCCGATCAATCGGCTGGTCACCTATATGATTTTCCCAACCCTATTGCCCTTATGGCAAGCCCCAATCCCTTTTTATCATATGGGTGCTAGAAGGCGGTGGCTGCGGGTCTACATGTCCTGGGAATGACGTTGAACTCTATCTGATGGTGAGGTTCGAGTTTTGGAGGTTTGGGGAATGTGGAGCACCCCTTCATCACCATTGCTCCCTGGTCCATTCTGACCCGGAGTGGTAGTACCTGTTAGGGTCCCATCTATGGGTTAAATAGAAAAACGTATTTATAAAAAAATTGTATTATCCATTAAGAATTGATTTATTTCAAAACTTTATTGGCATTAAATGACCCACTGAGGTTGATATGCCGTAAAACAAAACAAACCAAAACCATCAGACCACGAGTGGTGACAGACAAGTTAGAGTTAAAGAAGCAAAACAAACACAAACTTAGAATAGGAATAAACATGTATTACTGACATACATAACAAATTGTTGCAAACTTTGGTTTGCCTGCGGGAATGTTATATAGAATAATAGTCCACTTAGCTGAAATCCTGAGGTAGGTGAATTATCGGAGTCACTGGCTACGGCTAATCTGGTCATTCTGCTGGAGATAAGAGACGTCCTTTTTTTGTGGTCCGACTCCGCTACTGGTTGATCATAAAGAGAAAGAATTTGCCTCTTTGGCTTTGCCGCCAAAGTATGCTGGCCTGTGATTGGTTGGTTTGATAGAGAGGCTCGTAGACAAGGACGATAACCCCTACCTCAGATTTCTTTACAAAGGTTTGTGATCTGCTAATGATCTACTATTCATGGCATGTGATCTACTAGGAAAAAAGACGTTAGGGTTAGGGTTTAGGGTTAGTTTAATGGGAAAATATTGGATAGATCACATATTGGAATGTAAACAATTTGGTAGATCACATAGCTCCAAGAAATGTGTCACCGATTTTTTTCAATTTTGGGGGTAAAATTGTTATTAAATAATTTCTGTGGAATTTGGAATCAAACTACATGCTTCAGTTGTTTTGGAACGCAACTTCACTGATTCTTGACATTTTCATGTGACCTCAATCCCAACTCTCTTACTACCAAGCTAACATTAGGGACTTTAAATGGCCTATTTTAATTGTGAAGGTTTTCAAAGTCTTGACTCACTTGACGACATCTTGCTTTGCGTGTCATCCTTACTGACACACCTTGAGGTTTTACTGAATTATTTGATGCATTCTGGGAGTCTGCAAATTACAGAAGAGAGAGAGAGAGAGAGAGAGAGAGAGAGAGAGAGAGAGAGAGAGTATACTCGCAGAGATTGAGAGAGAGAATGCATTAGAGAGAGAAATAGTATACACGCAGAGAGAGAGAGAGAGAGAGAGAGAGAGAGAGAGAGAGAGAGTATTATTTCTCAGAGAGAATGCGTTAGAGAAATAATACTGTCTGTCTGTCTGTCTGTCTGTCTCTCTCTCTCTCTGCGTGTATACCATTTCTCTCTCTAATGCGTTAGTATACACGGAGAGAGGGAGAGAGAGAATGCATTAGAGAGAGAAATAGTATACATGTGGAGAGAGAAAGAGAAAGCGAGAGAGGGAGGTATAAGAATAGAGATAAAATTAAAGAAGGTCAGAGAAAGAAAATGAGACAACGAGAGAAAGAGGGGCGAAAAGAGAATAAGAATAAGACAGTAGATATGAGAGAGAGAGAGAGAGAGAGAGAGAGAGAGAGAGAGAGAGAGAGAGAGAGAGAGAGAGAGAATAAGAGGAAGACTGTAAATATTAGAGAGAGACAGATACATAGAGAGAAAACAAGAGTACAAGAGGAAAACTACAAATATAAGCGTAAGAAAAAAAGAGTAAGAAAATGAGACAACGAGAGAAAGAGAAAGAGAGAGAGAGAGAGAGAGAGAGAGAGAGAGAGAGAGAGGGGAGGTTGGATAGAGAGAAGAATAAGAGTATGGCTGTAAATATTAGAGATATACAGACAGATAGACAGGGACACAGAGAGAGGAGTACAAGAGGAAGACTACAAATATAAGTGGGAGAGAGAGAGAGAGAGAAACAGAGGGAAAGAAAATGAAACAACGAAAGAGAGAGAGAGAGAGAAAGAAAGAAAGAAAAAGAAAACGAGAAAAAAAGAAAATAAGAGTAAGACAGTACATATAGAGAGAGAGAGAGAGAGAGAGAGAGAGAGAGGTGGATAGAGAGAAAGAATAAGAGTATGACTGTAAATATTAGAGATAGACAGACAGGGACACAGAGAGAGGAGTACAAGAGGAAGACTAACAATATAAGTGGGAGAGAGAGAGAAACAGAGAGAAAGAAAATGAAACAACGAAAGAGAGAGAGAGAGAGAGAGAGAGAGAGAGAGAGAGAGAGAAGAAAGAAAGAAAGAAAGAAAGAAAACGAGAAAAAAAAGAAAATAAGAGTAAGACAGTAGATATGACAGAGAGAGAGGGGGGGGGGAGAGAGAGAGAGAGAGAGAGAAATCAGACAGCGAGAGAGGCAATCAGACTAAGACAGATAAAGTATGATAAAAAGACGCCATTCAAAAAGAGAAAGAAACGTTTGCCTAATGACACCAAAATTAATTTTTTTTTATTGAATTTCTTTTTTTTTAAAAAAAGATTGCGTTCCTACAGGTTTCTCCTCAGTGCGTACACATGTGTGTTCAACTTCAGGGGGAAGGATGAAAAATCTTGACGGGTGATCGAGGGAAGGGGGGGAGGTTCACATAGAAGCGATTCTGTGAGAGTCGGGGCACGGGCGACGTAATCAGGTTTTTTTTTTTTTAGGATGGGAGACGAGGGGTTAACGCTGCTGCCGCGACTGCTGCTGCTGTTACCGCCGTCGCCACTTGCAAAAAAAAAGAAAAAAGAAAAAAAAAGGGAGACAGTCGTTGACATGGTTCCCAAACACATCAAACCCCCAGTATCTTTTCCTTTCACAGCTGGTAACGGCCTCTTTTTTTTGGCGTCTTGACACACTTCCCGACCCCCCCCTCATCAGAAAAAAAAAAAAATAATAATCTTGTAGCTCAATTTGCATCAGCCGAACGAACTCTATTAGATAATCGAGCGTTGCTCTATTTTGTAAAAAATTGTCTGTTCTGAAAAAAAACTAAAAACACGTCAAGCAGAAAATAGAATAAAAAATATGTTAATAAAAAAAAAACCCAACCAAACTTAGGTAATAAAGGACTATTTGCTCGTAAATTCCTACCATAAAATAAACTGAACCCCCATTTTATGTCCGTGTTTTTGCAATAAATGTTTTATTTTTCTTGCACCCGTTATTTTACAATACAAAATATATTTTCTTTATTTATTTTAATATTCACTTCAATTTGTGTATTCTAAAAGTTTTTTATTTTGTGAGAATTTTCCTTGTAAAATGTACCCCCCCCCCCATATTTAACACAATAAAACTTGCATGAAGGTTAATATCATCTTGAAAATTTTTTGTCCATTCGAAAGAGCAACATTAAAAAAAAAAATAATCAGAACTTTTTTTAATTTTCAGCTTACGGAGATAATAAAAATTATGAACGAAAAGCAATGTTTACATTTTTGCACAGTTAAATCAATTGAAATTTAACGTAGCCAAAAACAAGTTATTACTAGAGGTTTTAAAAAAAAAATTCTATGAAAAATCAATTAATGGTCCGATTTTCACGAAAATTTCCATAATTACCTTTTGATGAAAATATGTCTGAAATAGTTTTTTTCCTAAAATATATTAGGGGAAATATTTTTTTACGAGGTCTACCCCCTCCCTTTATTTTATTTGATGCAGAGTTTTAAATGGCCTATTTTAAAGAAAGAACCATGAATACAGAATTCTGCGAAAAAAAATATCTATCAAGAAACTGACCTTGTAAAAAAATGGAGTGTTTTACTTATTTTTCAAGATAACGGTGAGTAATTTTCCCCCATGGGATAATTTAATCTTTGAATTAGCTATTTTTCTTTGTAACAACGCTTTATGTTCATTATTTCTTTTTTGCGAGATTTAAAAAAGGTTCAAAAATATTTATGTTTCTTCCTTCAATATGAACTAAACTGATCACGTGACCTATTTTGCTGGTATCTAGTTTCAAAACAAAATTGAATACCCAACAAGAATGAATAACACAAACATGTTTTGGGCATAAAATAACCCAACAAGGGTTGACATGCCATAAAATCTAACCATCCAACCAAGCGACAGATACATACCCATGCACACACACACTCAGCATTTGTCTCTATCATTCATTGCTCTTAACTGGTCCTCTACACAGTATCCAGTGTCCATACAGAGTTGATGAATATAAGTTTTTGTCAACACTGGTGTGTCCATGTGTTGGAATCCATGACAGAATATCACTAAGGAGTTTGTCCTTACTTCCCCAACTGGTCTTGTTCATTGTACCCCTTTTTGCTAGTGCTAGACCATGGAGATTGTTTATGCTGAGGTGGGGCGCCACACCTACCGTCAGTTCCCAAATGCTTTATGATCAGATTAGTCAACCTGTGCTACTCATGACTGGAGGAAAAATAGCAATAATAAAATTCAAAAATCGGAAGAAACTATTAAATAAAAGAAATGAAATTATATTCAAATGTAAACATGGAAATAATTCTAAACTTATATTTAAAAAAAATCGTTGTATCGTGAGATACTGATGAGGCGCTTTGGGTTAGTGGTAATGATATTTTGGCACCGAAACCATGCCTGAACCTAGAGTCATCATCTGACAAAGGCTTTGTTGGATGTGTAGGGGATTATCTTCCCTTGGCCTGGCTTGTTGTCGCTTGTTCCCACCAGGGGACGTATGATATTTAAGCGGCTGATTCGAATTTCTCTTCCTCTTTCCTCGCTACGAGACCACATGGGTTAAACACAGTCTACCCCTTTCTCGGTGGGGCTCCGGCCCCCTTCCTTGTAAGTCATTTCTATCTATGGACGCTTCAGTCCCTTTTATACATGTAGGTTTATCTACTCTTGTATTTGTATCTTATGTATCCATGTACTCTTCTATTATGTATTCTTTGTATTCGTGTGCTGTTATCTATTAAATGTATTGTCCCTCAACCCTTGTCGGAGTTGTATGTTCTTCAACTTATCACTTTGAATCTTACAAGTGGTGACGACCCGACGTGATGAACACGCTTGTTTCACATTACAACTTGAATTCTTACAGATGCAATGCTGCTGTTTAAACAGTTGTTCTTGCATGAATTTATTAATTATAGATAAATAAAAAATTAAAGTAATTTACTTGAAAAATGTTTTTTTAAGAATGAAAATATAAAAAATAACTGATGTCGTTGGATTTTACGCCCCGAGGTGTGCAGAAAATACCAATAAACAACTTTTTTTTTTTTACTGGTTGTGATGCTCATTGCAATGCATGTCAGATTGATAGGAATGCAAAAACATTGATCAGTAACCAAAATATTCCAAATAATTTCACAGGTTTGGTCATTGCCATGCTCGGATACACCTGAGGAAGGCCGGAGGATACAGCAGCCGAAACATTGTGATTATACCACAAAAAGAAAGATGAGGACAAAGTACTTTGCAACAGAGTGCTAATAATTGAAGTCTTAAGTAGACGGTTCTCATAACGATCTGCCGACTGTCCTAAACAGCAGTACACAAGTAGTATTGGACCAGTAGATCTGGCAATCGCCGGGGGTCCGGTGGCTTCGGCCCTGGATCTTTACAAGTTGATGGCGTCGATCCCAGGGGGCTGTCCCCCCAGGCAATACCTGCCCCCTCGATTTAAAGGGGCAGGGCTGGGTTTATTGCCCAGCGCCTGAGGTGCCCCCTTGAGGGGGAATGCTGACGGGATCGACGCAATTTTTCACCCGCCACCCATGAGCTTCGGTTTGTGGGTGGTCCCACGTTAATGGGGCCTTGTGCCTAGCCCGTACAAGTGGGGTGCGAGGTAAATACCAAGTAGTATTGGACCAGTTCATTTACTCTTAAGAGTTTTTACGGGTTTCAAGGGAGCTCTTATTTCTCCGTAGTTGTAGGCAAATTGTCGGACAAAGAAGGAACAAACACGAAAGTAAATGCAGACACTTGTATTAACAAAAAATTACATAAATGTTTTTGCAAAATTGAATGGTATTTGCTACGAGACTTATCTGAGTTAAGTGATGTTCTTGGAAGTGGTGATAACAGGGTATTTTGTTCGTCGGTAGGAAATGTTGATAAGATGCTTCGTCTCGGTAGTTTCTCATCCTTCAGTAAGTGTGCTATTGTACCCGCCTTTTAACGTATGCAGATACAATGCCTTAGAAGTGAGCTGGTTGTAGAGTTCTGTGATAAGTGGGCCCTGTTTTGGGCTTGGTGATGAGAGCTTTTAGTTTTTACGTCTCTCCTCCAGTACTGCCATGCGATAAGTAAGCCCTGTTTTTGGGCTAAGTTATGAATGAAGTGTAGGGACCGCTATTTACGCAACTACCCTCATTGGGTGCTCCGTGATAAGTAAAGTTTTTGGTATTGATAGGTATGATAGGCTTGTCCTCAACACAAGGCCAATGCGGGACAAACAGGCATGATCGCAGTGACTGCAGCTCTGGTCAGGTTTTGGTGGCACAAACGCTTTGCAACAGAGAGCTAATAATTGAAGTTGTAAGTAGACGGTTATCATAATGATATCCCGCCTGCTGTAAACAGCAGTACACAATTAGTATTGGACCAGTTTATTTATTCTCAAAGAAAAAGATAAGATAGGCTAGTCCACAACAAATGTTTATAATGATAATAATAATAATAATAATAATAATAAGGACATAACCACTGTTGTCAATTTCCTCATAAAAATTAATAAAAGAATTAGGTTTCAGCATAATTGGAGAGGGTTGTCTGCCATCGACTCAAACAAAATATCATGTTACATTCGTTTTTTTTTCTTCTTTCTTTCTTTCTTTCCAATTCTTGGATCTTCGTTGCAACACGTGGCGTTCATTGAATCTGATCTGTCCCGGATCCCTCATCAGCCTAAAAACGGTTAACCGCTTCTTGGGGACTGCCGAGTCATGTTCACACGAGAAGCAAACTGTTGCTCCTGCTATTTTGTTTGTCTGTCTGTTTGTTTGTTTGTTTGTTTCTGTTGTGTTGTACTTCAAAATTGACATCTTTTCAATGCAAGGCAAGAGTAAATGTCTTTTTTTCTCCCCTTTCTTCTTCTTCTTCTTCTTCTTCTTCTTCTTCTTCTTCTTCTTCTTCTTCTTCTTCTTCTCCAAGACTTAAATGGTATTTAGGTTAAATGCATGAGCACTTGGCTTTTTCCAAGAATTGCACGGATCACAATAGAATCAAGAAATTCCTCTTTCCCATCTTTGAGTAAATAATGAACAGACGGTGTAGCCATTATGTTTTCTGCCATAATGGTGCTAGTAATTTCGCTAAAAAAGATATAAAACTCTAATGATTAAAACAAATAATTGAAGAGAATTTAAATGTGATTTTAAATACCTAATCTCTCTCTCTCTCTCTCTCTCTCTCTCTCTCTCTCTCTCTCTCTCTCTCTCTCTCTCTCTCTGTGTGTGTGTGTTATCTCTCTCTGTTTATCTGTCTGTCTGCCTGTCTCTCTCTCTGTCTTTCTCTTTCTCCCTCTCTGTCTCTGTCTGTCTGTCCTCTCTCCTCTTTCTCTTTCTCTCTCTCTCTCTCTCTCTCTCTCTCTTTCTGTGTGTGTGTGTCTCTATCAGTCTGTCTGTCTCTCTGTCTCTCTCTCTTTCTCTATTTGTCTACCTGTCTGTCTGTCTCTGTCTCTGTTTCTGTCTGTCTGCCTGACCCTCTCTCTCTCTCTGTCTCTCTGTCTCTCTCTCTCTCTCTCTCTCTCTTTGAATATATATAGGAAAACAAAAGATAGACACCGAATCACCATTATAATAAAATATTAGTAGTGGTCCCTTGTGTATCAGGATATTTAACTGTCTTTACGTAGCCATCTGCATTGGAGTGAATTTAAAAGATGAACTGTTTCAATACCAGCCCTCGCTAACTCAGCGTATGAGTAGCACAGGGATTTGTGCAGTAGAGT
>CM042168.1:47243122-47273660 GCA_023376005.1 Doryteuthis pealeii
ACCCCTAACAAACAACTGGATATTGACGGTGTAAATGAAAAACATATCCTTTCTTAATCGAGATCAAAAAGGGGTGCCTAAAGGTAATATGGTCCGAATCTTCTTTTTCCTTTAACTAAGAACCTGTCCAATGTTTGTTGTTTTTGCAGTTTTGTTGTTGTAGACTCGTGTGTTTCAAGTCCAAAAATTTGTCAACAAACTGAGGCCATTTTTTACTCAAATATTTTGTTCAATTTCTGATTTGTTCGAGTTGAGAGTTGTTCGAGAACTGACGTTCCACAGTGTATATATATATATATATATATATATGGTGATTGCCACTTCTTCACAGAAGAAGATCATTTCTACAAGTAGTTCAGATGTGAGCATGCAGAGGGCCCACTGATCCAAATTTGTTTTTATGTTTCCTGTCACACATGAACCCCTTTCTTGGCTTCCTCTCGCATGCGACCGTACGTGACTGAGAAGCTCAGGCTCAACAGGCAGGCCCTGCAACACAGATCAAATATATGGTCAGTCTTAGATGTAGGAGATGTGTCCATGCCATCCATCATGTGCCGCTTATGCAGAGGCTGCTTCATGATGGAGTGCTTGAGCTGCCTTACCTCAAATCCTTACAGCTACCATCAGCCTGCTTTTCCAAAAGAATGTGTACCTGGCCCTCACTTCTGTCAATTGGTCCTCCTCGCTGAAGTGGACTTCAGCAGGGCTCAAGATGTCTGCCCCATATCGAAAGTTCTTTGCCACGATACCAGTTCTTTGTTCAGGGTTTTGAGGTGTCCGAACATTTCAGGTGGCTATTGTTAGCCTAGGTTTGTGGTAATATTTTCTTGTTTCCGCCCTGCTAATGTGAACAGCCGCAGGTTGCTGGCCAGCTGGATAGGGGAACAGGCATTTGTTTAGGTCACCTTTTCTATACCCAAGGGGCTGCTCATGATACCAGTTCGTTGTTTGGGGTTTCCCGAACCCTCAAGATCGAGAGGTGTCCGAACATTCCAGGTGGCTATTATTAGCTTAGGTTTGTGGTAATATTTTCTTGTTTCCGCCCTGCTAATGTGAACAGCCGCAGGTTGCTGGCCAGCTGGATTGGGGAACAGGCATTTGTTTAAGTCACCTTTTCTATATCCTTCCCAGATGTCTGGGTGGGCAATTTGTAAATAGAGATTTAAAACTGTGATATCCATGGTGGATTCTTACTAATTAAACTGTGGAATTTCCACGGTTCAACTCGTGCCTGAATAATCATAAGTGTGAATTATCTGAACTGGGAAATTAGGGTTTCAGAATGATCATAAGGTTGATGATGATGATGATGATGATGATGATGATGATATTCACTCTTGTAATTAATTCTCTAAATGAGCTTCCAGGGTTAAAAGGTTCTTTGGTACAGAAAGGGGTTCATTGAGGACTGAGTGTCAAACCCTCCCCCACCTCACCTCACTCAGGCCACTTTCAGTTTATATATCACAACTAGATTGAAAGTACTTGCAAAAAAATCTCCACTTTATTATTTTTAATAACATCTCCCCCCCTCTCTCTCTCTCTCTCTCTCTCTCTCCTTTTTTATAACCTCTTTCTCTCCTGTGCCTCTCTTTCACTATTAATAACATTTTTTTTCTCTCTTTCTCTCTCTCTTTCTCTCTCTCTACATATATATATATATATATATATATATATATATATATAAGTAAAGAATAACAAAAGACTTAGAGATTTAGTATTATAGTCTATAAGCTCCCTGAAATAGACTATAATGCTAAATCTCTAAGTCTTTTGTTATTTCTTTACTTATATATTTGCTCTGTGACTCTAATATTAAGAGCACGCATTGAGCTCTCAAACTGCGACAGGTTTTTTTTTAAATAAAACTCTTTTGTCGTAAGGAAGATTTCTTCTCTGGACTTTTGGAATATATATATATATATATATATATATATATATATATATATATATATATATATATATATGGGCAATTCCATGTCAAATCATTCAGAAAAAAGTAAAATTGTTACCCACCCCCTTCAATTTTTCTGAAATTTTGTACAGGTGTGGACTGTGTTAAGGTTAGACATTCCCTAAAATTTGAGCTTCCAATTCTAAAAATTGGCGGAGTTATGTTGATTTTTAGCTCTCCAAATTTGGTTCTGAGCAAAAACCAAACTATCTTTTTTGATACAAATAATGTTCAATAATGGAAAAAAATCTTTGCCACATTGGAACTATCTTTTTGGTATAAATAATGTTCAATAGATATGAAACAATAATAGAAAAAAATCTTTTTCATAAATGCAGTGCCACATCAGGATATTGATCTTGCTATGAAAAAATCAGTCCTTGTTTATCAATCTGTTCAATCAACAGTTTGATAAACAAGGACTATCGCTTGCTTTTCTCGTTATCCCGTGATAAAATTTTTTTATCACCTTCCTTATACCAACAAATGCCCTGAAGATGATCTAATTAATAGATCAAAAACACTGCAGGATCGGCCAATAAACGTACCACTCAACTTATTTAAACCTGTGTTTTTTTCAATTTTCTTAATATACTACATACCGTTGGATTCACTTCCAACTCTTCATATATATATATATATATATCATATATATATATATATATATATATATGAATTTAACATTTTGAAAAAACAATTGGTAATTTCCTTCATATGTTTTGCTTGTTGATGATGACCCTTCTACTAAGCGGTCGAAACAGATTCTGTCAGCAGATTATAATTACTAATTGTTTTTTCAAAATGTTAAATTCATTCTGTCGGATTAACTTCCATTTATTTACACACATATATATATATATATATATAAGGAAACTCTCCTTGATAAGAAATCTGATCTTATCGACAAGTGCAGGCATGAGAACAAAGTATTTGCTGAATCAATTATTTTCTGACTGAGGGCGGGGGGGGGGGTAGGACATGAATAATAGGTGGGGGCAAAAACGTGGGAATATTTACACTTTTATAAGTGCTGACTGTGACTATTACCACCTGCTCTGTATGGGTGGAGAGGGGAGAGATGGTCACAGTCGGTGATTACAAATTAACAAAAAACAATTATTCATCTGCCCAATCTGACAATCGATTTTCACCTCCTGAAACATGACAGTTACGCTTAAGGCTTGTGACAACTGTGACTTTAAACATTTTTTAAAAGTTTAATTCAAAAGTCTAAAAACTTTTTTTAATTTGAATTTGACTTTATAGTAACTCTATATTACTTAGGCTAGACGGGCGGTCAGAGAGGCCTCTTCCGATCAATCGTCTGGTCATGTCAAGCCCTAGCACCTATATGATTGTTCCAACCCTATTGCCTTCATGGCAATCCCCAACCCTTTTTATTATATATATATGTATATTTACCAACCCTTTCACACAAGCAGGATGTGACACAAGGTCAATTTCTTAAGCAGAGATTAACAGGTTTGAATTCAGAGTTTTCCTTCTCCTAGACCGATTGCCTAACCAAGGTTAAAGAGCCCAGACTGCCCTACTATTTACCCATAGCTGGAGGGAGAGTAGGATTCATACCTTTCCCAAGGGTATTAGCACTAAGTGAAATGCAATTAACACGTCTAGGATTTGAACTCGGGGCGACGAGTTCATTTCCCATGACTTTAACCATTATACTTCTTATTTTTTATTATTATAAGGTTCTGGAAGGCGGTGGTTGACATAATTAACTAAGGTAATTGTGACTTGAGTAGTTTTGGTTACAGACAGAAAAAACACACTATCTCCATTATAATAAGATATAATTGAATTAAGTAAACCTGTTATCATAGGAACACAAAGCATGCGTGAAATCCCTATGAATGAGAAAATGTTGTGTTATCATAAAATAACTCCAACAATAAATGTATGTAATGACATGGGAATATGTTATTTTGTTTGTTTTTTCTTAAAAAAATGATCTCAATGAAATTCAAATATGTCTGAATCATTCATGTGTAATAATGATGATGATGATGATAAGGATGAAGACAAAATGTGAAGTTTAACAAAGAAGAAGAAGAAAAAGAAGACAATTTTGCATCCTAGATGTGAAGTTTAACAAAGAAGAAGAAGAAGAAGTAAAAGAAGAAAAATTTCCACCCTAGATGTGAAATTTAACAAAGAAGAACAAAAAGAAGAAGGAGAGGAAGACAATTTTGCATCCTAGATGTGAAGTTTAACGAAGAAGAAGAAGAGGAAGAAAATTTGCATCCTAGATGTGAAGTTTAACAAGAGAAGAAGAAGAAAAAGAAAAAGAAAAAGAAAAATTTTGCATCCTAGATCTGAAGTTTAACAAAGAAGAAGAAAAAGAAAAAGAAATAAAAGAAGAAAATTTTTCATCCTAGATGCGAAATTTAACAAAGAAGAAGAAGAAGAAGAAAAAGAAGAACATTTTTCATCCTAGATGTGAAGTTTAACAAAAAAGAAGAAGAAGAAGAAGTAAAAGAAGAAAATTTTCCACCCTAGATGTGAAGTTTAACAAAGAAGAAGAAGAAGAAGTGAAGTTTAACAAAGAAGAAGAAGAAGAAGAAAAAGAAGAAAATTTTGCACCTAGATGCGAAGTTTAACGAAGAATAAAAAGAAAAAGAAGAAAAAAAAGAAAAAGAAATAGAAGAATATGATAATTATAATGATGATTATGATGATGATGATGATAACAACAACAATAATAATAATAATAATAATAATATTAATAATAATAAAGTGAGAAGTGATAGAATAAAAAAGCAATATGTTATTTGTGTATATGTAAGCCAGCAGACAAAACTGTGTCTAACAAGTGGTACAAGAGAATCCTTTTGTAAATTATAAGAGCGTATCTTTTTCTTTTTTTCTTTTTTTTTTTCTTCTGCTTATTCTTCATCTTCATCTGCATTGAAAGCAAGCCATGTTTGCAGCTTCATTGGGTCGTTCTTTTGTATTCCCAATCTGTGCGAATAAAATCAACTGGGATGCGGTCAGTTTTCTATAATGGTAACAACATTTCAGTTGGAAGAAAAAAGAAAAAAAAGAAAACATTCATTATAGATATTTTGGCACGAATGGAGGATTTTGGCTTTGTTGCTGCATTGAAAAGAAGGAAGGAAGGAAGAAGGGAAGGAAGGAAAGAAGAAAGGAAGAAAGGAAGACACAAAGGAAGAGGAAGGAAGAAAGGAGGAAGGAAGGAAGGAAGGAAGGAAGAAGAAGGAAGGAAGGAAGAAAGAGAGGAAGGAAGGAAGGAAGAAAGAAAGGAAGGAAGGAAGGAAGAAAGGAAGGAAGAAAGAAAGGAAAGAAGAAAGAGAGGAAGGAAGAAGAAAGAAAGGAAGGAAGGAAGAAAGAAAGGAAGGAAGGAAGGAAGAGAGGAAGGAAGAAAGAAAGGAAGAAAGAGAGGAAAAAAGAAAAAAAGGAAGGAAGGGAGGAAGGAAGGAAGAAGAGAGGAAGGAAGGAAGAAAGAGAGGAAGGAAGAAAGGAAGAAAGGAAGGGAAAAGAGAGGAAGTGAGAGAGGAAGGAAGAAAGAGGGGAAGGAAGGAAGGAAGGAAGGAAGGAAGAAAGCATCAATATAATCATGGACCACTGTTAACTATGAAATGCTAATTAGAATCCTTCACTCCTTTCTAAAGAGAAGCATCAATATAATCATGGACCACTTTTAACTATGAAATGCTAATTAGAATCCTTCACTCCTTCCTAAATAGAAGCATCAATATCATCATGGACCACTGTTAACTATGAAATGCTAATTAGAATCCTTCACTCCTTCCTAAATAGAAGCATCAATATAATCATGGACCACTGTTAACTATGAAATGCTAATTAGAATCCTTCACTCCTTTCTAAAGAGAAGCATCAATATAATCATGGACCACTTTTAACTATGAAATGCTAATTAGAATCCTTCCTCCTTTCTAAATAGAAGCATCAATATCATCATGGACCACTGTTAACTATGAAATGCTAATTAGAATCCTTCACCCCTTCCTAAATAGAAGCATCAATATCGTCATGGACCACTGTTAATTATGAAATGCTAATTAGAATCCTTCACTCCTTCCTAAATAGAAGCATCAATATAATCATGGACCACTGTTAATTATGAAATGCTAATTAGAATCCTTCACCCCTTCCTAAATAGAAGCATCAATATCGTCATGGACCACTGTTAACTATGAAATGCTAATTAGAATCCTTCACCCCTTCCTAAATAGAAGCATCATATCATCATGGACCACTGTTAATTATGAAATGCTAATTAGAATCCTTCACCCCTTCCTAAATAGAAGCATCAATATCATCATGGACCACTGTTAACTATGAAATGCTAATTAGAATCCTTCACCCTTTCCTAAATAGAAGCATCAATATCATCATGGACCACTGTTAACTATGAAATGCTAATTAGAATCCTTCACTCCTTTCTAAAGAGAAGCATCAATATAATCATGGACCACTGTTAACTATGAAATGCTAATTAGAATCCTTCACTCCTTTCTAAAGAGAAGCATCAATATAATCATGGACCACTGTTAACTATGAAATGCTAATTAGAATCCTTCACCCTTCCTAAATAGAAGCATCAATATAATCATGGACCACTGTTAACTATGAAATGCTAATTAGAATCCTTCACCCTTCCTAAATAGAAGCATCAATATCATCATGGACCACTGTTAACTATGAAATGCTAATTAGAATCCTTCACTCCTTTCTAAATAGAAGCATCAATATAATCATGGACCACTGTTAACTATGAAATGCTAATTAGAATCCTTCACTCCTTTCTAAATAGAAGCATCAATATAATCATGGACCACTGTTAACTATGAAATGCTAATTAGAATCCTTCACTCCTTTCTAAATAGAAGCATCAATATAATCATGGACCACTGTTAACTATGAAATGCTAATTAGAATCCTTCACTCCTTTCTAAATAGAAGCATCAATATAATCATGGACCACTGTTAACTATGAAATGCTAATTAGAATCCTTCACTCCTTCCTAAAGAGAAGCATCAATATAATCATGGACCACTGTTAACTATGAAATGCTAATTAGAATCCTTCACCCCTTCCTAAATAGAAGCATCAATATCATCATGGACCACTGTTAACTATGAAATGCTAATTAGAATCCTTCACCCCTTCCTAAATAGAAGCATCAATATAATCATGGACCACTGTTAACTATGAAATGCTAATTAGAATCCTTCACCCCTTCCTAAATAGAAGCATCAATATAATCATGGACCACTGTTAACTATGAAATGCTAATTAGAATCCTTCACCCCTTCCTAAATAGAAGCATCAATATAATCATGGACCACTGTTAACTATGAAATGCTAATTAGAATCCTTCCTTCCTAAATAGAAGCATCAATATCATCATGGACCACTGTTAACTATGAAATGCTAATTAGAATCCTTCACCCTTCCTAAATAGAAGCATCAATATAATCATGGACCACTGTTAACTATGAAATGCTAATTAGAATCCTTCACTCCTTCCTAAATAGAAGCATCAATATAATCATGGACCACTGTTAACTATGAAATGCTAATTAGAATCCTTCACCCCTTCCTAAATAGAAGCATCAATATCATCATGGACCACTGTTAACTATGAAATGCTAATTAGAATCCTTCACCCCTTCCTAAATAGAAGCATCAATATAATCATGGACCACTGTTAACTATGAAATGCTAATTAGAATCCTTCACTCCTTCCTAAATAGAAGCATCAATATAATCATGGACCACTGTTAACTATGAAATGCTAATTAGAATCCTTCACCCTTCCTAAATAGAAGCATCAATATCATCATGGACCACTGTTAACTATGAAATGCTAATTAGAATCCTTCACCCCTTCCTAAATAGAAGCATCAATATAATCATGGACACTGTTAACTATGAAATGCTAATTAGAATCCTTCACTCCTTTCTAAATAGAAGCATCAATATAATCATGGACCACTGTTAACTATGAAATGCTAATTAGAATCCTTCACTCCTTTCTAAATAGAAGCATCAATATAATCATGGACACTGTTAACTATGAAATGCTAATTAGAATCCTTCACCCCTTCCTAAATAGAAGCATCAATATCATCATGGACCACTGTTAACTATGAAATGCTAATTAGAATCCTTCACCCTTCCTAAATAGAAGCATCAATATCATCATGGACCACTGTTAACTATGAAATGCTAATTAGAATCCTTCACTCCTTCCTAAATAGAAGCATCAATATAATCATGGACCACTGTTAACTATGAAATGCTAATTAGAATCCTTCACTCCTTCCTAAATAGAAGCATCAATATAATCATGGACCACTGTTAACTATGAAATGCTAATTAGAATCCTTCACCCCTTCCTAAATAGAAGCATCAATATCATCATGGACCACTGTTAACTATGAAATGCTAATTAGAATCCTTCACTCCTTCCTAAATAGAAGCATCAATATAATCATGGACCACTGTTAACTATGAAATGCTAATTAGAATCCTTCACTCCTTCCTAAATAGAAGCATCAATATAATCATGGACCACTGTTAACTATGAAATGCTAATTAGAATCCTTCACCCCTTCCTAAATAGAAGCATCAATATAATCATGGACCACTGTTAACTATGAAATGCTAATTAGAATCCTTCACCCTTCCTAAATAGAAGCATCAATATAATCATGGACCACTGTTAACTATGAAATGCTAATTAGAATCCTTCACTCCTTCCTAAATAGAAGCATCAATATAATCATGGACCACTGTTAACTATGAAATGCTAATTAGAATCCTTCACTCCTTCCTAAATAGAAGCATCAATATAATCATGGACCACTGTTAACTATGAAATGCTAATTAGAATCCTTCTCCTTCCTAAATAGAAGCATCAATATAATCATGGACCACTGTTAACTATGAAATGCTAATTAGAATCCTTCCCCTTCCTAAATAGAAGCATCAATATAATCATGGACCACTGTTAACTATGAAATGCTAATTAGAATCCTTCACCCTTCCTAAATAGAAGCATCAATATAATCATGGACCACTGTTAACTATGAAATGCTAATTAGAATCCTTCCCCTTCCTAAATAGAAGCATCAATATCATCATGGACCACTGTTAACTATGAAATGCTAATTAGAATCCTTCACCCCTTCCTAAATAGAAGCATCAATATCATCATGGACCACTGTTAACTATGAAATGCTAATTAGAATCCTTCACCCCTTCCTAAATAGAAGCATCAATATAATCATGGACCACTGTTAACTATGAAATGCTAATTAGAATCCTTCACCCCTTCCTAAATAGAAGCATCAATATAATCATGGACCACTGTTAACTATGAAATGCTAATTAGAATCCTTCACCCCTTCCTAAATAGAAGCATCAATATAATCATGGACCACTGTTAACTATGAAATGCTAATTAGAAATAGAAGCATCAATATAATCATGGACCACTGTTAACTATGAAATGCTAATTAGAATCCTTCACCCTTTCTAAATAGAAGCATCAATATCATCATGGACCACTGTTAACTATGAAATGCTAATTAGAATCCTTCACCTCTTCCTAAATAGAAGCATCAATATAATCATGGACCACTGTTAACTATGAAATGTTAATTAGAATCCTTCACTCCTTTCTAAATCATCATCATCATAATGATGATCATTATCATCATCATCAATTGGCACTGGCAGCACAGATACCCATGACTCTCTCTTGCCAACTGTCCCTATTGGCCATCGCCCGTGGTAGGTCCTCTGCGCAGCATCCAGATAAACATTGATATCATCCTGGACCGCTGTTAACTATGAAATGCTAATTAGAACCTCTCTCTCTCCTTCCTAAACAGAAGCATCGATATAATTATGGACTGCTATTGACTGTGAAATGTTAAATAGAATCCTTCCCAAATAGAAGCATCAATACCAGCATGGACCCTTTACAACAGAAACCCAATAATTCTCAAGTTACAATCATCCTTGTGATGAGGATAATAGTAATTGTGTTATCTAACAATTTTGTCGGCAGACTAGAATCCCCAAAGAGGATTGACGACTTTGCTGAAAACATATACAGGTCAAGATATGTGGAGGCAAACATCTCCCTGTCTGTGTCAATAAGTCTGCAGTTGAGGAGACCGTAATTAAATGTGTGCGATGATGCGTTCTCAGCATTGTATGTATTTATGTACGTATATGTATGTATACTGTGTATATATGACTATCAGCAAATGTGTGTATGTGTCTTTGTGTGTAAGTGTGGAGTTTTGTCCAACACATACGCAGGAGAGAATGCACATAGCAACAACTGCACTGATAATACCACCAGCAACAACAACAACAATCAACAATAATAACAATAACACTGCAAAGACTGAATGAATAGTCAATATTAAATAGTAAATCTACGGTTGAATCATTGAGAAAAAAATAAAAAAAAAAAAGAAAGAAAGAAAGTAAGAAAAAAGAAATAAAGAAAAAAAAGGAAAGACAGAAATTTTTCCGTTCAGTAAGATTCATTCCTGAAATGCCGGCCTAGCACCGAGGAATTGACAAATATTTAATCTTTTTTTTTCTTTTTTTCTTTCTTTCTTTATTTTTCTTGAAATTCTCCAAGGGTGATGGACTGAACAACAATTAGGAAAAGCATTTTAAAATTGGCTTATTGGTATCATTCTTGGAAAGTTTTTAGCCCTATTCTGATGTGACATTTTAAACTGTGAAGAGAGTGAGAAAAAAAGGAAAGATTTTTTTTACTATGCCTCATATTTTAAATATAAACTATTTGCATTATCATTTAATTAATTTGCACAGCTAAACCGATTATTGGCTAAACTTGCAAATTGGTCGGAAAATTAAAACGGAAAATTTTTTGGTGGTCCCTCAATGACAGTTTAACTAAAGTCTATGAATGAACTTTTTTGCAAATTGGGTTATGGTTTTAGAGGTTTGGGGATTAAGGTTGTTTTTAATTACGTTTTGCTTAAACAACAACAACAACAAAAACCCCAAAATTACTATACATTTAATTAACCATTGAAATTAATTATTGAACCCAACGGTAGACACATTAGTCTCAGTTGTTTGTGTTATCTTTTAAACCAAGTTTACATTGCAAATATTCTTTTTTTTTTGCTGTTGTTTTTAAAAAAATGTTGAAAAATAGTAACTATATATTTAAAGCAATACGTAATAAAAAAACCAACCTTAATCCCCAAACCCCTAAACCGTAACCCAATTCGCAAAAAAGTTCATTCATAGACTACAGTTAAACTGTCATGAGGAACCACCAAAAAACTTTCCGTTTTAATTTTCCTACCAATTTGCAAGTTTTACGGTTATTTCCTATAACTCCAACCTAAAAAATGGGAACCACTCTGAATGAATTTGATAAATTATTTATTTATTGATCTACTAGGAAAAAAGAAGACAGGGTTAGTGTTAGGGTTTAGGGTTAGGGTTTAGAGTTAGTTTAATGGGAAAATAATGGGTAGATTAATTAACAGATAAAATTCATTCAGAGTGGTTCTCCTTCTTTCTTTTTTTTTTAGGTTTGAGTTATAGGAAATAACCGCTAAACCTAAAATTCGAAAATAGCCAATTCATTTCATCTGTAATTTCAGTAGATTTCCGAATCTGGTTGATGTCAGTTTTGAGCAAATTCCTTTGAAAAAGTCATGAACTCATTTTTCCTTGTGTTCTTGTTTTCCATGTTAGATATTTTTTTATGGTTAAGCCTTTTTATAACCCTGCTTTATAAAAAGGGTAACTATGAATTCTTTAAGTGAGAATAAAGCAAGTCAGCACTCTCTGATAACGGGATAACAACTGAATTTTATTTCAGAAATTTGGCGGCCATCCGCTTTATTTATGAGGTCACAACAGATATAAAATATTTGCATTATTGTTTCATTTGAAAAACTAAACCTAAAATTTGTAAATAGCCAATTCATTTAAATCCTGTCAGTAATTTAGAGAAGGTCTTTAAAGAAAGGCATGAAGTGAATTTTCCCTGCATAGCCTGGCATCTTGGATTTATATATTTGGTGTTCTTTATTTTGACTAGCAAAAAAAAAAAAGAAGAAAATAAAAACTAAAAATGTGCTAGCGATTAGCAAAAAAATAAAAAAAATAAAAAAAATAAAAATAAAAAACTACTAGTCTTAATAATATTAATTAAAGATTTTATTGCTAAATATCAAATTTAACTACAGAAAGTCTTTTTATGTTTTTTAAACCCCTGTGTCATTGGATTTGGAAAAAAAAGAAGAAGCATGATTGATGAAACTGTCATAAAATTTAAATTTGTAATGAAAAGCAGACATGTGCAAACCTAAACCGGATACAGTTAAATACACAAACATATTCAAATTTAATCTAGAAGAAGATTATGTGACTATTTCTTGTTTGTAAATAATTTTCTCGTAAAACTCTATACAATAAATAACTCTAAATATATATTGGAAGAAAGCATACAATATATAAATCAATAATACCAGGCATGTATTTATTAAAACTTGTTTTAACAAACATGAACCATTTAATGTTGCCAAATTAATTTCTAAGTATATGTAATACAGCGTTGTTGTTTTTATTCTATGTATTAATGATTTTGACAATAAATTGAATACTCATTGATAAACTTATGCAATTCCTGAGGGTATTATGACATAAGCAGTGACGTAGTTTTGGTTACAGTCAGACACTGAATCTCCATTATAATAAGATGAAAAAAGGATATAAAAAAATCAGATTTCAAGACCTGACTGCGATGGGGTACAAAACACTCCCCCCCCCCAAAAAAAACACGCAACCAGGGTATCCAGCTAACTTTAAACCTTAAAACTCCCAAAAACATCTTCCTACCCCATACTCTCCCCTCCCTACGAGAGATTTGCCTTTCCCAATATGTAATACATTCATCAATGAATAAAGAATTTGTTTACCTTGAAAAAAAAAAAAAAAAAAAACATTAAAAAAAAAACGAAAGAATAAACCGTCACAGTGTGACACCTTCGAACTCTTTTTTACTTCCGGTTGACAGATTTATGAATGGACATGTTGATATCACGTGTCCATTTCCTTCCTGTAATGGATTCTTAAACCTGTTGACTTGTGTTGAGGTTATGATTTTTTATTTATTTATTTTATTTTATTTTATTTTATTTTATTTTATTTTATTTTCATACAAGTACGGAGCACTGAATGAAAATGCAAGACGTAATTATTGGGAATTAACAAGGTTTTATTTAACAGAGGGTAGAGAAAAAACAGTGACATACGAGCTCAGCTTGTGTACATCCAGCTATCTCCTGTCCCAATCCATGTGTGTCATGGCTGAAGTCCCATTTCTGGTCCTAGCTCCCACAATGCGCCTATAATAGTAATTTCTTTTTTCACTTCCGTATGACAGATTTTTGAATGGACATGTTGATATCACGTGTCCATTTCCTTCCTGTAATGGATTCTTAAACCCGTTGACTTGTGTTGATGTTTTTTTGTTTGTTTGTTTGTTGGTTTTGTAGGGTTCAATGTTATGACAATGTTACAACTGGTTGAAACACACAACTCAGACACGTGGTGTTGGACATAACATTTTATATAAGTAGACAGATTTAGTAAGCGGTCAGATTAGGGCCGGTGCAAGATGATTTGGCACCCTAGGCAAGTCTTTTGATCTGTGCCCCCTTGAAAGTAAGAAATGTAATCCCTATACCCAGTTGACATTAACGGTTTAAATCTTTTAAGAATATCTGCACTACCTGTCAAATAATAGATACAGCTAATCTATTTTTTTTATAATGAATATTGATATCTCAATAGTGCTCATCTGTTGAGCTGGTGAATGGCACAACAATATGTGTTACATAATTCATAAACAGCTTATGAATTATGTACGTACTGTAGTAAGAATATTTTTAATTGAGTTCGTTAGGTTCAAAATTGGAGGGGGTTAAGTGGAAAATTTAGTTAAGTTATGATTGATTTGTAATAACCCAGACTTAACCCCCCCCCTCCCCGGTAGCACGCGATGACACGTGTGAGAAGTTTTATGTGTAGTTGTGACCAGGTTCTAGCCGAGTGTGGGCGGAGGCGTCGGCTCTCGATATGATGTTTCTCCAATGCTCGGGCGAGTTCGGCTGGGGTTGTTGAAATAAAAGACTTTAAAAAGAAAAAAAAACATGCAAGTCTTGCTTTATTGATTAATTCAATAAGAATGCACAGACATCCAGCCTGAAGAAGAAAAAAAAAATCAACCCAAAGAAATCAGCCCTGAAGAATATGGCAGCCAAGTTAACAAGTAAAGAACCCTCATCATATCATCATCAATTCTCATACTGTCTCTCTCTTGCTGATTATATATACCCGATGTTAAGGGGCAGGTGATTTTCACGTCATCAAATCGAAGACGAGATCAACTTCTTTTCCCTCAAAGAAATACTGCAATTTCTGCTGTCTTTTTTTAAAAAATCATCTCTTATTGCAATTAGATCTTATTTTTAATAGGTGGCCTAGGTTAGGTACTAAATTCTAACAAAAACTGCCGAAAGACAAACGGTTCAGTTAACAAACCTTCACCCATCTTTATGACTGAAAAGAAAATGGTGTGTGCACATAATGAATAGGGTAGCCTTTTCAGTTTTGTAATATAGTGCAGAAAATTCAAATTTAAAAGTTAACTGTTAAGAGTATTTGCGGTTTTCGAAGGAGCTCTTATTTCTCCGTAGTTGTAGGCAAATTGTCGGACAAAGAAGGAACAAACACGAAATTAAATGCAGACACTTGTATTGACAAAATTACATAAAATTGTTGCAAATTTTAATGGTATTTGCTACGAGACTTATCTGTGGAGTAATTTTCTTGGAGTAATGGTGATAACAGGGTATTCTTTCGTCGGTAGGAAATGTTGATAAGACGCTTCGTCTCGGTAGTTTCTCGTCCTTCAGTAAGTGTGCAATTGTACCGGCCTTTATGCAGTATGTAGATACAATGCCTTAGAAGGTTGTAGAGTTCTGTGATAAGTGGGCCCTGTTTTGGGGCTTGGTAATGAGAGCTTGGTGGTTTTACGTCTCTCCTCCAGCACTGCCTTTCGATAAGTAAGCCCTGTTTTGGGCTAAGTGATGAATGAAGTGTAGGGACCGCTGTTTACGCGACTACCCTCAGTGGGTGCTCCGTGATAAGTAGGCCCTGTTTTTGGGCTAAGTGAGAGAACGTTTATTTTTTACGTCTCTTGTTGGTAACGGCTCTCTGATAAGTTAAGTTTTTGTTTTTTGGCGCCAACATACAATTTTGGCGACCTGCCCCCTAGCGGCAGGGGGGAAATAATTGGTTATGGAATTTCCAATAAGGGGCATATAACATATGTATTCTAGAACAGCGTGTCCTCCTCCCTGTCGACTGGGGCGTTAGAATGCGATGACTGCACCTCTGCATAGGGGCAAGACTCCCCCAACCGAGCAGTCCATGACTTGCAATACTCCACTTTGGCCCTTTCTTGGGCTAAACGGGCGGTCGAAGAGGCCTCCTCCGATCAATCGGCTGGTCACGTCAAGCCCTAGCATTTATATGATTGCCCCAACCCTATTGCCCTTATGGCAAGCCCTAGTCCATTTTATCATATGGGTGCAAGAAAGTGGTGGCTGAGGTTCTACATGTCCTAGGAATGATGTTAAACTCTATCTGATGGTGAGGTTCCAGTTCTGGAGGTTTGGGGAATGTGGAGCACCTCTTCATCCCCATTGCTCCCTGATCCATTTTGACCCGGAGTGGTAGTACCTGTTAGGGTCCTATCTATGAGTTCAATAGAAAAATGTATTTATAAAAAAAAACATTGAGTATCCAATAAGAATTAATTTATTTCAAAACTTTATCGGTATTAAATGACCCACTGAGGTTTATATGCCGTAAAACAACAAACCAAACCAAACCATAAAACCTTATATGCCAAAATATTCCAAAAGATGCTAATTTGAAAGTTTAAATTTTCTTTTCATTATATTTCCCTTTAGATGGAATTTCTATTTGTGCTTAGGTTGGCCTGTAGGCGTTATTTTCGTATTTGCCTGGAGAGTTGTCTGTCCGTTTAGTTTCGCTGGTTCCCGCTAGGAGCCTCGGTGGTATTTAAGCGGCTGATTTGAACTTCTCTTTCTCTTTTCCTGTTGCTCGACCTACGAGACACTATGGGTTAGACTTAGGTCTACTCCCTTCTCGTTGGGGCTTCGGCCCTTAACACTGGCTACTCACTGCTAGTAAGTCTTGTATACGATATATGACTATCCTTTAGTCATGTATCCGTAACTACGTTTTTATGTACATTTAGGTATCTCTCTGATACCTAAATATCTTGTATTTTACCATTCATGAATGTGTCATTATCTCTACTCTTATATGTATTTATATTACTTATGTATGTATTATGTACCCTGTTTATTCTGTGCTGTATATAAAATGTTTTGTCTATCAACCTTTGTCGGAGTTTTATCTGCAAGTATTATCACTTTGAATCTTACAACTGGTGACCCCGACGTGATGAAAACGTTTTGTGAAGGCTTTGTTTTATAAAGATTAATAACACCAGCGGCAGTACTCCTAGGTTTGAATGGAGTTAACCTCAAATGTGGCACACAGGTTAAGAGTCAAAGAAGTATAATATATATATGTATATGATATTTATATAAATGTCACTTAGCTGTTTATCCTGGGATATGGGGTATTAACGGAGCCCCTTGCTACGGCCTTCTGTTTATAATTCGGATATAGATGGACTTCTGTTTGCGTCCGACTCCGGTTCTGTTGTAGTATAGTAGGAGCGACCTTTTGTGCGGTCCGTCTCCGGCGAGTGTTGATTCAGAAGAGATTGAATGAGTCTGCACTTTGGGTTTGGCGCCAAAGTATGCTGGCTCATGATTGGTTGGTTTGAAACAGAGGCTCGCAGACAAGGGACGATAACCCCATACCCAAGAATTCTTAATAGTTTTGCATTTGGAACTTTAATCCTTACACACCCAAAAATGGACCACAAGAAAGAAAAGGTTGAGAACTGCTGGTCTAAATGACCCAGAATAGAGATGTAGACTTAACCTGTTTTGAAGATTTTCTCATCACTCATTCAAATAACAAATCTATCAGCTGCTACACCCACAAAAATAGAAAAGTGAAAAAGCCTGTATATCTGCTACAGGTGTTAAATTCTTGCACTTGTGTTTTTGTTCATTACACGACCAACTAAACACACCTTTCAAATGTCATCACATCTCTAGTGATTGAAGAAAAAAGAAAGATTAAAATCTAATATCTAACCTTAAAATTTAAGGAATTTCGGACCAAGTAACCAATAAGCACCCCAAACTGGAAACTGTTTTGAAAGGAATACCTTTTGCTTTTCACCGTAAATTCCCGGTTGTTTGTTTACAAACAACAGACGATTTTTTTTGCATTAGAATTTCACTGTAAAAGTTTGTTCATGTATATTTACAACCCAAATGCATGTTTTTATACTAAAATAGTTTTTTTTTAATTTTAACAAAATAAATAGTTATTTATTGGTTACTTGGTCCCAACATCCTTTTATTTAAATAAACATAAAAATTGTTTTTATTTACAAACTATTTTTATCTAAATAATGATGTATCTGCATTTCTCTTCTGATTAAATAAAAACTATTGTTACATAGTTAGTAGACCCCTAATACTTTTTTAAGGTATTGTAGATATCATAATGGCGATTAGTACAGCTGATGGCCTTGAGAGTGAGTGACAACGCTTGACCTCCCTCTCACCCTGCCTTGCGGGGATGGATCGTGAGAACCGGAAGCCATGGAAGACCCTGTCTTCCGGTTTAAGGATATAGTCAGTTTAAGTCAGTTAGCAGGTAGGAGCTCGAAGGTGTAAGTCGCATTTCTAAGCGCGTCCTGTTATCTGCGCAGATTGTCTGGTTTGGGGATTTACAAATAAAGTAACATCAACGTAAATCGAAGTCTTGTGTTTATTATCTAAAAACTAACAATGACACAGGGCTTCTGATAACGAGAAATCCCTAACAGAAACCAGACCCGAAGTCCCCAAGAAAGTCAACACCAGACGCTAGACCAAGATGTTAGAAGATATACCAGACCAAGATGTTAGACGATTAGAAGCAAAGCCGGCCAGAAGAATTGACGACCAGAGTAAGAAGTAAGAAGGGTATACAACGTTATATAGATTTGGTACTGTGAAAACCCCAGTACGTAACACTATTTTAATATAAAAACGTGTCTTTCGTTTAAAGTTTTTAAAACTTAAAAAAAATCAGTTATTTCATGTTGTTATTGTTAATTAATTCAATAGGATTTTTTATTTTATTAAAAAAGTGAAACATGTGAATTTAATTTAGGAATCAAAGGGGTCTATACTAGGTAAAAAAAAAAAAAAGATTGAGAACCACTGGTTTAGAATACCAAAAAGATACTGAAAAGTAATCAGCTTCATCCAGGATTTGAACTCAGATCGCCATGTCCATTATCCAGCAACGATAAACATAACACCACAATTAAACAGGTAAACTTGATTTTTTATATGGTCTTCCTGTGTGTAAAAACATCCATATTTGGTAAAGAAGAACAATTTCCTCGTAAATTCCTACCATAAAATAAACTGAACCCTCATTTTATGTCCGTGTTTTTGCAATAAATGTTTTATTTTTCTTGCACCCGTTATTTTACAATACTAAATATATTTTCTTGATTCTTTATTCTTTAACAAATAAAGAAAATATATTTAGTATTGTAAAATAACGGGTGTAAGAAAAATAAAACATTTATTGCAAAAACACGGACATAAAATGAGGGTTCAGTTTATTTTATGGTAGGAATTTACGAGGAAATAGTTCTTCTTTACCCCATATTTTAGGTGTACTTGGATTTTAGGAAAGTTATGTCAAATAATTCCTTTAAGGATCCGAAAGTACTTTACTGGTTTTATTTTTCATTCATTCACTTTTTTTTGTTTTGTTTTCTTTTTTTGGATAAAAGTTTCTTTGATTTTTTATCAGTTGATTTTTTTTTCAATTTGAATGACAGATTTTATTTTTATTTTATCCTTTTAAATAAACTAGAATAAGATAAACCAGAATTTTGAAACCTTACTTGTTTTATTTTCTGCATTTCACCCTTTGTGGGCTTTTTTTCTTTTTTTTTTTTTCTTTTTTTGAATTCTCCGAATTCTGTTGAACCAGAAAAAGGAGCCTAAAAGCTATGTCTATTTTTTTTTTCTAAAGTCAGTCAACCAAAATTGGATAAATCATTTGAAAAATCCTAAAATGCTGAAATTAAAGAAAGGCTCTTCACTTTTCTTTCTTTTACTTTTTCTTGTTTTTCTTTTTTCTTTTTAAATCTTTTACTTTTTTTGTTTTTGTTTTTTCTCTTTTTCTTATTTCTTATTCTTTTTTCTTTCTTTTTTTTTTCCTTTTTCATTTTCTTTTTCATTTTCTTTTTTCTTTTTTTGTTTTTTGTTTTTTTATTTCTTATTCTTTTTTCATTTTCATTTTCTTTTTTCTTATCTTTTTTCCCTTTTCATTTTCTTATTCTTTTTTTCTTTCTTTCTTTTTTCTTTCTTTTCTTTTTCTCTTTTCTTTTTCTTTTTCTTTCTTATCTTTTTTTCTTTTTCCTTTTCTTTCTTTCTTTTTTTCCTCCTTTTTCTATTTTTCTTTTTCTTTTTCTTTCTTATTCTATTTCTTTTTCTTTTATTATCCTTTTTTCTTTTTCTTTTTCTTTTTTCTTTTTTTCATTTCTTATTTCATTTTTCATTTCCATTTTCCTTTTTTTTTTTACTCCTCTTCTAAAATTTTGCTTTTCTTTTCTCTCTTCTCTTCTCTGTTATTTCTTTTTTTTTCCTTTTTTCTTCTTTCTCATTTTTTCTTTACTTTCCTTCTCTTTTCTGTTTCTTCTTAATTTTATATTCCTCTTTCTTATTTTTTTTTCTTTTTTCCTTCTCTTCGAATTTCTATTTTTATCTTTTCTTCTTTTTTAAAAACTTTTTTAGTGCTTCAAAATGGCTTCTTTTTTTGTTTGGCTTTCAAAATGGCTGCTTCTATCAGAAAGTTTAAGGTAGTCCTTTATCTTATTTCAAAAATGTTTATCTCACCTTCCAGATCAAAAAAAAATTTAAATGGCCAAAGAAAAAAGCTTAGCACTTCTTGTAGAAATGCTTCTATTTCCAGTAACAATTATTTTAGAAGTTTCTTTAAAAAAATGATCAATTTTTTCTTACAATGCAATTTTTAATTATTAATGAGGTAATTTAGGGTTTGTTTAGAAAAGCTTTTGTTTTCTTTTTTTCCTTTCTTTCTTTTTTCTTTCTTTCTTTCATTCAGCCTTTCTTTCTTTCTTTCTTTCTTTCTTTCTTTCTTTCTTTCCTTCCTTCATTCATTCATTCAGCCTTTCTTTCTGTTTTCTTTCTTTCTTTCTTTCTTTCTTTCTTTCTTTCTTTGCTTCTTCTATCTTTTCACTCTTCTTTCCTTTCTTTTTCATTCTTTCATCCTTTCTTTTTTCTTTCTTTTTCATTATTTCTTTCTCCCATCCTTTCTTTCAATCCTTTCTTTCATTCATTCTTTTTCTTTCTTTCTTTTTTTTCATCCTTTCTTTCATCCTTTTTCTTTCTTTCTTACAATTTTTCACTTTCCTCCTTTTTTCTTTCTTTTTTTTCTTTCATTCTTTCTTTCATCTTTTCATTTTTTGCATACTTTCTTTCTTTTATTCACCTTTCTTTCTTCATCTCTTTTACTCTTCTCAAAAATTAAATTTTTATTCATCTTTGATGTCTTTCTTTCCCCTTTCATCTTTCTTCTTTTCTTTTTTATTCTTTCTTATTTTTCTTCTTTCTTTTTTTCTTCCTTTCTTTTGTCTTTTCTTTTTTTCTTTTTTCTTTCATTCTCTTTTACCTTTCTCAAAAAAAATTTTTATTCATCATTGATGTCTTTCTTTTTCCCCTTTCATCTTTCTTTCTTTCTTTTTTATTCTTTCTTACTTTGATTTCTTTCTTTTTCTTTCTTTCTTTCTTTCACCTTTCTCAAAAAGTAAAATCTTTTTTCCTTTTTTATTTTTTATTGATGTCTTTCTTTCTCCTTTCTTTCTTTCTTTCTTTCTTTTCTTTCTTACTTTGATTCTTTCTTTCTTTCTTTCTTTTGTCCTTTTCTTTCTTTCTTTCTTTCTTTCTTTCATCTCTTTTACCTTTCTGAAAATAAAAATCTTTTTTCCTTTTTATTCTTCATTGATGTCTTTCTTTCCCTTTCATCTTTCTTTTCTTTCTTGGACCCTACAGGGACAGAAACCATTCTCCAAGCAAAGGAAGTTCCATGATCCTTTTCCCAGAACTTGGCACCACATTCCAATTTCTGATCCAATGATTCTTTCAAAGAAGAAATGGAATTGCTTTCAATCTGAGCAAAAGTCTTTCATTCATTCAAATATTTTCACAGCTTTTAAATCTTAAATATCGAAAAGTCATTTGGAGTAAAATCATGACAAGCATCTTCAAAACGTATGGGTGCGTGTGTGGGTGGGTGGGGGTGTAGTTGTGTGTGTGTGTGTGTGGGGGGGTCTTTATGTGTATGTGTGGGTGGGTGTTTGTGTGGGTGGGTGTTTGTGTGCATGTGTGGAGATGCTTATATGTGTGTAGGGGGTGTTTCTGTGAAGGTATAGGGGGTGTTTGTACGTGAATGTGTGTGGGGTGTTTTTCGTGTGTGTGTGGGTGTTTGTGTGTGTGGGTGTGGGTATTTGTATGTGTGTGGGTGGTGTTTTGTGTGACGGATTGTGGGGTGTTTGTGTGTATGCGTGTGTGTTTGAGTGAAGGTGTTTAAATATGTGTGTGTGTGTGGTTGGGTGTTTATGTGTATGTGTGTGTGGGTGTTTGTGTGTAAGCGTGTGAGGGGTGTCTGTGTATGTATATGTATATGTGCGGGTCTTTGTACATGTGTATGTGTGCGTGTGTGTGTGTGTGTGGTCTTTGTGTGTATGTGAGTATGTTTTCTGAAAAAATGTTTAAATTTCAAATTTGCCAGCCAAAGTTAACTGTGAAGTATTCTTTAGCTCGTTAAACAAAATGATTGATTTTTATAATAAATATGAAGGTATTAAAAGTATGAATAATCACATCCAGGTAACACCCTCCCACCTCTCTACTTTACCTGATACCTCATTTCAAATGGGATCTAATAAAGTTGCAACGTGATTATCTAATTTTTGGTAATCCCAAAGGTGAAGTCTCCAAAATATTTAGAAATCACAGAAACTTTTATTGTTACTGTCAATTATTTGTACTAGTACAAAATAAAAAACACCCTCCGGGCGATGTAAAAATAATTTTTTTAAACATATTGCCTGAGGGGTGGGAGTAAAAAATTCAATGTCAGCGAGTTTGTACTCTAAGTAAGTAAAATCATCAAATTCATTAAAGGATTAAAAAATAAAACAATTTGAAATGTAAACTTTAAATATGTATTAAAATAAAACAAACTATATATAGATATATAATCAGTCATGTATTTATTAAAAATTGTTTTAAAAAACAATGAGGACTGTCTAATGTTGCATGTTCAAATTTTGAGTGTATTTATTCTATGTTATGAGGATTTTGGGTAATGTGACGTAAGCAGTGACGTAATTTTTGTTACAGACAAAAACCGAATCTCCATTATTCTATTAATAATTAGATAGGAATACTTGAAACCATACAATTGTGTTCAAATTATTTGTATTAGATAGGAATACTTGAAACTATATGTGTGCAAATTATTTGAATTACATGGGAATACTTGAAACCATATAATTGTGTTCAAATTATTTGTATTAGATAGGAATACTTAAAAATAATTTGTACACAATTTTATGGTTTCATTAGATAGGAATACTTGAAACCATAAAATTGTGTAAAAATTATTTGTAATTGATAGAAATATTTGATATCATATAACAATGTGTAAAAACTAATTTTGAATAAGAGTATGTGTCCCTGCCCCGTAATATTCTGTTGACTGTCCTTTGAGCCACTTCTTCACTAGAGATTTAACTTCCTTGTCACTGGAATAATGTTTGCCTCAGATTATCATTTCTTCGGTCCCATGAAAGAGGGTTTGAGAGGCAAATATTATTCCAGTGATGAGGAAGTGAAATCCGTAGTGAAGAAGTGGCTCAAAGAACAGTCAACAGAATATTACGAGGCAGGGATACATGTTCTCATTCGAAGGTGGAACATTGTTATTGAGAGAAATGGTGACTATGTGGAGAAGTAGGGATGTGATTCACAGAGGAATAGCTTTATTTTGATATTTCTCTGAATGTTTGAGATGAGGCTTGATGATTAGTATTATCTGTATTATTCGGACTATTGTCCCCATCTTCATTGTTATTTGTACAACGTTTCGGCCGATATGCCCTCCGGCCTTCTTCATGTATTTCTTGTCGGACTCGGGAACCTTCTCGGACACGGGAACCTTCTTTTCGAACTCAGGAACTCTCTTGTCATAATTGGGAGCCATCACAGAACTTTGAACCTAACCCTTTATTTAGTCCATGGGGGTATCCTGTTCTCATTCCGCTAACCATAGCTGGGGTAGGAGTTGTGTTAATTATTTTTCTATGTTACTGCCTCTACTCAGGATTGAAACTGGAATCCAGAAATAACTGTCACTTAGAACTGTCTTAACCTAACTACTTTATCCACTAGGCCATGTGTCCAATTGGAAAAGAAGGTTCCCGAGTCCATAGCTGGGGTAGGAGTTGTGTTAATTATTTTTCTATTTTACTGCCTCTACTCAGGATTGAACCCGGAATCCAGAAATAACTGTCACTTAGAACTGTCTTAACCTAACTACCTTATCCACTAAGGAAAAGAAGGTTCCCGAGTCCGAGAAGGTTTCCGTGTCTGACAAGAAATACCTGAAGAAGCCTGGAGGGCATATCAGCCGAAACGTTGTTGTACAAATAACAATGAAGATGGGGACAATAGTCCGAATAATGCAGATAATACTTTATTTTGATGTATGATACATGTTCCTGTGTAGGTAATTATACCTGTCCTAAACAAAATGGCATTCATTTTTGACTCACCCTCGTAAATATGAAGATACAATGGTACCTTGACTTGCAAGCATCCCCACTTATGTGTTTATTGAGTACCGAGTTGTCATTCGGTCGATATTTTGCTTTGTGCAATGAGCTAAAATTTGAGGTACCAGAGAGCTTCAGATACACTTATGTATATATATGCATAGATAAAATGATATGAAAAACACAGATGTTGTTTAATTGAATTTATTTTTACAAATTTTGCATTGCTAATATTGTCAATATTTCGATCTCATCAAAAAATCTTCATCAGAGCGTAATGATAATTGTGACTGTTTTAAGATGTGAATGTTTTAAACCAGATTCTTCAAGAGAGAAACAGAGAATATTTTAAATTTAAACTGGAAATATTGTTTTTTTTCCAAAAAGTGTGTGTTACGTTTATTCAGTGCGTCTCGTTTGTTCTGTGCATCAAGTTTGTTCAATGCATCTCGTTCATTCGGTGCGTCACGTTTGTTCAGTGCATCTCGTTTGTTCTGTGTGTCACGTTCGTTCAATGCATCTTGTTTGTTCAGTGCGTCTCGTTCGTTTGGTGCGTCTCGTTTGTTCTGTGTGTCACGTTCGTTCAGTGCGTCACGTTCGTTCAGTTGTCTCGTTTGTTCTGTGCGTCACGTTTGTTCAATGCGTCTCGTTCGTTTGATGTATCTCATTTGTTCATTGCATCATGTTTGTTCAGTGCGTCTCGTTTGTTCAATGCAACTCATTCTTTCAGTGCGTCTCGTTTGTTCTGTGCGTCATGTTTGTTCAATGCGTCACGTTCGTTCAATGCATCTTGTTTGTTCAGTGCGTCTCGTTCGTTTGGTGCGTCTCGTTTGTTCTGTGTGTCACGTTCGTTCAGTGCGTCACGTTCGTTCAGTGCGTCTCGTTTGTTCTGTGCGTCACGTTTGTTCAATGCGTCTCGTTTGTTTGATGCGTCTCATTTGTTCATTGCATCATGTTTGTTCAGTGCGTCTCGTTTGTTCAATGCAACTCATTCTTTCAGTGCGTCTCGTTTGTTCTGTGCGTCATGTTTGTTCAATGCGTCTCGTTCGTTCGGTGCGTCACGTTCGTTCAGTGTGTCACGTTTGTTCGGTGATATTTTTATATGTTTACTAAAAACATTTAAGTTTCTAAATTTATTTCACCAAAAAGAAAAATACAGGACAATAGGGTCATGTTGGTGTTATGACCAGCAGAGGTGCAGTTGGTGTATTCTACTGCCCACCGACAGGGTGGCTGAAATCTTGGCATAACACGGAGATTTTCTCATATTCAGCCTTAGGCTGTAAACTTTACAACACTTTATGAAAGGGTTAAAAAAAGGAATTTGAAATTAGTAAAATGATTTGATTTCATAAGAAATATTTATTTTCTATAATTATGAAGAAAGAACAAGAAAAATTCATTTTAAGCCTCAGGAATTGAAATAAGTGATTCTTTTTTTTTTTTCTGTCTATTTTAAATGTGTCTGTGTTTTTGTTTTCAAATATGTAAAAGTCCAGAGAGGGGGGGGCGGGCGGAGAGAGAATAGACAGAGTAATATAGAAAATAGAGAGGGAGAGAAAGAAAAGAAAAACATAGAGAAAGAGAAAGAGAAAACAGGGTGAGAGAGAAAAAACGAAAAAGAAAGAGAGAGAGAGGGGGAGAGAGAGAATAGACAAACAGAGAAAGAAAAAGAAAGAGAAAACATAGAGAAAGAATGAGAAAACAGTGAGAGAGAAAAAACGAGAGAGAGAGAGAGAGAGAGAGAGAGAAGAGAGAGAGAGAGAGAATAAACAGACAAAAATCGAGAGAAAAAAAGAAGAAAAAACAGAGTGATGGAAAAAAAAGATATATATATATATATATATATATATGAGAAGTAAATACACAAGCGATGTGTTTATGATATGGCTTTTTTTTAGCCGACAATTTTTTTGGAGAATATATGCTTAATTGAAGTCGTACCTAATTATGAAAGTTAATTAATTAATAATTAATTAATTAGGCGGGCATACCTATTTAAATGTAAGGCTAAACAAATCGAGAAAAATCAATCTCTGTATGTACATTTCGGCTAATTAATTAATTATTAATTAGTTAACTTTCAAAATTAGGTATTCTCCCAATATATATATATATATATATATATATATATATATATATATATGAGAAGTAAACAAACAATGTGTTTATGATATGGCTTTTTTTAGCCAAGAATTTTTGGGAGAATATGTGCTTAATTGAAGTCGTACTAATTTTGAAAATTATTAATTAATAATTAATGAATTAGGCGGGCATACCTATTCAAATGTAAGGCTAAACAAATCAAGAAAAATCAATCTCTGTATGTACATTTCGGCCAATTAGGCCTCATCAGCAGAGCTATAGATAGGAAGACCGCTTTGTGATTCGAACCCTGACTGTCAAGCTGACAGGCGGGGACTCTAACAAGCTGGTTTTTCCCAGATTTTTCGTTCGTTTTGAAGTAGGTTATATTCCACTTATGGTGACTTTACTACACGACAGTATGAGAAGTAAACAAACAAACAAACAATATATATATATATATATATATATATATATATATATAGAGAGAGAGAGAGAGATGAGGAGAGAAAAAGACAAAATAGAGAAAGAAAAAGAAATAGAAAATATACAGAAAGAAACAGTGAGAGAGAGAGAGAGGAGAGAGAGAGAGAGAGAGAGAGAGAGAGAGAGAGAGAGATAAGAGCAAAAGAGAGAGACACACACACACATACATACACAGAGAAATCAGAGAGAGTGTGTGTGTGAGAGGGAGTGGGAGAAAGAGGAAGAGGGAAAGATAAAAAGAAACAAAGAGAAATCAAGAAGAGAAAGAAAGAAAAAATCAGAGAAAGAAAGGGAAAACAGAGAGAAAGAGAGAAAACGGGGACAAAAAGAAAGAGAAAGAAAGTGGAAAGAAAGAAAGAAAGAAAGAAAGAAAGAGTAAACAGAGGTGGGGGTAAGAAAGAGGAACATAGGGAGAGAAAGAAAGAAAGAAAAGAAAGGGAAAAAAAGAAAAAAAATAGAAAAAGAAAGGGAACAACTAGAGAGCAAGAAAGAGAAATCAGTGAGAGAAAAATCAAAAAAGAAGAAGAAGAGAAGGAGAATGAGATAGATAGAGTGAAAGAGAGAGAGAGAGAGAGAGAGAGAGAGAGAGAGAGAGAGAGAGAGAGAGAGAAATGAGATAGAAAAAGAATGAACTTCTCTCCTTTTTTCCTCTAAACAAGAAACAAACTCAACTAAGCTCTTCAATTACCGCGATAAAAATTGAACAACAAAACTAATTCAAATTTTCCCCTCGACGAAGGAGACATCAAATCTTTTTTTTTTCTTCTTCTCCTGATAACATCGGAGATTGCCAATTAAAATGTACACTTTAAACATTCTTCTCACAACTTTACATCTCACAGTCCGCCAAAACTAAGTCTTCTCACTTGATAACCAAATACAAATGGTACGTAGATGTCTGTCTAAAACTATGTAGATTTTACAAGGATGATTTTGAATGCAATTCCTTTATAGCTCTTTGCTGTACAATCTGATCCTTTGCTGATTGGCTACCTATTCATAATACCAGCACTTTGACTGCAGTGTAATACTAGGACGAGTAAAAAGTTTTGCGATATTTTGGTAACGTGAGTCACATTCATAATACCGGCACTTTGATTTGCAGTGTATTACTAAGACGAGTAAAAAGTTTTGCGATATTTTGGTAATGTGCATCACATTCATAATGCCGGCACTTTGACTGTAGTGTAATACTAAGACGAGTAAAAAGTTTTGCGATATTTTGGTAATGTGAGTCACATTCATAATACCGGCACTTTGATTTGCAGTGTATTACTAAGACAAGTAAAAAGTTTTGCGATATTTTGGTAATGTGCATCACATTCATAATGCCGGCACTTTGATTTGCAGTGTATTACTAAGACGAGTAAAAAGTTTTGCAATATTTTGGTAATGTGCATCACATTCATAATGCGGGCACTTTGACTGTAGTGTAATACTAAGACGAGTAAGAAGTTTTGCAATATTTTGGTAATGTGAGTCACATTCATAATACCAGCACTTTGACTGCAGTATAATACTAGGACGAGTAAAAAGTTTTGTGATATTTTGGTAACATGAGTCACATTCATAATACCGGCACTTTGACTTGCAGTGTATTACTAAGACGAGTAAAAAGTTTTGCGATATTTTGGTAATGTGAGTCACATTCATAATACCGGCACTTTGATTTGCAGTGTATTACTAAGACGAGTAAAAAGTTTTGCAATATTTTGGTAATGTGCATCACATTCATAATGCCGGCACTTTGACTGTAGTGTAATACTAAGACGAGTAAGAAGTTTTGCAATATTTTGGTAATGTGAGTCACATTCATAATACCAGCACTTTGACTGCAGTATAATACTAGGACGAGTAAAAAGTTTTGTGATATTTTGGTAACATGAGTCACATTCATAATACCAGCACTTTGACTGCAGTATAATACTAGGACGAGTAAAAGGTTTTGCAATATTTTGGTAATGTGCGTCACATTCATGATACTGGCACTTTGACTGCAGTGTTATACAAGGGTGAATCAAAAGTTCTACAATATTTTGGTAATGTGGAGAACATTCCTCATACCTGCACTTTGACTGCTGTGTATTACTAGGGCATCAAAAGTTTTGCAATATTTTGTAACATGAGTCACATTCCTAATACCAGAACTTGTAGTTCTAGGGTGAGTAAAAAGTTTTACAATATTTGATAATATGAGTCCCATTCAGCTCTTTGACTCCAGTCATATATATTTATATCATAAATATTAGGGCGAGTTAAAAGTTTTGCAATATTTTGGAAACATAATACTAGCACTGAATTTATTTCCAAGTTATAAAAATTGTTATTGTGAAAATTTGGGAATTCAAAATTTCTGGATTGCTTGTCCACATTCAGCCTAGAATGTTTTGATTTGCTCACGGAGTCAGATGATACCAAAATGGTATGATATGTTGGGCTACTGTCTCTAGGAGTAAAGCTGAAAAAATGTGACACACTGACATTCACATTTATTATTACAGATATACATAGTGTATCTTTCGGCATTAAGTTATTATTTAAACAGGTTTGGTTGAATACCATGGAATATTTATTCTTAATGATTTTTAATTACTTATATTCAAGTCCTCATGTATACTATATGATTGTCATGTAAAAAGTATAATCATATATTTTTACTATAGTAAAAATTAGTATATATATATATATATATATTTATATATATATATATATAACATTATAATATCAAATAATCTTATTTTAAAGATGTGATTATTTGATATAATATCAAATAATCATATATATATATATATATATAGTTTTTTCCGTAGTTAGGGTCTTTCCATGTGTGGTTTAACCAAGCTGATGCAGGTAGACCATAAGGAGAGCTCAATGTGCCTAATACCAGTGAGTAAAAGGGGAGTATGTTAATTTTTATTTTATTTTTTATTTTTTATATTTTATATTTTATTTTTTATTTTTTTATTTTTATTTTTTATTTTTATTTTTATTTTTTATTTTTTTTATTTTATTTTATTTCATTCTGTTTTAGTAGATTCTAATTCTTTATTCTAATTTTAATTCTTTTCTTATTTTAATTTAATTTATCTTATTTTATTTTATGAGATTTTATTAATCTTAACCATTATGCTTTATTCCTTTACCTTATTGTCATTATCATTATATTTGTTACTCTTATTTTTATTTTTTAATCTTTAATTTTTTTATTTTTTTTATTTTTTCTTATTTTTTTTTATTTCTATTATATTTGTTATCTTTTATTTTCTCTTTCTTCTTCTTCTTCTTTTCTTCTTTTTCTTTTTATTTTATTTTAGCCTTTAAATTCTGCTCCTTTTGTATATTACACTCTTACAACCATTTCTCCAAAGTAATCTGCCCTAAGCTAAGCCACACCTCATCCAAAACAATAGACCTCCCCACCTCATCCAAAGAAACTAACCCCACCCATTCCAAAATAAGACACCAACCCTCCCTCCCCTAAATTGAAGATATAAAAGAGATTGTTACTTTGGGAAATTCTCAGTAAGATCATGTTCTTGTGATTACCTGAAGATGCCGTATTAATACGGTTGAAATAAATTATTGTAATGAAGCAAGTTTAGAGTTTTTCTTCATTTACTAAATATATAATATATATATATATATATATATATACATATATATATATATATATATATATATATATATATATACCCCACTTTAAAAATTTTCATCTATTAATCTATTCCCGCACTTTACATTGTATCTCCAGTTTCTAAAGTGCAATATAGATGCTATTGATATAGAATAAACCCCCCCAATTACCCCATTAATCACTTTAAACAATTATTTTTAGATAAGAGTATCAATAATAACTTTTAATCTCTCTCTT
>CM042168.1:47273760-47320453 GCA_023376005.1 Doryteuthis pealeii
CCCACCCACACACGGCACCCATACGTTTTGAGATGTATGTCAGGATTCTTACTTCCAAATACTTTTCGATCATTTAAGATTTAACAAGCTGTGAAACTATTTGACATGAATGAAACAGACGTTTTGCTCAGAGTGAAAGCAATTCCCATTCTTCTCTTGAAAGAACCACTTGGATCAGAAATCTGGAACCTGTCGGCCGGTGTCATAAGCTTCTGTTGAAGAAGGCATCATGGAAACCTCCTTTGCTCTGGAGAATGGTTTCTGTCCCTGTAGGTCAAGAAAGAAAAGCAAAATGAAAGCAGGAACGAAAGAAAGAATCAATGAAGAATAAAAGGAAAAAAAGATTTTATTTTCAGAAAGGTAAAGAGATGAAACGAAAGCGAAGAAAGAAAGAAAGACACGAACGAAAGGACACAAAAAAGAAAGAAAAAGAAAGACATCCAACAGTAAGAAAAGAATATAAAAATAAGAAAAGAAAGAAGAAAAGAAAGAAAGGAGAAAGAAAGACATCAATAAAAAATAAAAAAGGAAAAAAAAAGATTTTACTTTTTGAGAAAGGTGAAAGAAAGAAAGAAGAAAAAAAAAGAAAAGAATCAAAGTAAGAAAGAATAAAAAAAAGAAAGAAAGAAAGATGAAAGGGGAAAAAAGAAAGACATCAATGATGAATAAAAAATTTTTTGAGAAAGGTGTAAAAGAGATGAAGAAAGAAAGAAAAAAAAAAAAGACAAAAGAAAGGAAGAAAAAAAAGAAAGAAAAAAATAAGAAAGAATAAAAAAAAAAGAAAGAAAGATGAAAGGGGAAAGAAGAAAGACCAAAGATGAATAAAAATTTAATTTTGAGAAGAGTAAAAGAGATGAAAGAAAGAAAGGCTGAATAAAAGAAAGAAAGTATGCAAAAAAATGAAAAGATGAAAGAAAGAATGAAAGAAAAAAAAGAAAGAGAAAGAAAGGAGGAAAGTGAAAAATTTTAAGAAAGAAAGAAAAAAGGATGAAAGAAAGGATGAAAAAAAAAGAAAGAAAGAAAAAAGAATGAAAGGATGAAAGAAAGGATTGAAAGAAAGGATGGGAGAAAGAAATAATGAAAAAAGAAAGAAAAAAGAAAGGATGAAAGAATGAAAAAGAAAGGAAAGAAGAGTGAAAAGATAGAAGAAGCAAAGAAAGAAAGAAAGAAAGAAAACAGAAAGAAAGGCTGAATGAACAAAGGAAAGAAAGAAAGAAAGAAAGAAAGAAGGAAAGAAAGAAAGGCTGAATGAAAGAAAGAAAGAAAAAAGAAAGAGAGGGAAAAAAAAGAAAACAAAAGCTTTTATAAGTTTTCTAAACAAACCCTAAATTACCTCATTAATAATTAAAAATTGCATTGTAAGAAAAAATTGATCATTTTTTTAAAGAAACTTCTAAAATAATTGTTACTGGAAATAGAAGCATTTCTACAAGAAGTGCTAAGCTTTTTTCTTTGCCCTTTATTTTTTTTTTGATCTGGAAGGTGAGATAAACATTTTTGAAATAAGATAAAGGACTACCTTAAACTTTCTGATAGAAGCAGCCATTTTGAAAGCCAAAAAAAAAAAATAAAAAGCCATTTTGAAGCACTAAAAAGAGATTTTAAAAAGGATGGAAAAGAAGAAAAGATAAAAATAGAAATTCAAAGAGAAGGAAAAAAGAAGAAAAAAATAAGAAAGCAGGAATAAGAAATTAAGAAGAAACAGAAAAGAGAAGGAAAGTAAAGAAAAAAATGAGAAAAGAAAGAAAAATAGGAAAAATAAAAGAAATAACAGAGAAGAGAAAGAGAGAAAAAGAAAAGCAAAATTTTAGAAGAAGAGTAAAAAAAAAAGAAAGGAAAATGAAAATGGAAAAAGAATAAGAAATGAAAAAAAAGAAAAAAGAAAAAGAAAATGAAAAAGAAAAAAGGATAATAAAAGAAAAAAGAAAATAGAATAAGAAAGAAAAAAGAAAAAGAAAAATAGAAAAAGGAGGAGAAAAAGGAAAGAAAAAGAAAAGGAAAAAGAAAAAAAACAGATAAGAAAAGAAAAAGAAAAAAGAATAAGAAAGAAAAAAGTGGAAAAAGAAAGAATAAAAGAGGAAAAAGAAAGAAAAAAAGAATAAGAAAATGAAAAGGGAAAAAAGATAAGAAAAAAAGAAAATGAAAATGAAAAAAGAATAAGAAATAAAAAAACAAAAAACAAAAAGTAAAAAGAAAGAAAAAGAAAATGAAAAAGAAAATGAAAAAGGAAAAAAGATAAGAAAAGAAAAAAGAATAAGAAATAAAAAAGAAAACAGAAAAAAGAAAACAAAAAAAAAGTAAAAGATTTTAAAAAGAAAAAAAGAAAACAAGAAAAAGTAAAAGAAAGAAGGTTAAGAGCCTTTCTTTAATTTCCAGCATTTTAGGATTTTTCAAATGATTAATTCAATTTTGGTTGACTGACTTTAGAAAAAAAATAGACATAGCTTTAGGCTCCTTTTTCTGATTCAACAGAATTCGGAGAATTCAAAAAAAAAAAAAAAAAAAAAAAAGAAAAAATGCCCACAAAGGTGAAATGCAGAAAATAAAACAAGTAAGGTTTCAAAATTCTGGTTTATCTTATTCTGGTTTATTTAAAATGATAAAATAAAAATAAAATCTGTCATTCAAATTGAAAAAAAAATCAACTGATAAAAAATCAAAGAAACTTTTATCCAAAAAAAGAAAAGAAAACAAAAAAAAGTGAGTAAATGAAAAATAAAACCAGTGAAGTACTTTCGGATCCTTAAAGAAATTATTTGACATAACTTTCCTAAAATCCAAGTACACCTAAAATATGGGGTAAAGAAGAACAATTTCCTCGTAAATTCCTACCATAAAATAAACTGAACCCTCATTTTATGTCCGTGTTTTTGCAATAAATGTTTTATTTTTCTTGCACCCGTTATTTTACAATACTAAATATATTTTCTTTATTTGTTAAAGAATAAAGAATCAAGAAAATATATTTAGTATTGTAAAATAACGGGTGCAAGAAAAATAAAACATTTATTGCAAAAACACGGACATAAAATGAGGGTTCAGTTTATTTTATGGTAGGAATTTACGAGGAAATTGTTCTTCTTTACCAAATATGGATGTTTTTACACACAGGAAGACCATATAAAAATCAAATTTACCTGTTTAATTGTGGTGTTATGTTTATCGTTGCTGGATAATGGACATGGTGATCTGAGTTCAAATCCTGGATGAAACTGATTACTTTTCAGTATCCATTGGGTATTCTAAACCAGTGGTTCTCAATTTTATTTTTTTTTACCTAGTATAGACCCCCTTGATTCCTAAATTAAATTCACATGTTTCACTTTTTTAATGAAATAAAAAATCAGTTATTTCATGTTGTTATTGTTAATTAATTCAATAGGATTTTTTTTAAAGTTTTAAAAACTTTAAACGAAAGACACGTTTTTATATTAAAATAGTTTTTATTTAATCAGAAGAGAAATGCAGATAGTTTTTATTTAAATAATGATTTGTTTTTATTTACAAACTATTTTTTATGTTTATTTAAATAAAAGGATGTTGGGACTGTAGCCGTTATTTTCGTATTTCGCCTGGAGAGTTGTCTGCCCGTTTAGTTCGCTGGTTCCCGCTAGGGGCTTTTGATATTTAAGCGGCTGATTTGAACGTCTCTTCCTCTTTTCCGGTTGCTCGACCTACGAGACACATGGGTTAGACTCTGGTCTACCCCCTTCTTGTTGGGGCTTTGGCCCCCCTTACATTACCGTAAGTGATTCACACAGCATGAACTATTCCTAGTCTCATGTCTGTGGCTTTTATGTTTATCTTTTTACCATTCATGAATGCGTCATTATCTCTACTCATGTATGTATGTTTATGTACACCTCTATGTATTATGTACCCTGTTAATTCTTGTGCTGTATATAAAATGTTTTGTCTATCAACCCTTGTCGGAGTTTTATCTTCAAGTATTATCACTTTGAATCTTACAGGACCAAGTAACCAATAAATAACTATTTATTTTATTAAAATTAAAAAAAAACTATTTTAATATAAAAACATGCGTTTGGGTTGTAAATATACATGAACAAACTTTTACAGTGAAATTCTAATGCAAAAAAAAAATCGTCTGTTGTTTGTAAACAAACAACCGGGAGTTTACAGTGAAAAGCAAAAGGTGTTCCTTTCAAAACAGCTCACAGCTGGGGTGCTTATTGGTTACTTGGTCCGAAATTCCTTACATTTTAAGGTTAGATATTAGATTTTAATCTTTCTTTTTTCTTCAATCACTAGAGATGTGATGACATTTGAAAGGTGTGTTTAGTTGGTCGTGTAATGAACAAAAACACAAGTGCAAGAATTTAACACCTGTAGCAGATATACAGGCTTTTTCACTTTTCTATTTTTGTGGGTGTAGCAGCTGATAGATTTGTTATTTGAATGAGTGATGAGAAAATCTTCAAAACAGGTTAAGTCTACATCTCTATTCTGGGTCATTTAGACCAGCAGTTCTCAACCTTTTCTTTCTTGTGGTCCATTTTTGGGTGTGTAAGGATTAAAGTTCCAAATGCAAAACTATTAAGAATTCTGGGGTATGGGGTTATCGTCCCTTGTCTGCGAGCCTCTGTTTCAAACCAACCAATCATGAGCCAGCATACTTTGGCGCCAAACCCAAAGTGCAGACTCATTTCATCTCTTCTGAATCAACACTCGCCGGAGACGGACCGCACAAAAGGTCGCTCCTACTATACTACAACAGAACCGGAGTCGGACGCAAACAGTGTTAAGTATCTGGTCGGCATCCTAGGTTCCAGATGTAATGAATAAGTAAGCAAGCCAATAAGAATCCGGTGTTAACGTATTCCTTGTAAGTCCGTCGTCCAAGGGAATCCAAATGTCAATGAAATAATCTCAGATTGTGGTCTCTATTAATACAGCAGAAGCAGCAGCAGCAGTGCCAGTGATTGGACAATAAGAATCCTTCTCAGGTCACGTGTTTATAGTCGAGTCTATAAGTAGGAGTGACCATTTACCTGATGCCTTATATCAAAAAACTCCAACAAACAGAAGTCCATCTATATCCGAATTATAAACAGAAGGCCGTAGCAAGGGGCTCCGTTAATACCCCATATCCCAGGATAAACAGCTAAGTGACATTTATATAAATATTATATACATATATATATTATATACTTGACCGCAAACGAGACTAAAGTTTGCAAGTTCTTTATATCTAATACAAGTCTTTTATTCACTTTCTGTCGTTCGTTTTACTTCTTTGACTCTTAACCTGTCTGCCACATTTGCGGTTAACTCCATTCAAACCTAGGAGTACTGCCGCTGGTGTTATTAATCTTTATAAACAAAGCCTTCACAAAAAACGTTTTCATCACGTCGGGTCACCAGTTGTAAGATTCAAAGTGATAATACTTGCAGATAAAACTCCGACAAAGGTTGATAGACAAAACATTTTATATACAGCACAGAATAAACAGGGTACATAATACATACATAAGTAATATAAATACATATAAGAGTAGAGATAATGACACATTCATGAATGGTAAAATACAAGATATTTAGGTATCAAAGAGATACCTAAATGTACATAAAAACGTAGTTACGGATACATGACTAAAGGATAGTCATATATCGTATAAGAGACTTACTAGCAGTGAGTGGCCGGTGTTAAGGGCCGAAGCCCCAACGAGAAGGGAGAAGACCTAAGTCTAACCCATAGTGTCTCATAGGTCGGGCAACAGGAAAAGAGAAAGAGAAGTTCAAATCAGCCGCTTAAATACCACCGAGGCCCCTAGCGGGAACCAGCAAAACTAAACGGGCAGACAACTCTCCAGGCAAATACGAAAATAACGCCTACAGGCCAACCTAAGCACAAATAGAAATTCCATCTAAAGGGAAATATAATGAAAAGAAAATTTAAACTTTCAAATTAGCATCTTTTGGAATATTTTGGCATATGAGTTTTTTTGGTTTGGTTTGGTTTGTTGTTTTACGGCATGTCAACCTCAGTGGGTCATTGAATGCCGATAAAGTTTTGAAATAAATTCATTCTTAATGGATACTCAATGTTTTTTTTTATAAATACATTTTTCTATTGAACGCATAGATAAGACCCTAACAGGTACTACCACTCCGGGTCAAAGTGGACCAGGGAGCAATAGGGATGAAGAGGTGCTCCACATTCCCCAAACCTCCGGAACTGGAACCTCACCATCAGATAGAGTTTAACATCATTCATAGGACATGTAGAACCTCAGCAACCACTTTCTTGCACCCATATGATAAAAAGGGTTGGCGCTTGCTATAAGGGCAATAGGGTTGGGGCAATCATATAAGTGCTAGGGCTTGACGTGACCAGCCGATTGATCGGAGGGAGCCTCTTCGACCACCCGTTTAGCCCAAGAAAGGGCCAAAGTGGTGTATTGCAAGTCATGGACTGCTCGGTTGGGGGAGTCTTGTCCCTCTGCAGAGGTGCAGTCATCGCATTCTAACGCCCCAGCCGACAGGGAGGAGGACACGCTGTTCTAGAATACATGTTATATGCCCCCTATTGGAAATTCCATAACCAATTATCTCCCCCTGCCGCTAGGAGGCGGGTCGCCAAAATCGTATGTTGGCGCCAAAAACCAAAATCTTCACTTATCAGAGAGCCGTTACCAACGAGAGACGTAAAAATAAACGTTCTCTCACTTAGCCCAAAAACAGGGCCTACTTATCACGGAGCACCCACTGATGGTAGTCGTGTAAACAGCGGTCCCTACACTTCATTCATCACTTAGCCCAAAACAGGGCTTACTTATCGAAAGGCAGTACTGGAGGAGAGACGTAAAACCACCAAGCTCTCATTACCAAGCCCCAAAACAGGGCCCACTTATCACATAACTCTACAACCAGCTCCCTTCTAAGGCATTGTATCTACATACTGCATAAAGGCCGGTACAATTGCACACTTACTGAAGGATGAGAAACTACCGAGACGAAGCGTCTTATCAACATTTCCTACCGACGAAAAGAATACCCTGTTATCACCATTACTCCAAGAAAATTACTCCACAGATAAGTCTCGTAGCAAATACCATTAAAATTTGCAACAATTTTATGTAATTTTGTCAATACAAGTGTCTGCATTTAATTTCGTGTTTGTTCCTTCTTTGTCCGACAATTTGCCTACAACTACGGAGAAATAAGAGCTCCTTCGAAAACCGCAAATACTCTTAACTGTTAACTTTTAAATTTGAATATTCTGCACTATATTACAAAACTGAAAAGGCTACCCTATTCATTATGTGCACACACCATTTTCTTTTCAGTCATAAAGATAGGTGAAGGTTTGTTAACTGAACCGTTTGTCTTTCGGCAGTTTTTGTTTGAATTTTGTACCTGACCTAGGCCACCTATTAAAAATAAGATCTAATTGCAATAAGAGATGATTTTTTTAAAAAAAAGACAGCAGAAATTGCAGTATTTCTTTGAGAGAAAAGAAGTTGATCTCGTCTTCGATTTGATGAAGTGAAAATCACCTGCCCCTTAACATCGGGTATATAATCAGCAAGAGAGAGACAGTATGAGAATTGATGATGATATGATGAGGGTTCTTTACTTGTTAACTTGGCTGACATATTCTTCAGGGCTGATTTCTTTGGGTTGATTTTTTTTTCTTCTTCTTCAGGCTGGATGTCTGTGCATTCTTATTGAATTGATCAATAAAGCAAGACTTGCATGTTTTTTTTCTTTTTAAAGTCTTTTATTTCAACAACCCCAGCCGAACTCGCCCGAGCGTTGGAAAAACAACATATCGAGAGCCGACGCCTCCGCCCACACTCGGCTAGAAACTGGTCACAACTACACATAAAACTTCTCACACGTGTCATCGCGTGCTATTGCTTTAAGTCTGGGTTATTACAAATCAATCATAACTTAACTAAATTTTCCACTTAGCCCCCTTCGATTTTGAACCTAACGAACTCAATCAAAAATATTCTTACTACAGTACGTACATAATTCATAAGCTGTTTATGAATTATGTAACACATATTGTTGTGCCATTCACCAGCTCAACAGATGAGCACTATTGAGATATCAATATTCATTATAAAAAAAATAGATTAGCTGTATCTATTATTTGACAGGTAGTGCAGATATTCTTAAAAGATTTAAACCGTTAATGTCAACTGGGTATAGGGATTACATTTCTTACTTTCAAGGGGGCACAGATCAAAAGACTTGCCTAGGGTGCCAAATCATCTTGCACCGGTCCTAATCTGACCGCTTACTAAATCTGTCTACTTATATAAAATGTTGTGTCCAACACCACGTGTCTGAGTTGTGTGTTTCAACCAGTTGTAACATTGTCATAACCTTGAACCCTACAAAACCAACAAACAAACAAACAAAAAAACATCAACACAAGTCAACGGGTTTAAGAATCCATTACAGGAAGGAAATGGACACGTGATATCAACATGTCCATTCAAAAATCTGTCATACGGAAGTGAAAAAAGAAATTACTATTATAGGCGCATTGTGGGAGCTAGGACCAGAAATGGGACTTCAGCCATGACACACATGGATTGGGAAAGGAGATAACTGGATGTACACAAGCTGAGCTCGTGTGTCACTGTTTTTTCTCTACCCTGTGTTAAATAAAACCTTGTTAATTCCCAATAATTAGGTCTTGCATTTTCATTCAGTGCTCCGTACTTGTATGAAAATAAAATAAAATAAAATAAAATAAATAAATAAAAAATCATAACCTCAACACAAGTCAACAGGTTTAAGAATCCATTACAGGAAGGAAATGGACACGTGATATCAACATGTCCATTCATAAATCTGTCAACCGGAAGTGAAAAAGAGTTCGAAGGTGTCACACTGTGACGGTTTATTCTTTCGTTTTTTTTAATGTTTTTTTTTTTTTTTTTTTTCAAGGTAAACAAATTTTTTATTCATTGATGAATGTATTACATATTGGGAAAGGCAAATCTCTCGTAGGGAGGGAGAGTATGGGGTAGGAAGATGTTTTTGGGAGTTTTAAGGTTTAAAGTTAGCTGGATACCCTGGTTGCGTGTTTTTTTTTTGGGGGGGGGGAGTGTTTTGTACCCCATCGCAATCAGTCTTGAAATCTGATTTTTTTATATCCTTTTTTCATCTTATTATAATGGAGATTCAGTGTCTGACTGTAACCAAAAACTACGTCACTGCTTATGTCATAATACCCTCAGGAATTGCATAAGTTTATCAATGAGTATTCAATTTATTGTCAAAATCATTAATACATAGAATAAAAACAACAACCCTGTATTACATATACTCAGAAATTAATTTGGCAACATTAAATGGTTCATGTTTGTTAAAACAAGTTTTAATAAATACATGCCTGGTATTATTGATTTATATATTGTATGCTTTCTTCCAATATATATTTAGAGTTATTTATTGTATAGAGTTTTACGAGAAAATTATTTACAAACAAGAAATAGTCACATAATCTTCTTCTAGATTAAATTTGAATATGTTTGTGTATTTAACTGTATCCGGTTTAGGTTTGCACATGTCAGCTTTTCATTAGGAGTTTAAATTTGATGACAGTTTCATCAATCATGCTTACTCCCTCTGCTTCTTCTTTTTTCTTTTTTTTTTCAAATTCAATGACACAGGGTTTAAAAAACATAAAAAGGTTTTTTGTAGTTAAATTTAATATTTAGCAATAAAATCATTAATTAATATTAACAAGACTAGTAGTTTTTTTGTTTGTTTGTTTTTTGGGGTTTTTTTTGCTAATCGCTAGGACATTTTTAGTTTTTTGTTTTTTTTGTTTTTGTTTTTTTTGCTAGTCAAAATAAAGAACACCAAATATATAAATCCAAGAAAAATGCAGGGAAAATTCACTTCACGCCTTTCTTTAAAGACCTTCTCTAAATTACTGACAGGATTTAAATGAATTGGCTATTTACAAATTTTAGGTTTAGTTTTTCAATTGAAACAATAATGCAAATATTTTATATCTGTTGTGACCTCATAAATAAAGCGGATGGCCGCCAAATTTCTGAAATAAAATTCAGTTGTTATCCTGTTATCAGAGAGTGTTGACTTGCTTTATTCTCACTGAAAGAATTCATAGTTACCCTTTTTATAAGGCTGGGTTATAAAAAGGCTTAACCATAAAAAATATCTAACATGGAAAACAAGAACACAAGGAAAAATGAGTTCATGACTTTTTCAAAGGAATTTGCTCAAAACTGACATCAACCAGATTCGGAAATCGACTGAAATTACAGACTGAATTTAAATGAATTGGCTATTTTCAAATTTTAGGTTTAGCGGTTATTTCCTATAACTCCAATCTAAAAAAGGGGAACCACTCTGAATGAATGTTATCCGTTAATTAATCTATCCATTATTTTCCCATTAAACTAACCCTAAACCCTAACCCTAACCCTGTCTTCTTTTTTCCTAGTAGATCAATAAATAAATAAATAATTTATCAAATTCATTCAGAGTGGTTCCCATTTTTTAGGTTGGAGTTATAGGAAATAACCGGGAAACTTGCAAATTGGTAGGAAAATTAAAACGGAAAGTTTTTTGGTGGTTCCTCATGACAGTTTAACTGTAATCTATGAATTAACTTTTTTGCGAATTGGGTTACGGTTTAGGGGTTTGGGGATTAAGGTTGGTTTTTTTATTACGTATTGCTTTAAATGTATAGTTACTATTTTTCAACATTTTTTTAAAAACAACAGAAAAAAAAAGAATATTTGCAATGTAAACTTGGTTTAAAAAATAACACAAACAACTGAGACTAATGTGTCTACCGTTGGGTTCAATAATTAATTTCAATGGTTAATTAAATGTATAGTAATTTTTGGGGTTTTTTTTTGGTTTTTTTAAGCAAAACGTAATTAAAAACAACCTTAATCCCCAAACCCCTAAACCGTAACCCAATTCGCAAAAATTTAGTTCATAGACTTTAGTTAAACTGTCATGGGGGACCACCAAAAAAAATGTCCGTTTTAATTTTCCGACCAATTTGCAAGTTTAGCCAATAATCGGTTTAGTTGTGCAAATTAATTAAATGATAATGCAAATAGTTTATATTTAAAATATGAGGCATAGTAAAAAAAATCTTTCCTTTTTTTTCTCACTCTCTTCACAGTTTAAAATGTCACATCAGAATAGGGCTAAAAACTTTCCAAGAATGATACCAATAAGCCAATTTTAAAATGCTTTTCCTAATTGTTGTTCAGTCCATCACCCTTGGAGAATTTCAAGAAAAATAAAGAAGAAAGAAAAAAGAAAAAAAAAAGATTAAATATTTGTCAATTCCTCGGTGCTAGGCCGGCATTTCAGGAATGAATCTTACTGAACGGAAAAATTTCTGTCTTTTCTTTTTTTTCTTTATTTCTTTTTTCTTTCTTTCTTTCTTTCTTTTTTCTTTTTATTTTTTTTCTCAATGATTCAACCGTAGATTTACTATTTAATATTGACTTATTCATTCAGTCTTTGCAGTGTTATTGTTATTATTGTTGATTGTTGTTGTTGTTGCTGGTGGTATTATCAGTGCAGTTGTTGCTATGTGCATTCTCTCCTGCGTATGTGTTGGACAAAACTCCACACTTACACACAAAGACACATACACACATTTGCTGATAGTCATATATACACAATATACATACATACATACATTACATACATAAATACATACAATGCTGAGAACGCATCATCGCACACATTTAATTACGGTCTCCTCAACTGCAGACTTATTGACACAGACAGGGAGATGTTTGCCTCCACATATCTTGACCTGTATATGTTTTCAGCAAAGTCGTCAATCCTCTTTGGGGATTCTAGTCTGCCGACAAAATTGTTAGATAACACAATTACTATTATCCTCATCATAAGGATGATAGTGACTTGAGAATTATTGGGTTTCTGTTGTAAAGGGTCCATGATGGTATTGATGCTTCTATTTAGGAAGGATTCTATTTAATTTAACATTTCACAGTCAATAGCAGTCCATAATGATATCGATGCTTCTGTTTAGGAAGGAGAGAGAGAGAGAGGTTCTAATTAGCATTTCATAGTTAACAGCGGTTCAGGATGATATCAATGTTTATCTGGATGCTGCGCAGAGACCTTCCACGGGCCTAATAGGGACATTTGGCAAGAGAGAGTCATGGGTATCTTGCTGTCAGTGCCAATTGATGATGTTGATGATTAGGAAGGGGAAGGATTCTAATTAGCATTTCATAGTTAACAGTGGTCCATGATGATATTGATGCTTCTATTTAGGAAGGGGTGAAGATTCTATTAGCATTTCATAGTTTAACAGTGGTCCATGATTATATTTGATGCTTCTATTTAGGAAGGGGTGAAGGATTCTAATTAGCATTTCATAGTTAACAGTGGTCCATGATTATATTGATGCTTCTATTTAGGAAGGGGTGAAGGATTCTAATTAGCATTTCATAGTTAACAGTGGTCCATGATGATATTGATGCTTCTATTTTAGGAAGGGTGAAGGATTCTAATTAGCATTTCATAGTTAACAGTGGTCCATGATTATATTGATGCTTCTATTTAGGAAGGGGTGAAGATTCTCAATTAGCATTTCATAGTTAACAGTGGTCCATGATGATATTGGGATCTTCTATTAAAGGGTGAAGGATTTCAATTATGCATTTCATAGTAACAGTGGTCCATATCATATTGATGCTTCATTTAAAAAACCACCTTTCTTAGTCTGTCAACCATTGATATGAAAAGATTCCCTCTTAGTACAACATCTGCAACAACAAAACAAAATCTAAGTGCATTATGAAAGGGAGTCAAATGTACACTCTATGCTACTGTAAACCCCAGCAAAAACAATTTCCCTGGTCTAGCATAGCAAAAAGGAATAGACTCTTTTATTGTCCAGCTGATACCAAAAATAGACCACTGCCACTAACTTTAAAATAGCGGATTACGGGTGAATGGGAAGGCTAATTTGCATATTGATATTAAAAATTGATTTTAATAAAATATATGCTTAGTATTTTTGATTTTAATTGTTTTGGTTATCTTATTGAATATGAGCAAAAAATCTCGGGGAAAATCTTAACAGAAATCCTAAACAAGAAGAATAACTGTAATTTTATTCTTTACTTCCTATTTAACTAATAGTTAAATTAGGAAAATTTACCAATGAAAGACAGGAGTAATGAAAATGATGAAGAGTTAGTTTCAAAGTTGTTCTATTTTTCAATCATACCCCTCTTTCCAAATCTTTTTATCTGCATTCTATTCAGTTTCATTAGCTTTTCTAATTTAATATGATATTTTATTATATTAAAACTTAAATATTTGCACCCGGGAGGTGCATATATTTGCTAGTATACTTAATTGACTTGTATTATTTTTGATTTTTCAGTGTTGTTCTCATTTTTATTGTGGTATGTAAAAATATGTTTTGGCTGGCTGCTGTATCCTCTGACCTCTTCAGTTCCCTGTCTATCTGACCATGAATGACCAACCTGGGAAATCATTTTGGATAGTCTTCCATCCTTTTTATATCAAACTTGGCTGCATTATCAAATTCCTAAAAGTAATGATATATATATTTACCAACCCTTCCAACAAACAAATGTGAACACAAGGTCAATTTCTTAAGTGGAGTTTAACAGGTTTGAATTCAGAGTTTTCCTTCTCCTAGACTGTTTACCTAGCCAAGTTTAAAGAGCCTAGTCCACTTTACAATTACCATAGCTGGAGGAGAGTACTTGGATTGATACCTTCGCTATGTGAAATGCAAACAGTCTTGTCAGGATTTGAACTTGGTTGACAAATCAATTTCCTACGACTAAAACCATTACACACACGCCTCCATCAAAAAAGCAATGATATATAATCATTGTAGATTTTAACACCTAAAAACAAAATGGTGTATATATATTTGCCAACCTCTCCGCACGAGCAGGATGTGACACAAGGTCAATTTCTTTAAATGTGCATACTATATGAATTATTTGGACTATTGTCCTATCTTTATTGTTATCTACACAACATTCAGCCAATGTCCTCTGACTTTTCAGTATTTCTTGTCAGACTCAGGAACCTTCTTGATCTAGGGAACCTTTTGAACTCTGAACCTTCTCTAAATATTTACCTTTTATACTTATGTATGATTTTTTACCTTGACTCATATTGCATTTTTATTTTTATTTTTTAAAATCTAATCTTAGCTTTTTTAATTATAGGTTCCATATTGTATCCATCTCTATACTTGGTCTACTTAAGACTATAGCCAAACATATGAGCTGATTCTTGAGGCGTATTTTTTCCAATGTTATTCCCTATCTATTATCTTAACTTCATCCATGAGGGCCGATGGTTTCCCTTTCCTTCCATATATGGTCAGCTATAACTGACTTTTCTTTTCTCAGGAACCTTCTCAAACTAGGGACCTTTTGAACTCTGAAAACTTCTCTTCGAACTCGGTAGCCTTCATGTTGCAATCGGGAGCTTTCATGGAACTTTGCGCTGAACCCTTTATTCAATCCTCAGGGGTAGACTGTTCTCATTCCATAACCATGACCGGGCACAAGTGTTAAGCTGTGTTAATTATTTTATGTTACTATCACCAGATTCTATGTTACTGGCCAGAATTGAACCAGATAACTGTCACTTAGAACTATATTAACTCAACACTATATCCATTGCGGCATGTGTCCAATTGGACAATTCAGAATGAATTTTTGGCACCTATAAACCTAATGTCTATTTTTACCTTGAATATTTACCTTTATACTTATGTATGATTTTTTACCTGACCATATTGCATTTTTATTTTATTAAAAAAAAATCAATCTAGCCTTTTTAATTATAGGTTCCCATATTGTATTCATCTCATACTTGGTCTACTTAAGAGGCTACTATAGCCTATCATATGAGCTGGTTCTCTGAAGCGTCTTTCTTCCAATGTTTATTCCCTATCTATTATCTTAACTTCATCCCATGAGGGCCGATGGTTTCCCTTTTCCTTCCATATATGGTCAGCTATAACTGACTTTCTTTTTCTCCTTGTACCACTGCTTTTCGGTGTTCCTCTAGTCTTACTTTCAGTGGATGGCATGTTTTGACTTTGTATACTTTGCCACAGCTGCATGGATAGAATATTCACAATTCTTGGTCATGAAGTATTCTGTTGGGGGTTTGACTCGAAGAAGATGTTTACGAAGAGTCAAGTCACTCTTGAATGTGTCCTGGTGTCATATGGATTACATATCTTTTGAATCTTTACAGCCAAGCCTTTAACATAGAACAGACAGACTGTGGTAATTTTTCAGGTATCATCCTCTGTCCTGCGATGTTGATTTCTCGTAGCTGATGTTATGCTTTCAGGACAATTGTTATGACGGAGGGTATCTCTTAAGCTGTCCATTTGCTTCTGATATACATCATCACTGCAGATGACTTTTGCCCAATGTTTAGGTAATAGATGATTCTTTTCTTACATTATATATATATATAATATTTACCAAACCCCTCCGCACGAGCAGGATGTGACACAAGGTCAATTTCTTAGGCGGAGTTTCAACAGGTTTGAATTCAGATTTTCCTTTTCCTAGACCGGTTGCCTAACCAAGATTAAAGAGCCCAGTCTGCCCTACTATTTATTCATAGAACATGGGCAGAAATAAATTTTGATCAAGAAAATAAAAGTCTTGTGAGTTGATTGATTTGTATTACTCACAAGACTTTTATTTCTTCATCAAAATTTATTTCTGCCCTGTTTCTTCCTTGCCACACGGGAGAATCAACCTCAGCAGAGCACGTCTACCCTGCTTCAATTCTCAGGTTGAAAACTGAATCTAAATCTAGTCACGTGTTCTCGTAACGTGTTCTCTATGGGTCAAAGAGCTATAACCATTACTGGTATTTTTCCACTTTTCTGATTTGAAAGCCAATGGCCCTTATTCAGCTACAGGGTTTGTCAACAATTTATGCCACCACATAAATTATGTAACACAATTCCTAATAACAATCATTTGTTTGCATACAGTATTCCAACAAATACTAATCATTTTTAAACAAATCTATTTGACTCATAGATGGGACCCTAATAGGTATTACCCCTCCAGGTCCGAGTGGATCTTGTGTTACATAATTTTTAGTACCCTAACACTTATTTACAGTAGTGTAGAACCCAAAATGGCTGTTATAAGTTGCAGCCGGTGGCCTTGAAAGATTGATTGACTCAACTTGACCTTAGTCTGATCCTCCTTCTGGGGGATACTGTAAGAATCGGTAGAGAAGACCCTCTTCTGGTTTAGATTAGAAAGAGAGTTTAGTTCAGTATCAGTCAAACCATGAAAGTGGTAAGTCGTGTTAAGCACACGGCCGACTCAATCTGCGCAGTAGTCTGGTGGGATTCGGAATGAAATATGATCTAAAGCAAATCAAAGTCTTGGCTTATTATCTAAAAACTACCAATGACACAGGGCTTCTGATAAAGAGAAATCCCCAATGGAAGACCCAGACACGAAGTCCCAAAGACGAAGTCCAGATGCTAGAAGAACAAAGAGAGTATACAACACTTGGAGTAATGGAAACAAAGTGGTGATTCTCCAGAGTTATAAAACTGGAGTCTTTCAACTGGATGCAGTTTAGTGTCATACCCAGCCCACTTTTTTTGGGAGGAGTGGATTTCCTCTTCTGCAAATTTGCTGTAAGAATATTCTAAACTCCACCAAAACTGCTATCTTTTGTTTGATTGATAATATCTATCATTCCTCTACTATACACAGTCCTTATCTTTCTCAAGACATTGGCACCGTGTAGGTAAACTCCTTCAATCAGTGAAGACTCTGAACACTACCATGTGGGGTGTTGACATAGTATTGTCTTAATCTATAAATCAAGACAAATAACGAGGGAAAAATAAGGAAGAAGTTACTGAACTAACAGGTGTTTTACATTAACATGAATGAAGTAGGAACATATTACTGACAGGAGAAATTGACATTTCATGAAATAAACAAGCTGTGGTACAGAGAAAAAATGTATTTATCTTAAAAAGTCGTTGGGGTGGCCTAATGTCGGTATCAGCCATGCAGCGAGGGAGTATATCCCCTTTTCACTAGTGCTAGACCAAGGAGATTATTTTAGTGTCTGAGGTGGAGTGCCACACCTACCATCAGCTCCTTACTTTACCGCACAGATCCCTGTGCTACTCATACGCTGAGTTGGCGAGGGCGGGTATCGAACTAGGAACCTTGTGGTTTAAGAGCTGACTTTGAATTAAGAAATAAATAGCGGTGAAGCTAATTTAAAATAACTCAAATTCACATTACCTTCGAGATCCAAATAGGCTAAGTTGGTAGAGACAAGAATCTTCGTCTTTCTTGGACGAGGTCCAGTGTGGAAAAGGACGAAATTAAGGACAGGCGGTGAAAGGGGAATGAAAATGGTGTCATAAGGGATTTGTCCTGCCGGTTAAAATAGGCCACTAAGGAAGGTAACTCTAAGGGTTAATTATCTAAATGTATAACATGACAATATTTACCATTTCTCTGATTTTTTTAGATGAGGCTTGATGATTAGTATTATTTGTATTATTCGGACTATTGTCCTCATCTCCATTGATATCTGTACATTTCACCCAATTGGACACATGGCTTAATGGATAAAAGAGTTATGATAAGTTCAAAGTGACAGTTATCTCTAAACTACAGGTTCAATCCTGGTCAGGGGCAGCGGTAACATAGAATAATAATTAACACAGCTTAACGCCTCTACCCCAGGTATGGTTAGCGGAATGAGAAAAGGATACGCCCATAGACTGAATAAAGGGTTAGGTTCAAAGTTCTCTGATTACGACAAGAAGGTTTCCCAGTCCGAGATGGTTCCCAAGTCTGAGAAGATTCTGATTCCGACAAGAAATACCTGAAGAAGGCCGGAGGGCACATTGGCCAAAACATTGTACAGATAACAATGAAGATGAGGATAATAGTCCGAATAATCCAAATAATACTAATGACAATATTTATTAAAGTAATAAATCCTTGTGTACTTGTTCTTGTTCCGATCTTCTGCTTGTCTTGGCACTTAATTTCTTTGGAATTTTTCCATTTGAAGAAATCAGTGCAGGGCCATTTCAACAACTCCATCCTCAAAGAATTATCCCAGGGTTTTTTATTTCAAGTAGAATTTATCCCATCAACAAATTTTGATATTGTGTAAATCCATTAAAAGTTTTCTTCTTCTCCTCCTCTTTCTTCTTCTCCTCTTTCTTCTTCTTCTTCTTCTTTTCTTCTTCTTCTCTTCTCCTCTCCTCCTTCTTCTTCTTCTTCTCTCTTCTTCTTCTCCTCCTCCTCCTCCTCTTTCTTCTTCTCTTCCTCCTCCTCCTTCTTCTCTTCTTCTTCTCTTCCTCCTCCTCCTCCTTCTTCTTCTTCTTCTTCTCTTCCTCCCCTCCTCCTTCTTCTTTTTCTTCTTCTTCTTCTTCTTCTCCTCCTTATTCTTCTTCTTCTCTTTCTTCTTCTTCTTCTCTTCCTCCTCCTCTTCCTCCTTCTTCTTCCTTCTCTCCTCCTCCTTCTTCTTCTTCTTCTTCTTCTTCTTCTTTTTCTTCTTCTTCTTTTACTCCTCCTCCTCCTTATTCTTATTCTTCTTCTCTTTCTTCTTCTTCTTCTTCTTCTTCTTCTTCTTCTTCTTCTTCTTTCTGCTGCTGCTGCTGCCGCCGCCGCCATCTATCCTGTAAGTCAGTCTACGTGTCTATGTGTCTGTGTGTCTGTATTTCTTATGGAACTCTGACAATTATTCACAGGTGTTTTCGATGGCAAAAGTGGTTGGATAAGAACTCTCTAAAGATGAAGAAAGCATTTGAGTTTAGTTTTTTTGGATATGTTTTCACGGCATACTTTAAATGTTCCAGTTAATCCTGAAGGCATGATTTGGTTCATTTTTTTGCTTGGTAAAGAGATGACAGAAAAAGAGAAGAAAAAAAGTGGAGTAAAAGGGAAGAAAGAAGAGGGGGGAGATGAGTAGAAGAGGATTGTGGGTAAAAATCAGTTAGAATTTCCAGTTGTACATAATATTTCTCTAGTTTCTCTTTCATTCCTACTTTCCCCATTCCATCTCTCCTCCTCCTCTTCTCTCTTACTTTTTTTCCTCCGATATATATATATATATATATATATATATATATATATTTCTCTTTCATGCCTTGGTGTCCTACCCTGATCTCAATATTTATCAATGCTAACTTCACATGGTATAAGATCAAATTTAGATAGGAGACATGTTTTTGTTTGTTTGTTTGTTTTGTTTACAGCATATCAACTTCGCTGATGTTATAAGTAGACAAGTTATTGGTCTATAATTGCTAGGGATGTTTCCTTTTTGTGGGTCTTTCTGGATTAGGGTAGTTATCTCTTTTGTCTGAGTGATTTGATTCCTCCCATGTTGTGCATGCTGTCAAGAAGATATTTTGTGTCACACTCGAGGAAACACAAAATGTCTTCTTGATAGTATGCACAACATGGGAAGAATCAAATCACTCACTGCTGAACCTCATCTATCGTTCACGATAGGAGAGTCCACCACACATATATATATATATATGTGTGTATATAATTTCTCTTTCATGCCTTGATGTCCTACCCTGATCTCAATATTTATCAATGATAACTTCACATGGTATAAGATCAAATATAGAGAGGAGACTTGTTTTTATATGTTTGTTTTGTTTACGGCATATAAACCTCATTGGGTCATTTAATGCCGGCAAAGTTTTTAAAGATTTGTAGCAATAGTTTGAATGAAATTTTTTTAAACTCAGTTTTTTTTTGCAAACAAATTTTCTACTTAACCCATAGATGAGATCCTAACAGGTACTACCACTCCGCATTAGAGTGGACCTAGGAGCAATCGTGATGAAGGGGTGCTCCACATTCCCTAGACCTACAAAACTGGAACCTCACTATCAGATAGAGTTTAACATCATTTCCAGGACATGAAGACCCTCAGCCACCGCCTTCTAGTACATATATGATAAAAAGGGTTGGGGCTTGTCATAAGAGTAATAGGGTTGGGACAATTATATAGATGCTAAGGCTTGACATGACTATCCGACTGATCAGATAGGGCCTCTCCAACCACCCGTCGAGCCTAAGTAAGGGTCTAAGTGGAGTGTTGCATGTCATGGACTGCTCATCTACCAGTATTCCGTCCTTAAGCATCACGGGTCACCACCTTGGGAAGTGGGGGTCTTACCCCTCTGCAGAGGTGCAGTTGGTGTATTCTAAAGCCCCACTGACAGGGCTAGAGGAGATTTGTTGTTATGCAACCAGCCCAGAAAATCAGCATTCAAATTCCTGTTTTCTTTCCAAGTGTTACATTTCTAATTTGATAAGCTGATTTGAGTAAAATTAGATGTGACCCTGGCAAAAGGTTACAGGCCAATGCTTTTCTGGTATAGAAATATGGAAGTCAAAAAGGATATGGGAATTAAAAGGCTGAACTCAGATTGGTTGAGAGATTGTCACATGACAAGAGAGGCAAAGATTGAAATTGGGTTAGAAATTCAAGTGAGTTTTAGAGTTCTGCTGAGTGTGGAGTTGTATAGCCCATAAATAAGTACACCCTTAAAAGTCTTTATTGTAGAAAGTTAATTTTTTTCTATACCAAAGATAACAGGATTTTATTATTTCTTGTCGAACATTTGTTACATAATTCATGGATAGCCTATGAATCATGTAAGTAGTGTAGTATAAATTTTGAAATTGAATTTGTTAGAAAATTCAAATCGGAAAGTTGAGTGGAAAGTTACTGCCGATGATTGACATGTGGTGACTTCTGCTTGACTCCCCAAAATGCACCAGTAGAAGCGTGTGATAGTTTTAGTTAGTTGCGACCAATTACTCGTCAAGAGAAAACATTCTCTCAAAAATGTTGCTTCTCACTTTGCGGTTTAGTGCTGCAGTTGTTTTAATAAAAGTTATAAAGAAAACAACAAAATCTTGCATATTAATCAATCCATAAGAAATGAGCAGACACCCAGCCCGAAGAAATCAACCCACAGAATCAGCCCTGAGAAGATGGCGGCCGACAAGGTAGACAAGCAGAACAGAAGTAAGAACCAAATCTATCATCTGCTCATCCTCTCTCTCAACTGTTCTCTCTCGCCATTTATATACCTAATGTAAGGGGCTATATAACACATTATATAATGAAAAGAGATATCATTAATATATTATTTATTACCAAAATCTTATGGGAATATGTTTTGGTTTGTTCATCTTGTATCCTATCCCCAATAAAAGTATTTCTTCCTTCTTGTGGGCTGGTAAGCTGGAATGGAATTTAATGAAAAGAAGACCCGAACAGACACAGGGGTGACTTTAGAATAAGACCTTTATTATTGGATTCACACTATTTCATTGAGGGGAAATATTTCCTGAGCAAGTCGATAGGTGTTACCTCTCCAAACTCTCGGTGTCAAAGATGCTTAGAGACCTTTTTGGCGCCAAGAATTTGGGGAGTTTTTTTAACATGCTCAGAGGCTTCGAAGCTCTCTGGGAGATTGTTATTTTTGTGTCTTTTTTCTATTTATTTATTTATTTTATTTTATTTAATTTTGTTTTACTTTTGTTTTATTTATTTTTACTTTTATTAATCCCCAAACTCTACAACATTAGATCTACTAATATACTGAACAGAATACACACGGTTTGGGAAAGCTAGAGTTTAGTCTGCCCATAAAAAGTTTTGGGTCCTTCTGGGCCACCATAGCAAAGAATGGCAATGGAATTTGTCTTCCCTTTCTAATTACGGTACAAACAAACAAAAAAAACAAAAAAAAACACTATTATGAAGGCCAGTCTAATTAACTGAGATCTGAATAAAGTGGGAAGTAATAAAAATATAATCATTGATTTGTCAGTTTTATTCGAACCTTTCTGGAAAACATTGGGATCAAGTGACAACAAACTTGACAATGCAATACATTCCATACAGCTGATTACTGAGCTGATTACTATGAGGTAAACTTCCATCAGTCATGATTTTGTGGTTGAGAGAAGTAAGTAATACAGTGGCAAAGGGGAAATAAATCAACAAGCTTAACTATTTCTTAAAAACATTTCTTAAGAACTGTTAAAGCTTCAAGTAACTATCTTTAATACAAATAATTTTCATATAATTGAATAGTAGCAAATATTCCAATACAATACAAGTAATTTTCAAACATAGATTTTTTTCAAAATCAAATAAAAATTATTAATACGTTTTAAATTTATAATTTTTATAATATTCATACTAAATAAATAAAAAATTAAAAAAACAATTAATCAATATTCGAGTGTTTAAAATCGATATTTCATCCTGTTTTTGGAAATTTTGCAATTAACTTCAACACCTTGACAAAGAGCCTTTCACACAGGTGTGTGTTAAAAAATAAACACATAAATAAATAAATCATTTTCCTGGCTGCCACAAGGTTAAATTAAGTCTTTTTTAACGTAAGTTTTTTTTTTTTCTTTTTTCTTTTTTGTATGGGACATCCAGCGAGAATCAAACTCGCTATGAATATTTGCTCAAGCTCTAATTGGTCAGAAAATTTTACAAAAATATATATATATAGTTTTGATTGTAATCAAACATTTACAAATGAATCAAATTTTGGCATCAAATAACCCATAACGAGATGATAGGCTGCTAAATAAACCAAACCAAACCAATCTCTCTCTCTCTCTCTCTCTCTCTCTCTCTCTCTCTCTCTCTCTCTCTCTCTCTCTCTCTCTCTCTCTCTCTCTCTCTCTCTCTTAAACTTAGTAAAAGAAAGAGAAGGCCTAGTATGTGCTAAGATTTTTGTTAAGAGAACGACGTACTTCACATCTTCGACAGTGATCCTAGTGACAAGGAAGGGTCTAGACGCATTGGGACCCTTGGATTTAATTTACCTGACAAGGCGAAGTGCCAGAGATCCGTTAGCTGTTTCGAGGTCCCAAGCGAGCCTTCGCGGCTACCATAGTAGTACTGGGTCACATAGATCCCCATCACTTCACCCTGTCTAACATCTACTTTAAAACGTTATCACCCGCATAAAACGACGGGTGGAGTTTCTGATAAGAAAGAAGGAAGTAAAATGACTGAATAAACGAATTTTGCCAAAATGAAGTAATGGGAGATAACTCCAATTGCCCTATCAATAAGAGTTATCTCCCATGAATTATTGGACAGATCGTAAAAGATAAAAAGGAAACATTTTCTCGGATCTGAAACACTAGGGTTTTATAAAGCCGACTTTTTTTATGTCTCACCTCGATGACCCGTTCCATCATATTCTCCCTAAAAATACCCTTTTGGTCCAGTTTTTCTCGGTGAAATGCCAACGTTCGTTTTATTTAGAAGGTCGGTGTCACTCAACTAGTTTTCCTTCTACATCAGCATAAAAGTTCTTGCTGATTATGAGAAAAGAGAAAAGGAAGAATATGCGTTCATCTCGTTTGGAACATTTATTTAATCAAAAGGAACTTTGCGTGTGCTGAGCCAAAAATATGTGGTTGCCTGCCCTTCGGCCAGAATTTGACACTAGATGGAGGAACTAGTTTATGATGTAATCTCGTTGCCAATGGAAACCAAATTGATTTAAAAAAAAAACGGACACATTGAATGTCTCTTTCTCTTAAGAACGCACCTCCCTCTCTCTCTCTCTCTCTCTCTCTCTCTCTCTCTCTCTCTCTCTCTCTCTCTCTCGGTCTCGCTCAGTCAGTAGAGCGTCAACCTAGTAACCAAAAGGTTCCGGTTCGATACTGACCCTCGCCAACTCAGCGTATGAGTAGCACAGGGATCTGTGCGGTAAAGTTAGAAACTGACTTTACCACACACACACACACACACACACACACACACACATATACATACATATATATATATATATATATATTATATTATATGTGTGTGTGTGTGTGTGTGTGTGTGTTTAGCAATCCATCAGCTCGAGCAGAATGTGACACAAGGTCAATTACTTAAGCGGAGTTTAGCAGGTTTCAATTCAGAGTTTTCCTTCTCCTAGACTGGTTACCTTTTCAAGGTTAAATAGCTCAGCCTGTCCTACTATTTACACATAGCTGGAGGGCGAGTTATTGGATGCATACATTTCCCAAGGGTATTAGCAGTGTGTCAAATGCAAACAGCCTCGTCCAGGATTTTGAACTCGAGTCGATGAGTCCATTCCTACGCACCATATATTATTTACCGACAAGTAATTAGAGAAAAGTCATTTAAAATGATTACATTGATTTAAATTGCCTTATTACTCAATCAATTTGTTAATCAGGCCAGAAAAGAGGGGAATGAGTATGCAAAGTGGGGCTGTTTATATGAGGCGACGATTTGGAAGCTACCTACCTCCCCTGGTAGAGACAAAAGGGAATAGTTTCGTACAGAATATTATATTCTAAACAGAGTTAAGGGAAGATTCTTTACCTCATTTTTTCTTCCTTTTTTTTGCGAATATTGTCGAAGAAAAAGTTGAGGAGACGAAGATGTTGTCACTTGATCTCAGTGATAAAAAAAAAAACAGACAAGCACGTGGTTACAAAAATTTCACAAATCGTCGCGCACCACCTAATTTGGAGTGGGTCTCCCTTAACCCCTAAAATATAAGTCTCTTTTCCTCGGTGTTTAAAACACAACTGTCTTCTTTTTAAAATCTGTCAAACTCGCCTTTAATTTCCATGTGTCCACAGCCAGCCACAAGAACTCATTCGACTCCCACATTGTTTTTCTCATAGATTCCCATAGTTTCTCATGATCGGAGATTGAATAATGACCCGTCAGATATCGATATATCCTACATACATGGTCACGACATCTATCGGGGGTGTTCGTAAGGTATGAGAAATTAACGATACCAAATGTACCGATAAGAAAGGAATAAAACAAAGACAAAGTTGATACCAAAGCTGCTCGGTAGGGTTGGGAGTGGCAGTCCCGCCTTGAGCTACCGAAACTGTGTTATCACTCCTAGTTGGCGGCTGATGAGGGCAGGGTATCGCACGTGTTTATCACACGTTGTATGATAAAAACAAAATCAAAGGAGGTTTTATCGTACGTAAGATGCTAAAAACAAATTCCTTTAGCGGTCGTAAAGTCATGTCATATAAGGTAAGTTACAAATTACATAACACACTTATCTGTTTTGTAAAGTGTTTCTTGGCAGCGTCATTATAGTTGTGCTTGTCATTCGTTTCTTGAATACTGCTGCTATGTGTTTTCAGCCGAGAAGAAGGGGGCAGTCTGTGCCGTTAGGCTGCTCGTTCTGATCCAGCCATTCAGTTAAGCTGCTTTTCTGTTCTGTCAAAATGTCTAAGGGCTCTGCCAGTTTTTTTACTTCCTGGTTTTACCCTCTTTAGGGTTCAGTGTTTAGGGAGGTTAACCTATATTTTTCATAAGAAGGTCATTATATAACACTAGACTGTACCACTATCTTTCAAACAGCTTAAGTCACGAGTGGTATCATCAAAAAAATAATGTATCGCGTATTTCAAGTATCGATATAAACTCTATTCCCCTTGGCAAAAGAAAAAGAAATGGAATTAGAATAACACTACAGCAGCATAGATATTGTAACTAACTGTGACCTGATTCAGGTTTGGAAATTAGAAAAAGAAAGAAAGAAAGAAAAAACGGAAATACTTAGAAAATATTTTTGTCAGCGATCAGAAATCTATGGAAAGAAAAAAAGAATAAAAGTTTTTTTCACTGAAACGGTAAAGATAATAATCAGTATAATATTGACCGCTAGTGTATCTAGTGCAAAGGCCGGAACAAAGTTTTTTCTCCATCCAGAAAAGATAAATAGCGAAGGTAGATAGGAGACCAATCCTTTTGTTTAGACGTGCTAAAAGCACCCAGAGGGCTTGACACGATTACCTGTCAAAACTTAATGAAAAGTTTTTTCTTAGATAAGAATCAGCCCGGCGGTTAGAAAGAAAACCTGTCCTTTTGGTTGGGACTAAAAGTGTCTGGATAGTTTGACGGTCAAAAGATAAAGGTCAGGTTTGGTTTCTCCAGTAAGCTCCTTTGTTTGAAGTGGCCGGAAGAGATGGCACTTAGATTGTGATGCGGAAGTAAATTTGATTGGCTGATTATGACAAAAAGGAGGGCGGCGCCCTTGATAAAATGAAAGGTAAAGAGGAGGTAACAAATATATTCACGCTGGCGGAAATAAAATTTCCGATTGAAAAAATTATTTAAACTGAGACGATCTTGACAAGAGATCAGAACGAAGCCGGGCGTGCTTGAGAACGGTAGCTAAGAAAAGCTTGAAGTGTGAACGTAAAGATCCTGTTACCGACAGATAGACTGACTTCAGCCAAATTGCCGCGTAAGGTTATTCCGACCAGAACACATTGAATTGAGGTCCATCACTCCCCGTCTTGAGAAGTATTATTTGTATTCTTGCATTTTTTTAATATAAATGTTGTTGATTTTTGAAGAAGAAAAAGAGTCGTTATACTTTTTTTTTTGTGTGTGACCAATCGGACGCCATTAATCTCGAAATCAGTTTCTATAGCAGATTTTCTAGTCGTTTGAGATCTTAGCACAACGTGGGGCATTCGGCTAGACTTCCAGCAAATATAGAGACCCTGCAATCCGTGGTTGATGCAGAAAATCCGATCTTGACGGCCAATTTCGGAGATTCTGTGAGCCCTTCAGCGCGGAGGACCGACGGGTTATATTTGGTGCCTTAGACCCAGGATTTTTCGACCGGACTGTGACCACAGAAGAAAAAAAACAAGAAAGAAACCACCCAGGAACCCAGACAGCAAGGACGCTGAAACATTGAGACCCAGGAACCCAGAGCTTTGAACGAGACGACAGTTTTTAAAAGAAAAACAAAAAACAAAAGAGACTCTAGTCAATTTGACTTAAAAAAAATAATTCTGTGAGAACCAGCAACCCAGTAACAGAGGAGGCAAGGATCATTTAAAGGTAGGATACTCTTTTTGGTTTTTCCCTTTTTCTTTGTTATCATATATCTCTTGCCAGTGTTTTTGAGTATAATGAGTATGAGGGGTCTCAGATAGTTTGAATAGGGGGTGTCAGGAAGCTGATGAGGTGATTAGGAAGAGGAACCTTCATAGGATATTATGGGAATGCGAGTGCCAGTGTTTAAGGGTGATTCTACCAGACTGCAAGACTGGATAGAGTCGATAGAAAAAAAAAATTGATCTATGGACTATCGAGAGGGAATCGTGCTGTTAGCATTTGAGGCAACAGCGGGACCGGTTTCGAAATCCATAAGAAGATGGATTGAAGAAAGTCCGGTTTGGGATGGGAAGACTTAAAAGGGAGAGTGGTAGAAAAGTATGCTAGTGTTCGTACCGAGATAGAGGCAAATAGGAAGTTACTTAGGCTGAAGCAGGAATCTGGGGAAACTCCTTCAGAGTTAGGTGAGAGAGCGACCGAATTGGGCGTTGCTTGCTACCCGGGGGGCGGCTCGGGGATGTAAGGTGATCCAGGCCCAGCTGGTGGATCTGTATTAGATGCCTTACAGGACGACGAAGTAAGGAATGAGATACTTCGTGGGAGACCGGCCAGGTTGGCCGATGCGTTAGAATTAGCCCGAGATGGAGAGAGATTCTGGGATCGATCTCGAATTAGAAAGAGCCAAGCTCAGGAAAGGATTCAGGAAGGAGCGAGAAATTTTGGAAAGAAGGGTCCAGGTCCAAGAGGGGACGGAGAATACCACAGGTAATAAGTAAGAATTGGGAGGAGGATACAGACCCGATGCGTGAAACATGGTCAGTGTGGCGTGGATTTTCATAATCCCCCACCGACATAACAGGACAGTGTGTTGGACCTGTAAAGGTGAAGGACACAGGTCTATGGAGGTCCTTCAAAAAGAAATAGACAAGAAGCTGGGTGGGTAAAAAAAAATAATGATAGCCTAGGGAATCTCCAGTGGTTAGGCCCAAACCTGTTCCCAAGGAAACAGGGTAACGCCCTATGGAACAATCAATGTGATAAGGACTAGGGTAGCCCCAACTAGAAGATAAGCCTCAGATGTTGGAACTGTGGACAGCCAGGCATATGTCTGCCAACTGTCCTCATAGAAAGTGCTGGGTTTGTGATCAATTAGGTCCGTTAAAAAGTCCTGTCCCAGGCGAAATGGAAGAAAAAAACAGGACTGGGTATAAGACGAAGTGTTGGAAGGCTTTCGATGGGCCACATTAGGAAATACTGTTTTAGTAGAACAGAAAGTAAGGTAGAGTCGAGAGTTGTGACTCTGAGGTAGGAACAGATAATGAAAGAATCTGTTGCTAGTCCCAAGGTCTGGAAAGATGCAGGACTGGAGAAAACGTAAGTCAGAAGGAAAGGCTCAGGTATTTTCGCTCTTAACTGGGAGAAACAACTGACCTGTAGAGTTGAGTAGGGAAAATTAAAGTAGAGCTTTAAATTGACTCTGGGGCGTCCGGTCANTCCGTGTCATTGATAGTAGGGGTCGTTTATGATCGCGTGAAGACCCGGAAGGAATTAGGAAATCAAACCTAGTATTAGTCAGGCAGAGGTGAAGATTTGACAGTATTAGGTATGACATGGCTACCATGAGAGTAGGTGGGTTGGAAAGACACCACAAGCTGTATGTGGTGCCTGGTTTGCACAACGAGATAATTTTAGGGAGAGACTGGCTAGGACGAAATAGCACAGTTGACGTTTAACCCCCAATGTTGTCAGTGGGTGGGGTAAGGTGTCCTAGGGGGCGGTGAAGAAAAGGTAGTAGAATACTAGCCAAGAAGGATGTAAAAAGTCCGTCCAGAAAGATAATAATAGAAAGGTGAGGAGAGGAAGTAGTCCTATTCCCAACTACGAGAGAGACTTGGAAAAGAAGAAAGTTAGAGAGTGAGCCTGAGTTGCCACTACAAATTGAGGATAAGGGGAGACAGGGTTGAAACCTCAAGGGGGTAGTGTGGCCCCAACAATGAGTAAGTAGGAAGGTAATAGAAATGAATAATGTCTGGGATTGCTTCGCGTGTGCTGCGTTCGGTGGAAGGGCCCATGCGGGGCGTGCTCGCTGGATATTTTGGAGACTGATTCACAAAGCATTAGGGTAGGTACCGAGAGATGATATTGTATGAATTTAGAGAAATATCTGGTGTGTTGACCATATCAAGTAAAATAGGAACCACTCGTCTCTTTGTAAAGGATGAATCAAACGATGAGGTGATCATAGCCAGATCAAGTTGGATAGTGAAGACATAAGGCGTAGGAGATATCGACCAAATGCGTGAAGGAATTTCTGAACTTGGAAAAAGAAGAAAAGTTCACTGAGAGAAAATTCGGATGAATGATTAAGTATCTAGGTTGTTTAGATTCGTGGAACAGGAGGCCTCTATGGTAGACAACCAGTGGGAAGAAAAATGCAGAATTATTTGAAAGGGGGTAAGTATGTTTTTGCAACAGACCAAAAAGAGCAGGTGGTACCCATAGTACAAGAACAGAAAAAAGCCCTAAAGTGTTGATTCTTTGTTTGAACAGTATCCGAAACGAAGAAAATGAAAAGATGTAAAGAGGGTCAGAAAGTGTAGCGCAGGAGACTAAGGAACGTATCCATTTAAATCATGACAAGGGTGGCAGTTAGGCTAAGAACCAGAGGCATCTATAATTGGTTTTATGTAGTATGGAACCCTTGCAGGGAGAAGCTGGGAATGTGCAGACAATTCATGCTACCCCTGGCTCGTCCTTATGTAAGAAGACGTATTCTCGTAGGGCATTAGCACAGGACGCCCATCTCTTTACGATCGCACGCACCCCCTCGGTACCTCCACTACCACTCAGATCCCGGCGATTGTCGACGCCCATCATGACTCAAAGCCTAATCGAACAATACGACACTACCCTATAACGATTGTGGATTACATAGTGCCTTGGGTGGTTTACTGTTGTTAGAAGATATAGCACTTTGGATTATCATCGTTCCCCTACTAGATAGGCACTAGTATTTTTCGAAAGAATATCAGGTGATGAATTGACATCTCCCAATAACGCACCGGGACCGACAGGGAGCAGTTGCTTGATAATAAAACAATTTAAATTGTGAATTTCTCGCTTTGAGCTTGCGTTTGAATAAAAAAATTCCTGCCTGTTGTCAGAGGTAAAGCAATAAGGGTAACAGTGAGATCTAAGGAAACTTGGCGACTACTTGTCGAGTCCATATTATGTAATGGATAAATCGTAATGTGTGTATACAACACAACAAGAGAAGTTTCCAGAAAAAAAGAACAAATTTCTAAAATTTTGGGCGGACAAATATTAGGATTAGGTGGAGGTTGTGGAAACACTATGAAGGGATTTTCTGAAGCGCACGTTAAGAAACAACCTAAGCTCCTTTAGCGTGCAGTTTGAGAGAATTAATTAGAACAGTAAGAAAAGATAAGCTAAGTCATGTAGGGATATATCGAATCAGTATTAGAAAGGGGATTCGGGATGTTGTAACAGAGATGCGTCGTTATGATAGATTATTTTTGTTCACTCATAGTGATGTACTAATCAGACAGGTATATCTCTGTGTTGAAAAATCCGTAGAGATGATATTAAGCAGGAAGTAGACCAGCGCAGGTGTGTGTGAGAAGGAGGAAATCTCTCTATCTTGTCATCTGTGGACAGCTTCTAAGGAACTCAAATACCATTGCCAATGATTGAACCCAAAATTTGAACATGCCAAAAAATCGTAGAATAAATTTTATTCTATGATTTATGACGATTTTGGGTAATGATGTAAGCCAGTGACGTAATTTTTGTTATAGACAAAAACCGGAAGCGAATCTCCATTATTAATAGATTTAATAAGTCATTTTTTACCGAAAGGCACTACCAACGCTTACATTCTCACATTCTCAGTTTGGTCTACCACGAACAAAACGAGTCCAGATATGTGTGGCCTGTGCGAGGGCGGGGGTGTATCGAGTGACCACGGAAATTGAACTCGTCACCTCTTCGTTGCTGAAATGCTGGCGAAATTCCGCACGAGCAGTGCAGAGTAACCCGTATGTAAATTCTCGTCGTGAGGATTGACGCTCGTTGATGAATGTCGAACGTGCAATTCAGAGTAAGGAGCCCGGATGAAACACAGCAATAGGATATTTAGGGACATGCCCTCCCAGATCGGGGGAGATAGTCTGCAGTAGCATTTTGGCTGTCGAAACGAGTGGAAGAGAAAATATATTTGGATAGTGCTAGTGAGAATACTAGAACTGCTGGGAGAGCAAAGCAATCACGACGACTACGATTGTCTGATAATCTGAAGGTCTCTGGTTCATTCCTGGGTTTCGGCACCACTGATAACCTGAAGGAAGTAGTTTACTAAAAAAATATTCAGCAATCATCGCTTGATATCAATAGACGCGATTTTATCCCCATGACAAACCCCTGCTTTCATGTTAGACGCTATTTTGCCAACATTTATAGATTATCGACAAGAAGCATCAACCTCTACTGCCATACCCCTGCTTTTATGTTAAACCCTATTTTGCCAAACTGCCATTTATCTTCTATCTGTAACAGAGTAAAACAACAATAGATTATTGACAAGAATTATCAACCTCTACTGCCTTACCACCAATATCTCCTTGGCTGCTTTGAACAACATAATAAATAGAAGGGGTTACTTTATGGGTAACCCTATTACAATCGCAATACGTAGGCTTTTGCTGGCATAGATACGCAGCTAATAGTGGCAACTATGTAGAAAATAATATCTTCTAGCTGAAAACTTGCTCTATTCAATAGTGCTATGGTGGTGATATCTGTAGAGGTTTTACTTTTGGAGTGCACCTTGTACGCTGTGAGAGGTTGAAATAATGACTGACAATAGACCATCTCGTTCCTCTTAATTTATTGCATACTGACTAGATGTAGCGTTGATAGCTGGACTCTTCCTCGTAGAAATGGCACGTACACAAGAACCTATGATAACTTCTCTAATTAAAACCACCTGCAGTCTTTAGATAAGGAGTAAAAGGAGATGGAGTGTAATGAAATGATGTTATGGCTTTCCTGGTAACATAAATCTTCGGCACACAGAACACTGGAATCAGTAGAATAGCGAAAGTATCAGGGAACAGCAAATGTTCGACTCACCCTTGGCGAAGACTGAATGAATATATACAAGAAGAAGAAGAAGAAAAAAAAAAGAACGCTGGAAACTTTAACACACAACTTGTACTAGGTTAAAGATTTCGTAATATTTTGGTACATGCTGGTTTGCGGCACCTATAACACGTGACTGAAGAAGTTCAAGCCGTGGCTTGTATATATTTACCAACCCCTCCGCACGAGCAGGATGTGACACAAGGTCAATTTCTCAAGCGGAGTTTAACAGGTTTGAAAATAAAAATTCACTCTGACGAAGGTCGTAAAAAATATTTATGTGTGCGGTATATTTTTACATTTTTCCTATTATTATTATTATTATCCTTATTTCAATTTCATCTGATTATTTTAATAATAATAATAATAGCGTAATCCGTATACATAAAATAAACTGACCGAAACACATGTGTAAGTGATATCGATTAAACTGATATCGATTAAATTCATTTTTTATCCATATCCATTTATTTTCTTTACTCATTTGTCCTCATATATATATTATATAATATATATATATAATATATATATATATTATATATATAATAATATATTTACCAAACCCTCCGCACGAGCAGGATACGACACAAGGTCAATTTCTTAAGCGGAGTTTAACATATTTTAATTCAGAGTTTTCTTTCTCCTAGACCGGTTGCCTAACCAAGGTTAAAGAACCCAGTCTGCCCTACTATTTATCCATAGCTGGAAGGAGAGTAGGATTCATACCTTTCCCAAGGGTATTAGCGCTAAGTGAAATGCAATTACCACGTCCGGGATTTGAACTCGGGGCGATGAGTCCATTTCCCATGACTTTAACCATTACACCACGCGCTTCCAAGCCGTGGTTTATAACATCGTGGTAGTTGGTGCGCTGGCACATTGTGTATTGCTTCACCGTGTGTGATTTAAAAGTCGCACAGATGAACGTGCAACAACATTTAATTCGGGAGCTTATGGTTTACGAGTTCCAACTGGGCCACAACGTGGCGAAAGCAACAAAAATATTGTTTCAAGTTGCTATTTCTATCTAATGTTGCATAGGCGTCGTCACTACTAAATTGCAATAGTTTTATCTTCGTTGTAAGGGATGACAATAACACCAAAGTTATCCTCCAGAAGTTTATTGAAATAAATTCAAGCTTCTTAACTTCGAGAGAGAGGGTCAGTTTAATTATATATTCAGTCTTTAGACTTTCGGTCCTTCGATTAAATTTCTGGGCGACGAGCTTTTTCAGTTGGTAAATATTAACGCTAGCTTTTCCGACCAACTACGAGGTCCCGTCGGCCGACTACTGACCTCGATCACCTCACTCTCTCTCCGCGTGACTGCCTCCGGGACTCTGACGACTGACCTGTCTCTTTTATCTTCATAGCTACCCCCACGTATTTTATCTCTTGATCTGATACGGGCAGTTGTTAAAACTTCTTTCTTTAAATAAACCGGGAATTCAATATTTCCCTTTGTACAATATATAACACTAATAATAATGATAATTAGTTTGCGCATAGTTGTTTGGTTTCTAGTATTCCTATTTGATACCAATGGTTTGCTCATAGTTAAATGGTTTCAAGTGTTTCAAGCAATTATATGCATTTAGGTAACTGATACTTTAATAACAACTACCCAGCGTTATCTGAGTAGTAGAGGGATAATTATAAGTTACTCTTGCAAATCCATTGATTCTTTTGGTCTTACATAATTGATTTATGTTTTAATCAAGAACGCAAGAAATGACTTTCCCTTCTCTTACTATTCAAATCCTAATTTTTAAATATCTTATCAGATATTTAAAAAAAAGTTTTCATTATTTTTTAATTAAAAGCAAGCTCTAGTGATAGTGAATATGTATATATATATATTTACTTTGTCATTAATTGTTTTATTTTCGGAGTTTCCTCCGGACATACTCACACATACATATAGCAATAGCATAACCTTTACAGATAATTGCCGTCCTTCACAATCCCATAACTCCACTACCAGAACCCTTCCTTGCATGAGCCCTCAAATAACTCATCAAACCCGCTGCAGATCCACAAAGTTTGATGCAAATATGACATAGAAAGGACGTCCTTCCCGTTTAATCAGATGAATCAGACACATATATGCATACATATAAGTTAAAAGAAAGGAAATGAATCCGACGGTATGAGTATAGATAAAAGGATATGAAAACAACACAATATGCAGTTAAAGTGAAAACATTTTATAACATATTTATAACTAATATTGAACAATATTTCGATATTATAAATCATCTTCAGAGCTTGTTTATACTCCGTACTATCAAGAGCGGAGACGATGTTTTCACTTTAACAGCATATTTGTGTTGTTTTCATATCTTTATCTATACTCATACATACATATATACACACAACTTCCTTTAGATATGTATAGATTATGATCGAGAACAATATTCTTTAATTTCGACGACACTTGATGGGACTGACAACGAGGACTCCATCGAAATAACTAAAAAAATATTAGCATATATTATTATTTGGGCAGATACAATTTAACGTCAATTTCGAAGAACAACTACTTGCTTCTTCTATTCTGGTATGATCGTCTCTACCGTAGTAAAGTCAGAAATAGAACGCAGCAAATAGTATTATCTGCGTTATTCGAACTATTGTCCTCATCTTCATTGTTATCTGTACAAAGTTTCGGCCTATATGCCCTCCGGCCTTCTTCAGGTATTTCTTGGGAACCTTCTCGGACTCGGGAACCTTCTTTTCAGACTCCGGAACTAATTGGACACATGGCCTAGTGGATAAGGTAGTTAGGTTAAACAGTTCTAAGTGACAGTTAAATCTAGATTGCAGGTTCAATCCTGATCAAGGCCAGCAGTAACATAGAATAATAATTAACACAGCTTAACGCCCCTACCCCAGCTATTCGCGGAATGAGAACAGGATACCCCCGTGGATTGAATAAAGGGTAAGGTTCAAAGTTCTGTGATGGCTCCCGATTACGACAAGAAAGTTCCCGAGTCCGAAAAGAACGTTCCCGGGTCCGAAAAGAAATACCTGAAGAAGGCCGGATGACATATCAGCCGAAACGCTGTACAGATAACAATGAAGATGAGGACAATAGTCCTCACTTTAAATTCCAATGCATCTTTCTTACTATTCAACCACATATTTTTTATATGTTTGTATATTATGAACTTCCTAAAACACGTCCCTGTCATCACGCATATATCTACGTTTTCAACTTCATAACGTCAACAAATCTGTACCGAGTGACTATGCAGATAGTTAATAAATTGAACAATTAAATGCTTTCTACGTTACACTGGTGAAACGAAAGTAGATTTTTTAAATGATAAATAAAACGTCGTTTTATCACTTTTGTTTTTATGCATTCAAATTAGGGTCTTAATAAAAGTGTTCCACCATTTCCGCGGTTCCTTATTTAAAAAAAGACTACATGTTTTATGCTGGACAGACGGACAGACGCCTACTTGGGTTTCTCTGTGTAAGTGTAGCAAGATGGGGATATTATCCTGACTTTTGTGAGCTAGAACTACTATATTAGAAAAGGAGGAAGAAGGAAATAAGTGAGAGATGATAAAGGTTTAAAAAATAGTGATGAGCAAAAACGGATGAACGATGTTTGACCGTAGCGTGAACCCGAACGGAGAATTGAGTGTCAACTTTTAAGTTTCGGGTGTTGACCGAAAGCCACGTGGTGACGTGGAACGACGAAGAAAAGGACGGGCCCCTTTGTGCTTTCGGACGCGTAGGGGAACGGACGACCCTTTTGGTGCCTGGGTATCGGGTCACAGTAATCAAGTATTGTTTCTCTCTCTCTCTTTCTCTGCTCCTCCTCTCCGATACAGCACACGAGGCGAGCACAGATAATAAAGGCTAGCACTTGTGACTAATTCTCTGCGTTGTAATTTCTATCAAACAAGATACAATTTTAGTACCGTGAATATATAGCCGCCACCACCACCGCCCGTTATGTACATCGCTTTGGGTACTGTGACCAGAATATACGACAACGTTACAGATATCGTTTTGTCCCGGAAAAAAGGACAACGTTACAGTACGTATAAAGACATGGAATGGTTAATAAAAAATTGTACACTGGCTAAAATCCCCTCATATTAGATTTATTATTATATATTATTTATGGAAGCGCAAGGGGGGGGGTTACCAATGTATATATGTATACCACACAAGGGGTGTTTTACCATTTCAATGGTATTATTATTATTATTAAATAATAAGCCACTTTGAAATGGTAAAACACACCCCCTTTGTTTATACATATCTACACATTCTCTAGCTTAATAAAAATTTAAATACATATATACATACATTATTAAAAGCACATTTAATCACTACGAACTCTATAATAATATAGACAATCCTCTTCATTGCGTAAACATTTTAAAACAATAGCACAAAGCGGATTTCTAACAATGTTTATATTTTGATCTTTGAAAAAAAATGCAAATCTGCTTTTTCGAATTTTTGAATTTAAAAACCATCGTTCTTCGACCCGCGGGACGCTATAATCAACTGTTTACCGAAAAAACAAAAAAAACACGCGTGTAATCGACTGCCGATTAATCAATATCTTGATATTAATCCAGTGGATTTAACCCTGAAGTCTTATGGGGAAGACTCGAGTAGGTTACTACTGTGTACCTTTATGCCTAATATTGGTATAGTTGATATATGAAGTGTTTTTGCAGCATTTTTTCTTTTATACAAGTTTTGATGAACTGTACAGGACATTATTTGTCGGACAGATTTTTGGTTGATCCTTTCTAATTTTGGGCCATCTTTTTGATGTCGGGGTGGAACTGGCGCGTAACAGTCCACCAAGGGTTCAAAACGAGCATTTCGGCAATACAGTTTGCCATCATCAGGTAGGAACGATGGTATGGTTCTGTCGTGTCTCGTTTTTTAAGAGAACGGTAGTAGAAGGAATTAGAAGTGGGAGTAATAACAATTACACTCACAACTTGTGACCCCCTCCACACAAAAATCACTACATGCTTCGCTCGCTCGAACCACTTACCATTCCTACAACCTCCCACTACCATGGTTATTACCTCCATTTCTAGTTCCTTGCTACTACTCGTTCTCGTTAAAAACGAGACACGAAACCATACATGGCGTTGGCCTACCTGATGATGGCAAAACTGTATTGCCGAAAGCGCTCGTTTTGAACTTTGATGGACTGTTCCACCAGTTACACCCCGACATAAAAAGATCTCCCGTAAATAGAAAGCATCGAGGACCAAAACTTGTCACCAGAATTGTCTGTACAGTTAAACAAAGCTTATATATATATAGGTAGGGTATATAGTATATAGTATATATATATATATATATATATATATACGTAAAATAGCTGATAAAACTTGTAGTCAGGCTAGAATTCACCCATATTCTGATATGTCCTTTACCGAATAGTCTCTTCAACTAATTTTTGTGATTTTATACGCAGTACATGAACACCGTTAATGATTTCTCTGGTTAAGTTTTTACATCTGATTTATACAATGCTTCTTTACAACACTAGGACGTGGAGACTGAAACTTGCGTCCCGGCACAACGACACACATTATCGAAGTATATTACGAATACTTCATAGCACATGTCTCTTCATTTTCACAAACAATGGATCATAAATATCTCGCGCGTCTGTTAGGCAAGGTTCGGGTTACTGGTTGGCTTAATTATTTACCCATATGTAACATCAAGGTACTTGTACGTAGACCTACTCAATAATACTGTAATTTCTTTACTAAATATCATCATCCATCATATCATCATATCATCATTCGTCATTCATCATCATCTCATGACTATTAGCATTTACATTATCCGCTTGTTTGAAACTATATACCTACTAATCCATCTTCGTGTGTGTCACAATATCATTATATATTTAAGTTTCCCACATGTTTTAACTAGTAATTTTTCTTACTAAAGTCTAAGTGTCAGCAAGTCTCTTCAGGACTTCAGGACTCTTACATTGTTGTAGCTGATCTCGAGCAGTGCTGTGGTTAGATGATTTGATTCTTCTGATCTTTAGTCCCCCAGATCTCATTTCAGGCCTTTGGGAATTGTTCCAAGGGCAAAAATTACAATTGATATGAACGATATCTTCATATTTCTCGCTTATGTGATCATCAGACGGCAGCTTAGTCTGTTGATCACAACACACACACACACCACACACACTTCGTTTAAAAATAGAAAGAGAGATGTGTGTAATCAGGGTCGGTCGAGCGGAAAAACAAAAATACGTCATGAAGGAGGAGTACAATGTATGCCTAATCTGTAAACGAGCCCCGGACTTTAAATAACCATTCTCACAAAATAAAAACTTTTAGAATATACACATTTGAAGTGAATATTAAAATAAAATAAAGAAGAATATATTTTAGTAGTTGTAAAATACGGGTTGCAACAAAAAAGTAAAACATTATATTACAAAAGCGGACGAGACATAAGGAATGAGGGATTCAGTTTAGTTATAGGTAGGAATTTACGAGAACCAGTTAAGGAGTTACCCCGGGAACGTTTTAACATAGACTTCTCCAAGTCTATCCAAATTAACAAATTTATTTTTGCAATACTAATTTTTTATTTCGTTAACGATATTGTCGGATTTAGTTTCAAACTTTTTCACCAGCCTATCTATCTATCTGATCATATCTATCTAGTCTGTTGTATATATATAGGTGATATATTATATATATTTAATATAATAGATATATATATATATATATATATATTTGTGTGTGTGTGTTTAAATTTTATACATGATATTAGCTCGGCAGTTTATTGCCGAGGCTTACAAGTTATAAGAATGCCTCAATAATTCCACTTGATCGATTTTTATTCTCCCGACACGTTCCAGCCGAACGTTAAATCGATTCTATGCCGATTGCTGCAACAATGCGAATTGACGTGCCGGTGGGGCGGGGTTGACAATGATGGGGGTTAGCGTTGATGATTACATAACTTATATATTGTATCATTAGAACAAAACATAATGAAAGTTAAAACAATATGTAGGTCTTTTTTGGGGTTTGGTTTGGTTTGGCTTGTTTTACGGCATATCAACCTCAGTGGGTCATTTAATGCCAACAAAGTTTTGAAATAAATTCATTCTTAATGGATAACAAATTTTGTTTATCAACTCATGTTTTTCTATTTAACCCATAGATGGGACCCTAACAGGTACTACCACTCCGGGTCAGCGTGGACCAGCGAGCAATGGTGATGAAGGGGTGCTCCATATTCCTCACCATCAGATAGAATTTAACGTCATTCCCAGGACATGTAGACCCTCAGTCACCACCTTCTAGCACCCATATGATAAAAAGGGGTTGGGGCTTGCCATAAGGGCAATAGGCTTGGGAAAATTATATAGGTACTAGGGCTTGACATGACCAGCCGATTGATCGGAGGGGGTCTCTCCGACTGCCTGTTTAGCCCAAGAAAGGGCCAAAGTGGAGTATTGCAAGTCATGGACTGCTCATCCACCTGGGTTCTATCCTTAAGCATCACGGGTTGCCACCCACGGCCAACAGGTGGCCCCATTGGGGGAGTCTTACCCCTCTGCAGAGGTGCAGTCGGTGCATTCTAATGCCCCAGCCGACAGAGCGGTCTTTTTTCGGGGTCCAGTCATGTACTATGAAATAGTTTTTACCATGCAGCATGTTAATATTGAAAGAATCCCTTGGTACCCGTCACATCAACCATTACCATTAGTCCACCCTAGCTGAGAAGTATCCTGGGTATGACGTTAAACTGTATCTAATGGTAAAGTTCCAATTCTGGAGCTCTGGGGAGTGTGGAGTATCCTTTCATCGCCATTACTTCCAGTTCCACTCTGATTTGGAGTATTAGTACCCGCTGTTATATACTGGTCTTTTCACCATACCAAATCTTATTATAATGGAGATTGTGGGTTTGTCTGTCTGTAACCGAAACTATGTTACTATTCAAGTCACAATTCCCTTTGTTATTTACATCACATTCTCCATGATTTTATTTTTATTTAAACCTCAATTATTAATAAAATTGTTTTACATCATTAAGACTGTTGACCATATCTACATACTAATAATATGCAATTGTATTTATATATACAAGAAAATAGCGGTTTACAGTGTGAATTGGAAAGCTAATTTGCATATTGATCTTAAAAATTTGATTTTAATAAATATATGCTTAGTATTATTGATTTTTAATTGTTTGGTTTTATCTTATTGAATATGAGCAAAAATCTCAGGGATAAATCTTAAAAGAAATCCATTAACAAGAAGAAATAACTGTAATATTATTCTTTACTTCCTATTTTAACTAAATAGTTAAATTAGGAAAATTTACCAATGAAAGACGGGAGTAAGGGAAAATGATGGAAGAGTTAGTTTCAAAGTTGTTCTATTTTTCAATCATACCCCCTCTGTTCCAAATATTTTTATCTGAATTCTTATTCAGTTTCATTAGCCTTTCTAATTTAATATATTTTATTATATTAAAACTGAAATACTTGCACCCGGAGGGTGCATATACTTGCTAGTCTATATAATGTTATATACCCTTCTTACTTCTTACTCTGGTCATATTTTCTTTGCTTCTATCTTCTAACATCTTGGTCTGGTATATCTTCTAACATCTTGGTCTGGTCTAGCGTCTGGGGACTTCGGTCTGGTTTTCCACGCTAGGGATTTCTCGTTATCAGAAGCCCTGTGTCATTGTTAGTTTTTAGGTAATAAACACAAGACTTCGATCTACGTTGATGTTACTTTATTTATAAATCCCCAAACCAGACAATCTGCGCAGATCCTTACATCTTGCTAGCTTGGCTTCTACTTGCTAACTGACTAACTGACTTAAACTGACTATATCCTTAAACCGGAAGGGCCTTCTATCGGGGTTCCGGTTCTCATGATTTATCCCCGGAAAGCAAGGTCAGAGTGAGGTCAAGCGCTGTCACTCACTCTCAAGGCCATCAGCTGTACTAATCGCCATAATGATTTCTACAATACCTTATAAAAGCATTAGGGATCCAATAATTATGTAACACCCGCTAAGGTCCCATTTAATGTCATGGATATCTATCGATGGCTGTTTTGTTATATCATCAATATGCGCTCATCTTAGAGATGAGCAACAGTAGTTACTGTTTTTCTATTTAACCCATAGATGGGACCCTAACAGGTATTACCACTCCGGGTCAGAGTGGACCAGGGAGCAATGGTGATGAAGGGGTGCTCCACATTCCCCAAACTTCCAAAACTGGAACCTCACCATCAGATAGAATTTAACGTCATTCCCAGGACATGTAGACCCTCAGTCACCACATTCTTGCACCCATATGATAAAAAGGGGTTGCGGCTTGCCATAAGGGCAATAGGGTTGGGAAAATCATATAGGTGCTAGGGCTTGACATGACCAGCCGATTGATCGGAGGGTGCCTCTCCGACCGCCCGTCTAGCCCAAGAAAGGGCCAAAGTGGAGTATTGCAAGTTATGGACTGCTCATACACCTGGGTTCTATCCTTAAGCATTGGGGGAGTCTTACCCCTTTGCAGAGTATTGTGGAGTATCCCTTCATCGCCAGTACTTCCAGTTCCACTCTGATTTGGAGTGTTAGTACCCGCTAAGGTCCCATTTAATGTCATAGATATCTATCAATGGCTGTTTTGTTATCTCATCAATATGCGGTCGTCTTAGAGATGAGCAGCATCAGTTACCTTACTGAACTGTTTGATCCTGGCCGTCGACCCATTTTGGGTTCATCCACCCAGCATCTTGTAAGCTACGCCGTTGACCCATTTTGGGTTCATCCACCTAGCATCTTGTAAGCTACGCCGTTGACCCATTTTGGGTTCATCCACCCAGCATCTTGTAAGCTACGCCGTTGACCCATTTTGGGTTCATCCACCCAGCATCTTGTAAGCTACGCCGTTGACCCATTTTGGGTTCCTCCGCCCAGCATCTTGTAAGCTACGCCGTTGACCCATTTTGGGTTCATCCACCCAGCATCTTGTAAGCTACACCATTGGCCCGTTTTGGGTTCTTCTGCCACAACTTACACCCACCATGCTGCTACCCATGGTTTTTTTTACATATATAGCATGTAGGATTCTATATAGACTGTAACCTTTTATGTGAACAAAAAAAAAATGGAAGCCAACATATAGACATGCTAGTGTGGGCCGGCCACCAAGGACCTACATTGAACAACTATGCGAGGATACTGGATGCTGCGCAGAGGACCTCTCTGGCACAATGAATGATAGGGAGGGTTGGTGAAAGATTGTCATGAATATCCGTGCTAATTGTACGACATGATGATGATGAAGGTCCCATTTATGAGTTAAATAGAAAAAAAATGAGTTTTTAAAAATGTGTTTTAAAAAAAATTGAGTTAAAAAAATATTGAATATCTATCAAGAATGATAAAATAAAATATCTTCAGCATAAAATAACCCAACTTCATTAAAGTCTTAAGTTTCTGGGCCCCAAATCCCAGTGGAGCCCCAGAAGTGATTTTACTCCATATTGCTTAAAAATTGAGTCTACTGGTATGAGAAAAAGCATTTAAAAAACAAAACAACAACAAAACTATCCTGTTTAAAACAGAGTTCATAAAGAGGCCAATGCTCCTTGCTGCCTTCTCCAGGCTATGAACTAATGATTCAGCTTGTGCAAGTGTATTTGCAAGAAGCGCCAGAACATCTGTATAGTCTCTAAAAGAGAGAAAAATAAAGACAGTAAAAAAATACTGAATATCAAAAAATACAATTCTAAAATCTTACAGAAAAACAGACAGTAAAAACAAAGGAAGTAAAGAATGAAAAATAAAGATAGTTAAAAAAATATTGATTATTTAATGAGAATCCATTTTAAAATCTTAAACAGAAATAGACAATATAAAACAATGAAAAATATTGAATATTTAACAACAATTCATCTGAAATCTTAGACAAAAACAATGAAAAACAAATATGATTGAAAAATATTGATTAAAAAACAATCTATTTTAAATTCTTAAACAAAATAGACAGTAAAAACATAATCAAAAATAAAGACTGTCAAAATTTTTGTGACAAACAATAGTAAATAAAAATAGTAAAAAATATTAATATTAACAGATTATTAGGAAATCTTAGTGACAAACTGTAAAAAAAACAAAAAACAATGGAAAATAAAGATAATTGAATATTGAATATTAAAAATTCATTTTAAAATCTTAGAGATACACAGAGAGTAATAAAAAAAGATTTATTTTAAAATCTTAGAAACAAATAGACGGTAAAAAAGAATGAAAAATAAAGATAATATTAAATCTTAAAGATATATTTTAAAATCTTAGAGACAAACAGAGTAAAACAAAACAAAAAAAAAACAATGAAAAATAAAGATAGTATTGGATCTTAAAGATTTATTTTATAAATTTTAAAAATAAAAATTAAATAGTGAATATTCCATTTTAAAATCTTTGACACATTCAGTAAAAATAAAAATAAAGGTAGTCAAAAAATATTGAATATTAACAGATGATTTTAAAATCAGAGTAAAAAAACAATGAAAAATAAAAAATAATTAAATACAGTGGTACCTTGACTTACAAGTATAATTCGTTCAACTTGTAACTCAATTTCCTTGTATATCAAATTAATTTTCCCTATTGAAATTGATGTAATGAATATATAAATACCTTGGTGCCCCCTCACTATAATCTGATTGGACAGTGTCATGTATAAATATTTGACACTGTTAGTACAAGCGCCTAAGCCTACAAGCCTAAACTTACTCGCCAGACTACACCACGACTGCTCGGAAGACGTACTGCTATTCGATGCACCAACTACTACTGCGATAATATACCAAATACCAACTTCATAATATCAACCCGGATATATCAGAAATAAACTAAAATGCCATTAATCTGTTCCAGCCTAAAAATGAAAATAATTAAATACAGTGGTACCTTGACTTACAAGTTTAATTCGTTCAACTTGTAACTCAATTTCCTTGTATATCAAATTAATTTTCCCTATTGAAATAAACTAAAATGCCATTAATCTGTTCCAGCCTAAAAATGAAAATAATTAAATACAGTGGTACCTTGACTTACAAGTTTAATTCGTTCAACTTGTAACTCAATTTCCTTGTATATCAAATTAATTTTCCCTATTGAAATAAACTAAAATGCCATTAATCTGTTCCAGCCTAAAAATGAAATAATTAAATACAGTGGTACCTTGACTTACAAGTTTAATTCGTTCAACTTGTAACTCAATTGTATATCAAATTAATTTTCCCTATTGAAATAAACTAAAATGCCATTAATCCGTTCCAGCCTAAAAATGAAAATAATTAAATACAGTGGTACCTTGACTTACAAGTTTAATTCGTTCAACTTGTAACTCAATTTCCTTGTATATCAAATTAATTTTCCCTATTGAAATAAACTAAAATGCCATTAATCCGTTCCAGCCTATTTTTTGTTATGTTTTTTTTTTTAATAGGAAAAATAGCACAGTATTGTATAAAAACATAATAAAATAGAATGTAAGATAGAATTGCGCACTGTAATATGTTTTAATGTTTATTTTTTCTTATGAATAATATTTTTCTTTGGTATGATAAATTTGGAAAATTAAATGTTTTTAGTGAACTTATTAACATAAACGTATCTGAAGCTCGCTCATACTTCAAATTTTAGCTCTCAAAACAAAACAAAAATTGCCTGAGTGACAGCTCATAACCCAGAAAACTTGTAAGTCAAGGTACCACTGTATTGAATATCATAATTTCATTTTAAAATCTTTGACACAAAAAAAAACAAAAAAATTAAGATAATAATTAGATATTAAAAATTCAACAATTCATTTGAAATTTAAAAAAAAAACAAAAAAAAAACAGACAAACAAAAAGCAAAGGGAATTTTTAAAAAAGAAATCTGCTTGATATTAAATGACAATTATATAATCATTCATGTTCGTGCCTGTCACTTCAACGATCGTCGTTGGTTGACCCTAGGTGAGAATTATGATGCCTAGTGTCTCACCACTAACCATGTTGTCTCCTCCTTTGTAAACATCCACAGGACCACCCACAACAACACAAGGTATAGGATAGGGGTGTCCAAACTTTTTGTAAAGAGGACAAAATTTAATAAAGTGAAACTGTCTGAGGGCCAATGATTTTTTTTTCTGATGTTTTTTTTTACCACAAAATTGCATATACGTGTAAGATTTCAAGTTATTATTAATAATGAAATTTATTGTGTACAGTGTTCCAGTGCACCACAACTCATCAAAGTCTCATGTCAAGTACACAGAATAATGTAGTGTCAGGAACATGAACAGTTTACAGTAGTAATATGCATATATGTGTGTGCGTGTGTGCATATTTATCTGGAGAGTGGCATCAGGTATAGTGTCAGCGGACTACAGGAAGCATGGAGGCTTTGAAAGATTCAGTGCTTTGGCAGCCTACAACAGATGCGGGCAGTTTATTCCATGTCTCTGCAATTCTGAGTGTGAAAAAATGTTTTCGAAAGTCACATGAGCAGTGCTGTTTTCTGACTTTGTAGGTATGCCCACATGTGTTGGAAAGATGGAGATCAAAAAATTATTATATTTGGTTGGAAGGCTAGAGAGTCTTCCAACGTGGGTACATAAAATTACCAGACATAATCCGACAAAGACACTGTTATGAATGTGTAACAAACATGGACTTTATTACATGAGCACGTGGAGAAACATTTATTCAGGAATATGTATACAAATGACAAAGTAGATACATAAGTAACACATCTAAGAGATACAGAAAATACATAAACGTATTGTAAATAAGTTATGGAGAGTCCATAAAGTAATGTCACTTACTTAGGCTGTGTTGGGGGGCGAAGAACCCCCTACATGAAAGGGTGTAGATGCAAACGTCTAACCCATGTGTGCTGGTTGCCATCCCAGAAACAAGAGAGGGTTCAAACTTAGTGCTTCCCCGATTAAATTGTCAGGGACGCCTAGCAGTCAAAACCTGAAACAAGGGAAGATAACTCTTCCAGACCAAACAGGGGCAGACAATCGCTACATATGATTGCATACATTAACACACATATGCATACATATATGCTTGCATACATAGACACACATATGCATTTATACATTCTTGCATTGATAGATAGATACACAGATAAATAGATACTAGTGCATTGCATCAACTTTTTATGCACATAGACACGCACATATAGATGAGGACAACAGTCTGAAAAATCAAAATAATAAACATCAAGCTTCATCTCAAAAATTCAGTCAAATAATGCTGATTCTTGTTTTATGATTGCGTTGTGTTGAAAAGATCAGATCAAAAATTTTTTAATCAAATCAGTTATTATGATACTATCAATAACTAGCCAAATACCTGTGACCTGTTCAGCTGGTGTTTATTGAGCTTTTCACAAAACTGGTAATGTCTGTCAACTTTGTAGCCCCACTTTAAAAAAAAAAAAAAAAAGATTATTATGATTTTTCAATCAAGGATTTTCTTTGATTTCTCTT